>OY294069.1:61711908-62311908 GCA_958510875.1 Endomychus coccineus
GGCCCTAAACATTCGTGTTATCCAGTATACAATTTCCCTTCTTATTGATTGATTTTAACGCACCATATAGCACTATCACAGTATAAATATCATCTGTGGTATTTTAAATGAGGCGCATGCAATTTGCAGTTCTTTGTCATTAATTTTTATAGATGCACATACACCACAGTCGCGTATTTTAATGCTGAATGTGTGTGGTGAAACATGTCACGTTTTGTTTAATAAAAACGAAGTTTGTGAAAATTTATTACAAGTGTATTTTTTTATTCAAACTATAGATATGAATTTTCAACAAGTAGGCACCAAAACTATCCAAAACTGAATGCGGATTGGAATCTAAATTTTAATTTAGAACAACTTTCTAAAGTATTATAAAAATTGGGGAAACAGATAATTTATCACTTGAAAATTAATTGAATGAAGAAAAAATGTCCATAATCATTCGACCATTATGCGCTTAAGCTCTTATAAATTCCATTTAATTCTTATCAATTTATCATTATGAACATATGACCTTTGAAACTATTATAAATATCCAGACTACATTAGAAAAACAAATTAGAATTTCGTACCGAAAAAGTTATGAAATGAATGAAACAAAATGTCTATATTAATTTTGATTTATTCGTTTCGGCTGCTACGAATTCTACTTCATTAATTAATCAATGCTGGATTTTTGTACTGCTTTGTCTAATCTGAGAAAATATTTTCTTTTAGATCTTATTCCACGGAAGCAAAATGTCCTCGTTACATAAATACATGGAACCTTCACATTTACCGAAAGATTATGATGGTGATCTTCCCCCAATCGACTATTCTGGTGGTGACTGGTACCCCTGCATTGAGGGTCATTTAGCTTACTATGAAAAATTCAATACATGGGGTTTCAAGAACAAAAAGGAATGAGTGATTCAACAATGGAAATAATCTCTTGATAACTAGGAATGTAAGGAACTCTAAAAAAGACTGTTTATATCGCCAATATTTCTACATCCTTATTTTTACAATTATAGAAGTTTGCTTATATACGTTCACTGGACAATGAATAGAAACTAAAATGTACAATAATTGTGATAGGGAATGAGTTTTGATTGCGTTTCATGACAACATGTTATTAAACCTCTTCAGGTGAAACATGTATTGGCAAATTTACATTATCGTTGCTCATATATGTACCTATAAATTTATGGGAATAAGTAATTAAAATATTATATAATATTTATTGTGAACTTTCATATTTGAATAAATTTTTTTAAACTAATATTACGTCTAATTCTAAAGTTTCCTTCGAGATAAACTGTAGAGAAGATTTATAATACATTGGTAATAAGAAGCTCCTACTCGATGAATATAATAGATGAATATAATCAATTGATCCCAAAACGTGATAATTATGCATATTTAAGATGTGAATGAAATCCTTGAAGAGAAAGTATTAAGACAATTTATAATATTCAAAGCCAAAGTTCACTACGATACGATATGGAAACCTTTTAATCTGAGGGTAGATAATACAAGTTTAAAATTTGGGTAGTTACAATGTACCTATAACTCACAAGCTATAATAATACTATGAATGTAAAGGCAAAGTACATCAAGATAAAGGAAAAAGAATATTATTGCTACCTAATGCGATAGTAGGAATATCCTGTGATATCCATTACTTATCCGATTGTTCCGATTTATCAAACTAATTTGAGCACATGAACAATTTTAATGATACGCGTACGAACGATGACCAATATTGATGACACATCGCGAAATATTATAATTCACTTATCTTATCGTCCCTCCGAGTAACGGAATTTTAGTATCAGATACTTTAACGAGTTCCGTTCTCAAAACTGTTCAAGCGAATAAAAAAACACTGCCAAAATAGATGTAATCATGAAGAAATCTGCAGCAGATCTTATGAATGAGATCGAAGATCATATTTCTGATAGTAAATTAATGATTATAATAATATACATTACAAAATTGTGGAATATGACGTCAATAATAATTTCTCATTTCAACGGATTTAGTATATTTGTGAAGTCAGCAATCCATAAGGAATCTTTCTTTTAAATTTTGAATATTTGAGAGTACCTATTACAAACTCATTAGAAGCTGAACACATTCCAAGTATTACGTACGTTTTGAACAATTATACTGTTTCCTCATTTGTTGCTATAAGTAAACAGATGATTCCTCATACAATTCAATAGCATAGAGATCATGAAAGACTTAGGTACAAATTATAATGTTCATACAGTTTGAGTTTTACGAGTTTTACGTTTTACGACGAGAGTATTGTGAGTTAAAACGAGGCAGGTTCCATTGCTTCACAAGTAAGTTAAGTAAAACTCTACCAAGTATTTAGAAGGTTGAACCTGTTAGGTTCATTTGCATCCATTTGCTATCACTTCCCTTGTACAAGGTAGGACAGAATTAAGTATCCATTTTCAAAGTTAATTCATTTCATAACATGAGATATAAAGTCCAATTATTTCGCCATGCTTTCGCCCTAAATGGAAATTTGAGGCAGTTGATAAAGTCTGGCTAACACCCTTACAGATTTTTAATTACAATAACACATGAATGGAGAACAAATATTTATCAAGTAAACCCCACCCAAATCCCGCGAAATGAGGTGAACAAAGTGGCTAAGAGTTTACAGCTGTTTCGACGAAGTTGGGTTCACCAAACCGAGTGAATTGAGTGACGGATTCACATAAGTTAAGATTAGATAAGTTTATTCATTTCATGTACACATACTCGACAGAAAAAAAAATTATGTATAAATATGTGTGAAATAAGTCTGTATATGATAATGAATATTGAAATAGCACTAACAGAAGTATGGATTAAAATAAGCATACAAGCGAAGCGTTTGATTGCCTTAATCATAATTTTTTTGTTACAGAAATTAGAAAAAGCATAATAAGTATGAATATAAGATTTAAAACTCTGGTTTCCTATATTTATAGTTACTTGTTGCTTTCTATGCAATAAAAATTAGGCTCTGTCTAATTTCTCTAATAAAAGATCATGATTGAAGCAATCATCAAACGCAATGGAGAGATCAAAGAAAAGTTGTAGTGACATGTCCAATAGATGTTTAAATTGCTGTTGTAGTGAATTTGCCCTTTATGAATCCATGTTTCAAATTATGGAAAAATGTATTTTATTCAAAAACATGAGAAGCCTAGATGGAATTAACTTTCAAGTAATTTGGAGAACACTGATAGCAAGCTGACAGACCTATAATTGCTTAGCAAATTTTTGCCTCATTTCGTATATATCGGCTTAACTACAGCTAACTTAAATTCATTTGGTGATGCCAAATGCCGTTTTGGAGGGTTCAATTGAAGATGTGAACTGGAGGTTGCAGTGTTGGTTAGAAACATTGTTTCAGAATTTTCATGAAGTTTCCGATGTTTTTTTATTTTGCCAATTAGATATTAAGTTGTATAATTCATTTCTATAGATCGGATATAGAAATATTGACTATAAATGGCTCATGTGGAGTACTCCGGGTATTGCGTCCTGGCAATTCTTTGAGTGAATTACATGTGGCATTGTAACATATGCATTGAAGCAGTGAACCGTAATTTTCATTTTCTGGTAAGACATTTTGGGTTTTCGATTTACCTAATGCATTATTCATGATATTTCACATAAACTTTTACTAGCTTCGTGTATTAGTTTTCGAAAATAAGTAGTTTTGGTTTGCTGCAGCCTCAGGGCGTTTGCTTCTGTAATTTTTTTTGTAATGTAGGTATCGTAAGCTTAATCTAATATATAAAATTCTCGTGTCACAATGTTCGTTCCCATACTCCTCCGAAACAACTTGACCGATTCTTATGAAATTTCTTATGCATATTCAGTAAATCTGAAAATCGGCTACTATCTATCTTTCAAACCCTTGAGTGATAAGGGGTGTCCACCCCAAAATTTTTTTTTTTTTTTGAATAAATTTTTTTTTCATATTTTTCTATTATGTGGCATTAAAAAATACATACAACTCTGAATTTTCACTCTTCTATCACCAACCCCTGCTTTTTAATAGTCATTTCAATAATTTTATCATTTTTTATCCCGCTCGATAACATCAATTATTATCACTTGGTAAGTTATCCCCTCCATGTGTCTACCCGATGTACACACGAATTACATAAATCTCGAGTGGCTTGCAGAAAGAGCAATTTTAGCGGCAAAAAATGTGGACGTTGACATTTTGAATTTGAAGATACAACAGTTATTGCCAGGGGACTTGGTATCATATAAATCTATTGATACAGTTTGCGATGCCACTGAAGCTGTAAATTTTCCAACAGAGTTTTTGAACTCACTGGATTTGCCAGGCATGCCACCGCATAACTTACAATTGAAGGTTGGATCTCCAATTATTTTGCTTCGTAATTTGAACCCGCCACGGCTGAGCAACGGTACGCGATTAGTTATTAAAAAATTAATGAAAAACGTTATCGAAGCCACCATTTTAAATGGCAAGTTTCGAGGTGAAAATATATTAATACCACGAATACATATTATACCCACAGATGTGCCAATTCAATTTAAGCGTATTCAATTTCCGATTAGATTGGCATTTGCAATGACTATTAATACATCAATGTCTGTTTGTGGCTTAGATTTGAGCACACCATGTTTTTCACACGGACAATTATACGTTGCATGCTCTCGAGTGGGTAAACCATCAAGTTTGTTTGTATTAGCTAAAGACGGGCTAACAAAAAATATTGTTCACGCTGTATCATTAAGAGATTAATATTATGTAATGAATTAATGATATAAATAATTAAATTGGTATTACCCATGTGTGAGTTCATGTTATCAAATTTTATGAAAGAAGTTTTTAAATCTCACAATCCAAATTTTCCAGATATTTACTACATGTTTCGAGGTCTATTAATTACACCTCATTATCAAGTATTATAAGAAATGGCTGCAAGAAAAGTATATTGTAATTTTGATAATATATAATTGTTTGTAAATTTAATTGTATAAATATTGTGATAGTTGAATTGTCATAAATAATTAAAATTGTGAAGTCTATTAATATAAATAGTAAAATATAGTAATAATTAACAGATTGATAAAATTGTGACATCTAATTGAGATTGTTAAAATACTTAAAATACTTACATTCATATTATAAGGCAATTAATTCTTTAAAATACATATTTGTCTAATACTAAAATTGATTATTCTTCAAGTTTCAGTATATGTTCATTGTATGAGATTCAAGACAGTACAAGAATTAATTTGGCGTTATATAAGTTACGTGATTGATTGTGAATATAGATAAGAAAAGAAAATAATAAAATATTGTTGAAAAATTGTTGAAAAAATGTATACCGTACTTTGATTTTAATCCTATTATCAATTTTAAATTTTAAGGAAAGTAGAGTCATCTATTGGTAAAGTAAGAAGTTAAATATGAAACTTGAAGAATATTTGAATAGAGATCTATGAAAATTTATAAAACGGTTGGAAATATGGGAATATTTCATTTATTGTTTTAAGTTATAGCTGCATAGATATGATTATAGTTTAACGCTATTTGTGTGTTGAGAGTAGTGACATTGTTATTTTCGAAAGATTCTTGTATCTCAAGCAACTCCAATTTTATATTCCCATATTTCCAACCGTTTTATCAATTTTCATAGATCTCTATTCAAATATTCTTCAAGTTTCATATTTAACTTCTTACTTTACCAATAGATGACTCTACTTTCCTTAAAATTTAAAATTCATAATAGGATTAAAATCAAGTACGGTATACATTTTTTCAACAAATTTTTTCAACAATTTTTTCAACAATATTTTATTATTTTCTTTTCTTATCTATATTCACAATCAATCACGTAACTTATATAACGCCAAATTAATTCTTGTACTGTCTTGAATCTCATACAATGAACATATACTGAAACTTGAAGAATAATCAATTTTAATATTAGACAAATATGTATTTTAAAGAATTAATTGCCTAATAATATGAATGTAAGTATTTTAAGTATTTTAACAATCTTAATTAGATGTCACAATTTTATCAATCTATTAATTATTACTATATTTTACTATTTATATTAATAGACTTCACAATTTTAATTATTTATTACAATTCAATTATTACAATATTTATACAATTAAATTTACAAACAATTATATATTATCAAAATTATAATATACTTTTCTTGCAGCCATTTCTTATAATACTTGATAATGTGGTGTAATAAAATTTGATATAAATAATTATTACTTAAAATAAATTATAATAAATTGAAAAAATTAATGTTTGGTGTTTTGTTATTTTTATATTCCCTCATCGTTCACAACGCTCCATGCCTTTTTCATTTTCACTCATATACCACATCCTTACACACTTCCAATAAGTCAGTTATTTTTTTTTAACTAGAAATTATTTACATGGCAATACAACGTTTGCCGGGTCATCTAGTATTTTACATATTTTGCTCTCTATCACAAATCGAGTAATTCTTAGGTAAACCGCCTCGACTTAAAGTTAAATGTTTAAGTTTTTAGTTTCCTAATTCAAATTTGAAAGTGACATTGTAGTTTATAAAAAAGGTGAGTACGTGGTATTAATACAACTAGACTCATAGAACTTATTCTGTTATTTTGTCAACAGAGGTTTGAATATTCATCATTTCAACTTCAGATCAGATCAGATATATGGCTGAAACGAGCCACTGCTTTTAAATATTTTCGGTCCAATTTTACATTGCCTCAACTCGTATGGTGGTAGATAAATCCAACAGTCTAGTTGACCTGTTCAAGTGAAGTGATAATGTCTAATGTAGAACTCTCTTCTCACGATGGAAACTACGAAACACTGCTTATTAGAAATACTGACTGATTAACAAATTTTTAGGAAATCACAAGCTGAAACGCGGGTAGATCTCCGTTTGATAAAGATACAATCATTTGGTGTGAAAGTACCTCAAAGACGGACTGCAAAGCATAAATGTATATGCTTTTCATTTTCTAAATACCAAGAATTTATTATACTAACTTTCAGAATTTCAGGAGTAAACACTGTATCATCCTAAATATCATCGTAAAAACTTCCTGATTAGCAAAAATACAACCAAGGTGAGATAAAACTTTTACTGAGAATAATTACAGGTTCTCGAAGTGATAGAAAAACAAAAACTTCATTATGAAAATATACATTTTTTATTCCCAACTTTGATCGGATTTAGATAAGATTGTAGATCTTTGTATAAGTAACTATGTGATATCTTCTGTATATTGATTAAAATAAAACACTCATAAAATCTCAAAAATATTTGTAGAACATCTCACTCTTAAATATATTAATTGATTAAACTATTAAATATCACTCTTGCTTATATGATATGCATTCAAATCAATAAGTACTTCTAGTATGTATCTTTACCTCCTTGCTAGGAACTTGGAGAAACCTGTAGCGGTGTATAAATAGTGGACATGGTTGCTAAGAAACGGAAAAAAAGGAAGAAGAAATTTGAAATTTATTAAAAGCAGATTGTCAAAAATATCTCTTATTATTAATAGAATTAGAAGTGAATAAGTGTTTTATGCTACTATTCCATTAGTCTTTATTATATGGAAGTATTATTTACACATAATTTCACACCGGTGTGAACTTGGCAGCTAAAATCTAGTAGCCAGGTTTACGGGAACACCCGAAGCGCAAGAAGTGCTGCGATGTTCTATAGTATAGTTACTATATACAGGGTGAGTCAGTTTTTTGTAAACTGCAACAGGAGATAGAACAAGTGTTTTTAAGAAGAAAAGTTCAATAAACATATGTCGTAGAAGGCTTCGTTTTCGAGATGTTGAAATTGAAAAAATATTTTCGTTTTTTGCGAATATCTCCGGAACCATTTATCGTACAAAAAACAGCTTTTGTAAGCATTTTCTACTCATAGTAAGCTATGTTCTGTGTGATAAAAATTGTTTTTTTAGTCATAATTGGTGAAGATTTTGAAGGGGTAGTGGGTGTTTTTCTCCCCAACTTCTTCGCCACTAGAAAAAAAACTGTTTTGAGACAACAATTAGAACCGCCAATATTTTTTACACTAAAAAGGTACTCTTGGTCATAAGCTCTAAACGTGACCGTTTTTGAGAAAAATCAACTTTTATATTGAAAAACATGGTCAATCCTTTGATTTTGTTACTTGTTCCACTTGTTTGAATAAATTTCGTCTAATTAGTAAGAATTGACCATGTTTTTCAACATAAAAGTTGATTTTTCTCGAAAACGGTCGACTTAAGAGCTTATGACCAAGAGTACCAGAACATAGCTTACTATGAGTAGAAAATGCTTACAGAAGCTGTTTTCTGTACGATAAACGGTTCCAGAGATATTCGCAAAAAACGAAATTTTTTTTTCAATTTCAACACCCTGTATCTCGAAAACGAAGCCTTCTACGACATATGTTTATGGGAACTTTTCTTCTTAAAAACACTTGTTCTATCTCCTGTTGCAGTTTGGCTACAAAAAAATTGACTCACCCTGTATATACATTTTCGGAAAATAGGTTACACTTCACATAAGCTTATTATATTCATCTTTACGTACGTTTCGGTCTCACTACTATCATCAGAAGACGTATCACTGTTTAAAACGTGATTTCCTAAAATCAATTGTATGAAGCACAAAGCGTCATTATCGCATCAATTTCAATTAAAAATGCTCACGTCGCCGACACGAATAGAAACACGAATAAGTAATAGAATTTGTAACACATTAATGTAAATGAACATGTATCAGTGAAGAGGAGGAACGATATCTTTGATAGGCTTGTAAAACTGAGATAATTTTGGGAGTGTGGAAAATCGAGTAGAAATATTATGTTTCTCAAGGATTTTGGAAATGTTCCATATATTATAAATATAACAGATCGAATTTCCAGAATCTTTAAAAAATATAATATTTCTACTCGGGTTTTTCATACTTCCAAAATTATCACAATTTTACAAACCTGTGGAAGATCTCCTTCCTTCTCTCCACTTATAAGGTGTTCATAGTATTTCCTGTTCTTGTGGTAAAGTCTACATTGGTGAAACAGGTCGTACAGTAGCTACTCGTGTGAAAGAACATGAGCGCTGTACAAGGCTTCGTGACACCAGTAGATCTGCACTTGCTGAACACAAGTTTGACACTAATCATCAAATCCTTTTCGAAAATACTAAAATCCTAGCCCGAGCCACAAACTTATATCAGCGAAAAATCGTTGAAGCTATAGAAATCTTGAAACATCCAAATAATTTAAACCGTGACTCAAGATATTACCTTCCCAACATTTCGAAACCCATCCTCGAAAATTCTACTTCGCATATGATCGCACAACGGCAGGTGCCGGAACGGAGTTAACCACCGGAATAATGGCAGTGAACTGTGTAGCGTGAAGAGTTGTTCCAACAATAAATACGGCTACAGAAACCAGTTGAACCAGTTTCAATTGAAGCCTCAAGCCTGCCCTGAAGATGCCACCTGTAATGTATGGCGAAACGTCAGCATCAAGTCGAGATATTGTGACGCGTAATCCATCCGGAAGTCAAGTTTTTCTAGAAATTATTTGATCAAGATGATTGTTATAAATGAAAAGTGCTAAACGATTTTACTATTTTCTGCTAGTTAATATATGTGGAGTACAATTCTATACGCCTTACGAACAGAGCCATTCAGTTTGCCATTCCTGAATACATACATATTTGTGCTACTTTTTTCTTCAATTTATTAGACAGGTATCCACTTGTTTATTCTTCTCTTTTAGGATCTTCATTCTGAAATAGTCATATTATACCAGAAACAGATATTCTCTATTTTTACCATTCCATAAATGTAGTGTGTAAAAAAAGCTTGTAAAGTGAGAAAATAAATTCTTTGGAGTTTTATACAACATAACAAGCAAATAAGTGATCAAATCTGGGATTCAATTGAACTTTTTCCGATGCAGTGTGTTCAAAGGGAATTAGTTCAAATCAACTCCTAAACCTAAATTTGAAAACGCTATGTTCAATTGAAGTGGTTTCATTTTGGTACGTTATGAGTAAAATTCTTTGAAATTGTTGTGCTAATCATATTCAGTTAGCCTATTAAGTGAATGATTCGTGCATCGTCATAATAAATAAATATTATGCCGAATATCATGTCAATCGTATATAAGAACGGCTCAAAGTCAAAATTCTATTCGTCCCTAAATAAAACGGGTAGTATGTATACACTTTTGAATCAGTGATGATGCCATCTATCAACGAAGTGTAGTAAGTGAGCGTGACGTAATACAGCTTACTGTACTTCAACTAATTATTTTCGAGTGATCAATTTTTACTTTGTAATCATTAGCCGAATGATTATCATTCATCAATATCATCAATAAACGGTTCATCATTCCCCGGATTATAGAGAACTGAATGCTTATCTCTTGCTCGTAATTATTTCACCATAATAATATTATTTTCAGAGCGGTGCGACATCTGCTGTCACATTATTAGTTATTGCAAATTATAGAAATCTAGCGGATAGAAATATTCCACAACCTCCCATAGAGGACGCTCTAAAATTTGATTAGACTCGAACCATTGGGCTATGAATAAGCGGATCCTCCCAATATAAAAACTAGCAACTCGCGCGGAATTCCGCTAGAATAAAAAGTGACGCTTATTATTTCGCGATATTTATTCAAAGTAATAATAAATTTGTTTTAAAAGTAAATCAAATATTAGGTCGTAATTATATACAAAATGCAATAGTCAAGTATAAATGTACAAATATTTACAATTTTCAGCTCTTAATATAAAATTGAATTATGATTTGTATATAAAATTTACAAAATTTCACTATACACAGGATTTTTAGTAGAAATTGAAATTGTTTTCGTTCATTTATATTCTAAAAAATAAATAAAAATGATCAATAAAAAAATGTCGCACACCCCGTTATATACTACTTACCCAAAAAAGAAAAATAGCGTCAATCTAGTGAAATTTAGATTATTTTTTTATTTTTTGTATGTTCCTAGATCCCTCTGCTGCGGCCAAGCCACATGCTGCAGAGGATCTCAACAATAACTTAAAAACAACCGTTATTCTGTCACTTGAAAGTGATCAGAAGTTTAGATCAAACCTATGCGAGGAGTAAAAAACTGGCATGGACTTTACATAAATTTTTTTTTGTAATTTTTTCCTTTTACGATGCGCTTGATTTTGATATGTTGAATTCATATGTGTCTTTAAATTTATTTTTAGCAAAAACTCAAAGAAAATAAATTAAAAAATAAAATTTAAAAATTGAAAAAAAATTAACCTACTTTTCTGACTAATTTTTGTATGCTGAATCCAAATCTGAAATTATTTTTCATCTATCTCCCATAGTTTTATGAAAAATAAGGTTTTCTCATTTTGAGGTTGAAGCTCACCAAAAATCAAAAATCGAAAAGCGTTCGTAACGTGTTCAGCCCATGACCTTTCAATTGATATATATCATGTGCATGTAAGTCTAACGGTCTGGGATGAGAAATGCTTACAGTAGCGTAATATATATATATAGATAATTTTATAGACTTTTCTGATCGAAATCATTGAAGGCCACTGATTTAAATTTAATCAATGATCAAAAAAATATTGATTGTTAGAGAATGAGAACTTTCAAGAGATTAACAGTAACAGTAAACTCATGAGAATTTCATTTTGTATAACACGTTTATTGTACTTATTACAATTAATAGATAGGTATTTATTAATAGCTTCGACTCCTTCGATAGTTCTATTGCCATTGTGCCCTCTTTTTCATCACCTCGAATTTCGAATTTCACTAGCCGTATTAGTGTGAACCTAGAATAAAATAAATTGTAGGCAATAAACATTGGCTATGGTAAGATTTTTATTTTTTATACTTGGACCACACTAGAAGAACACCTATGATGTTCGAGGAACATCGTGTGAGCCAGCGGTGGAATGTTGGGAGTGGAGATACGCATTCGAATTTTTTTTTTGAAAATTTGGAAGTTATAGTCATAGGGAAAGATCTCACTAGTGAAAGAGTTCTACAACTTCGCTGTTCGATATAAAACTGAAGTCTGGAAGAAATAACATGAATAATAGGTTTAAACTACAGGCAGCTACGTTATATTACAAAATTTTGCATGATAAATCACCACCTTATCTTTACAAAAAAATAAGATTTAGAACAGATCTTTATAACTTGAACGTTCGTAAACGAGATATGCTGGTTATACCAAGACACAGGCTTAAATTGTATGAAAGATCTTTCTCATATCAAGTTGTACACATCTATAATAGCATTCCGTCAAAAATAAAGGCTAAAACAAAAAAAACATTCAAATGTGCTATGATTCGTTTCTTAAGAAATTTACAGGAAAATAACATTTAATATACTTTATCTTTTCTAAAAATTCTTATTTTTATATCTAATTTAATTCTCAACAATTAAAATTTAATTGAGACAAAATTATTCGGAAAGAATAAATATATTATTATTATTATTATTATTATTATTGTTATTATTATTATTATTGTTATTATTATTATTATTATTATTTTTATTATTTTGTTTAATTACTTGTAGTGTATTATAATACTCTCAATATATTGTGCAGGGTTAAGTGGAAGAACAGTAAATGGCTTGCCATTTAACTGAACTTCGCCCTGAGATTCAGTATATAACTGTTCACATAGAATTGAATTTTTTTTTTTTTACTTTCTTTATAATGTAACTAAATACTGAATAAAGACCATTATTATTATTATAAGTTTTAATAAGATTTTTGACCCAGTATGAATTATATATAAAAATTGTCGGGAAATAGGTCACATTAACACTTTGTTTTAAATATTCGTCTTTACGTACGTTTCGGTCTCACGACCATCATCAGAAGACTCACTATGTCTAAAAAGGGGTTTATTAATAAACCTTTAATAAACCCCTTTTTAGACATAGTGAGTCTTCTGATGATGGTCGTGAGACCGAAACGTACGTAAAGACGAATATTTAAAACAAAGTGTTAATGTGACCTATTTCCCGAGAATTTTTATATAGAAATAAGTTTGGTAGGTTTCGAACTTGACAATGAATGGGTGACTAGCTTGAGCTCATCTAGTCCGTCTATATGGTATTTCTCGTGGTGGAACAACAGACGAGATTTCTGCTGAACACCGACCATGAACATATCTTTAGAAAAGGGAGAGATCGCTCACATTTCTAAGAAGTTCTAGATAGGTCAATAAATTGTTCTCTTCTGGATAGCGTATGTTTGAGAGCCGAACTCCAGGACAGGTCGTATTTGTGCTTTGTAGATCATGAGAAGCTGCTGGGATGTAAACTAGCTCTTGGCACGGAATAGAAAACCAAGTTTCCGTTAGGCGGTTTTCCCAATGGACCTGACATGATCATCCCATAAGAGGGTGCTGTTGGTGGTGATCCCGAGCATGGCCATGGAACACTTTATAGGAATAGTTGTATCTGACATCATCATATGAGGGATCGTGGGATCCGCGTTCCTCGAGAAGATGCAAGCTTGAGTTTTGGATACATTAAACTCTACTAGATTATCAGATCCCCATTCCACAATCAATGCCAGATTTCTTTTAATTGCGTCAACCTGCCTCTGTCTCTTTTCTCTAGCTTCATTTAATGGTACAGGGGCTCTAGATGAGAAAGCAGTATGAAGTATAACTGCAAGGCGCTGGACGGGACAGGTGGTCATTTCCGATAGATCGTTCATATGGAGCAGAAATAAATTTGGTACCAAGACAGGCATCTGTGTAACACCAACGTTGATAGAGATTAGACCGGAGGATACGTCGTCAAGCACCATTTGGAGTGATGTATCTGAGAGAAAACTCGCCAAGAAGGCTTTGGTGATAAACTCGGTCAAACGCTTTGAAGATATCCAATACTACAGGTAGCAATTCCCCATATTTTTCAATAGATTTCTACCATACATGTTTTACGTAGGCAAGCAGGTCTCTTGTTGATCTCTACCGGCGAAAGCCATATTTCCGATCATTCCCGATTTTGGATGAGATCGATGCTGACTGTTTTCACTTTAGAGATCATGATATACCAGCATCCATTGAACACTATGAGAGTTCGGCTCTTTTTTTTCATAGGGAACTGGATTGTCAGTGAGGAATATGTCAAGCGTATTGGCATAATCGGTTCATTTGAGAGATTTGTGTGAGTTCATTATTAGCTTCTCGAGATCATAGGTAATAGCGAAGGTCTTTGCTTGCCGTCTTGTGCCCCCATTGTTTGAAAACTTGAGCCAGGCAAAGTTGTGAGCATCGATGTCCCTTATGATGATAATTTCAGCTGAATAGTACTGCTGTGTGCTGTGGCAAGTTACAGAGGGAGATATTCGGAGAGGTCACCAGGTCACTGGTTGGTTTGGTGAAAAATGAAAACAGCAGAAGAGTTTTGTCTGTTTGTGGTTTTCAAGCTCTAACCTACATTATTATATAGGTGGTATGAGAAATCGTATGGAGTTCGTAGCCAGGGCAGAGCATATATTATGTGGGTGTCAGTTAGTGTCAGGTTTGTCTATCTGTATGTGGTAATGTACATAGCTTTTGTCCAGACTTCGGGTGTTACAGAGGTCGATCTATCTTCAAGTAAGTATTTTTCAATGTCAGGAATTCAGAATGGAGAGATATTTTTCTTCCGGAGTGTCTAATTGTAGAAGGCTTCATCTTCAGTATTTCCATGAAATTCTGGAATGAATGAAATTTTGGTTTGGGTAGGGTGTCAGGACAATGGGTCTGAGTATCGACCAAACGCTGAAACATTGGAGTTACGTTTCACAGAAACCCTCGATGTGGTGGTGTTTCACCGGGCGATAGGGCAAACATCTACCACCTATGTACCTTTGGTTATTCTTCTAGTCACCTTTTACAACAGGCAGGATCAACCATGAAGAAATTCTTAGTCTGTCCTTTTCACACATTCCGAATTTTACTCTATCGTCTATTATTTTATTATCGCTCCAGCCCGTTGCCGTTCCCTTCTTGGACTTGTAAGTATCACCTCTGCTTCGTTCACCATCGATTTTATAGATTGTTGAGACACCCATATCTAAAGCTGCTGCATCTCACCCAAGCAATACGTCAATGAGCATTATAGTTTAATATGCGCGAATTCAACGATATTTTGGTAATTTTATGTTTATGGTATATTTACTATACGAATATAACCAAGGGATCTGATTTGCAGAGTGCAATACGTGTATTTGGTTCACTTTTTCGTTTCGGACTTTATGTAAATTTACGGGTCTAGAAGAAATAATAACAATAGGTGCTTCTCTGAGTTATACTGCGTTAATCGACCCTAAATTGTCACTAAAATAGCTTTCGGTATATTGAATTTTTTTTTTGGTGGTATATCATATACTCAAATGACACGAAACCTTCTCTTCGTGAATAAACGTGTATGCCATAGAATAATCATCGCCGTTTTTCGATATAAATCGCTTTCCTCCGTTCGCCTAAGCCACGGTCGTGGCAAATAGCGTACGATTTTGTCACGTGATCGTACTAGTGCCGCCACCGGTCTACGTGACCATGTTTGACAACACAAATGTTCTGTGCCACAAATCATATTATAATTAATGGCGGTATTATAGTTCAATTTGTTAGTATTGTTATTGTTTATGATTGTTTAGTTATTTTGTGACATCGTGTCTCTACTGGTGACTGGTAAGTTTCATCACAATAGTTAATTATAATTGTGTGATCATATCTCAGGATCTAAATGTATTTATTGTTTGCTAAAGTTTCAACAGCTTCAATTGCAGTTATTAACATTTGATTTGGTCCATTGGTGTTTCTTTGTCAATTATTTCTTGTGTATTTTATGCCGTTTATGATGCTTTGGCGAGAGTACCCTATTATTGGTATTTGTATTAGCTGCAGAAGCTGAAGATATGCTTACAGGGTTGTAGCGTAGCACAGCGTTCAATGGTGAGCTCACCGATAAAACTATTGGGACTGCAGTTTAGTGTGCATGGCGTATTTAGTAACAATAATGTCAATAAGTAGTGATTATTTTTTATATTGGGTGTAACAATTTATTTCATTTTATTTTATTTTCAATTGTTCCATATAATGAACTAAATATATTTCTTAATCGTTTCAGTTAGTTTCTATTTACCCTCATTAGTAATAAAGTAATCTACATGATAAATGGTTATTCAACCTATTGAAGTATTTTTAAAACACCTATAATTGATACTAAATAGAAGCGTATTCCTTCAACAAGTAATCAACATGTTTCATAAACGTTCACAAGAATTGTATTGTACGCGTATTTTCACATTTATCGTGCGAACATTTTATCGTTTATACATGGTTGGCATTCAACCATAAATATAGCTTCTGTATATCACAAAATTAAACCTTGCTCTGTGTTGCTTGGACAGTCTCTAACGGCAGTGATGAAGGATATCCCTCCATCTTCAAGTTACTCTTCGAAGTAATTTATTGTTGAGGATACAATATGTTGAAGATTAGATGAAGGCGGATTTTGGGCAGTATACACAACAAACGACGTAAATGTAGACAGTATTATAAACCTAAGAAGTACTGTTTATGTACTACTGTAGTTTAATTCTATCACATTTTAGTTTCAGAACAAAAAATAAGGTGTGTCTTACACTCCGAAGTGTACAAATTTGAAATCAATGAATTATGGAATAAAAATATTCTGCCAAATAATAAAGCATTTCCACCATTTAAATCATTTAATCCATTCGTCAATAAGGACAGTATATTACAGGTAGGGGGTATATCAGCTCAAGTGAATCTGTCATTCGATGTAACACATTCGACAATATTATCAAAAATCCCCAATATTTGGTAAGCAAACCGTACACAAAAAATTCGTAATTTGTTTTCTAATGAAACCAGTAGCTATAAAACAACTGATGCAAAATATGCTTCATAAAATAATAACACCTCGGTCGTTCACAAATTGGTGAGTTGATTACGCGGAAACCATCACAGCTATGGTAGGTATTACACGTTCAGTAAAACCTACAAAGGCATATGTAGCCAAAAGCAGTATATTTGGAATTAGTAAGCGATCTCACAGCTGACAGCTTTTTGGGTGCTCTAATACGTTTTATGTCACGAAGAGGCAAACCGGTTAATACCTATTCGGATATTACCAACTTTATAGGTGCTAACGCTGAATTGCAACACCTCGAAACAAGACAGGATAAATTGGAACTTTATACCAGAGAGATCGCTACATTTTGGCGGAATTTGGGAAGTCGGAATTAAAGCAGTCAAGACTCATATGCGAAAAATAATCGGTAATTGTTATTAACATACGAGAGATGAGGCCTATCTCAATTCCCGACCTCCATTGTCAAGTGATCCCAACGATTTCCAATCCCTTTACACCCGGTGATTCCCTGATTGGTGGCCCACTTAATTCTACAGTAGATCCGGATGTAACGCAATTGACTGTAAATCATCTAAGCCATTGCGCAACAACTAATTTAACATTTGTGCAAAAATTGTTCCAAGGATTATCTGAATACACTGCAGCAACGGACAAAATGGAATTAAAGGGAAATTCAAAATATAGAACTAAAGCACATGGTACCCTTAAAGGAAGAAATAGAGCGACATCAAAATGGTCCATAGGACGAGTTTTGCAAGTAACTCCTGGTAAAGACGGACTCATGTGAGGAGTTATAATTCAAACAAAAAGTGGACGCCTGAATTGACGAAATTGTGCTTTCATCCCATGATAGATAATACGAACGCATAATACTCAACTTATTAGAGATTCCAACACCGTTCAAAGTTAATATAAACAAAAATTCGTTAACGTTACTATAGTTTGAAGATGACACGCTTGTGACGAAACTGAAGTCATGATTTGTTTCTATATCAGATATGAAGAAAAACAAAGTAAAAGTGTTTTATTTTATTATATTAATATAAAGATCCAAAATTCGTTAGTTCTAAGTGGCATATCATTTGTAGATATTTTGTAATTGTTTACTTCAGTAAGATTAGGCTATTAGGAAGAACTATTGAAACTTTCATAGCTAAAACGTACATGTTAACATCGATCAACAAAACAATTTGTAGAGATACTTTGTGCAATGCGCATATATGTAAATATAATAGTGCTATTTAACAAAATGTTTCCTTGCTGCATGCATCACGACACACAATAAAATTTCAACAGCTACCTAAGAGTAGCTTAACACAGCAGAATCTTTTATAGTCTAGGAGCTTGAGCGATATGGTGGGCCTGAATGAATACATCTCGGCACTACTGTATATTGGTGGAGAAAGGTTTAATGTACAATAGCTCTCACAGTCCGAATCGTGTATTGTCAGGCGTTTCAGAGCTATAACCACCTCAAGTTTTGGACTTTTTTTATTGTACCTACCCTTTTTCGGAGTTGCAGTATACTGAAAAGCATGTAATTCTTATCTACCCCACTTTTCCCAAATTTCTAACCTTTCTCCCTAAAATCTTGAAAATCGAAAAAAAATGGATATTTTCTTAAAGCAACAACGCAGGGGTGTTCACAAATTAATTAAATTCAAGAAAAGAATACAGTTAACTGTTGATGATTCCCATAACCAGAATAACATATCTAATTTTACAGTCAGTGCAGTTGTCAATATGGGGTTGGTCAACTGTTAACGTTTTTTTGCTGTTGAAAGCGAGATTTGACCAACATTAACTCATCATTTTTAAATATTATATCAATAAGTCAATCAGAAATTGTAACTGTTATAAAAAAAAATACACCTCTGGACATGATCAAATACCAAGCTCCTTAATAAAAGATTGCGCTTCTGTGTTTGTTGTCCTTCTACAGGTTTTGTTCAATCTCAGTTTGAAATCCAATGAATATCCTAATGTTTGGGAAAAAGCAAATATTATTCCCATTCACAAATCTGGTGATGTTGATATTATACTCAATTATCGTCCAATTGCGATATTGTCTATCTTATCTAAGGTATTTGAGATGTGTCTGTATCAACGTATTTATAGTACTTTCTCGCATATCACATCACCATATCAACATGGATTTGTCCAAAGGAGATCTGCAGTTACGAATCTTACTTGTTTGAACACGTATATAGCTGCTGTTCTTGACAACCAAGTACAGGTTGATGTATTATATACAGATTTTTTGAAGGCCTCTGATAAACTTGATCACACTATTCTCAAATCCATTGGGTTTAGTACCTCCTTAGTAGCGATTTTTTTTTCATACGTCATCAATAGATCGCAGTTCCTGCAGTATTACGGTCAAAGATCAAACTCATTTATCGCCAAATCCGGTGTGCCTCAAGGCCAAAACCTTGGTCCTATACTGTTCCTGTTATTTATTGATGATTTGGCTGAAACCATAACCAGCTTGAAACTAATTTTTGCTGATGACTTGAAAATATTTTTAGAAATAAAGACCATAGATGACTGCTATGCACTACAAAAAGATCTGAACAATATTTTTGATTGGTGCGCCAACAATAAATTGAGTCCAAATATTAGTAAATGTTGTGTTGTTTGCTTCAGTCGTAAAGCCCATCCTATTTCCTTCGATTATCTTCTAGATTCACTAGTCATTTCTCGTTGTACTACAGCCAAAGACTTAGGTGTTCTATGCGATCTTCAGTTCACTTTTAATCTACATATAAGTGATGTGTGCTAAAGCTAATAGAACTTTAGGGTTTGTATTCAGGCATTCCAAATATTTCAACAATTTGGAGGTATTACGAACATTATTCAATTCATTGGTTATACCAAAACCGCTTCGCTCATCTGGAACCCTCAGTATAAATTCCAGATTACCCTAATTGATTCAACGTAAATATTCGAAATATCTCTGGTCTGGTTTAGATCTTTCAATATCTTTCCTAGAAGAAGTTTTAACCATCAATTCTTATTATCTACTTTTGATTGTCTAATACTTGAACTGAGAAGAATAATAAGGGGCACAATATTTCTTCATAATTTGTTGAATAATAATATTGACTGAAGTTACTTATTAGGAAAATAAAATGTTTTTGTATCTAGATTAGATTATCTTCTGTTCTTTAACTTTTTACAATGTTAGGTCTAATACAAAAGTATCATCTAGATGTCCGATATTTGTCATGACAACAAACTTTAATGTTATTTTTTCACAATGTGACTCATTTTTCAATAGTATTTAGTGTCTTATTAGTGTAGTTAGGTGAGGATATTTGTCACATGGAATCTAAAAATTTAGCCAGTTTATTTTCATTATTCCTATTAGATATTATTTTTGTTATATATTTCTTGTTATTCTTTATATTATGTTGCTCTGTATTGTCTGTTCTATAATTGGTTCAACATGTTGGCATATATGTACTGAATAAATAAATAAATAAATCTATAAATCATGCCTATCCTATCCTGAACTTTGTTGAATCTTTTTCGAAATTATTAAATCTCCACACACCGGTCTCTTGTACTCAACCTGTATGTCGGTATTTTAAAATCAACCAACACATATAAACAACTTCTGCCTATAGATAATAATATAAAATAAATCATAGGATTTCACAAATTTAAAAAGCAGTTCCTGCTCATAGAGTTCTATAAAAAAACATTCCTGATGCCGTGATTTCGTAACTAAGAAAATTCAAAATCTTCATCCGATCTTCAGAAAATCGCATGAAAATGACGATTATTATACCACTTATGTGAACAAAGAAACCTATGTTGATAATATTTACTGAATGCATTATAATGTCATAAATTTCAATTCTAACGAAACCATATGACCATTGGGGAAAGTGAACTTTCGTAAATACATCAATTCCTTATGAGTGTTAGTTCCTGTTGATCTACTTTGGACCTGATCGTGATGACGGTGACACAACTTCTCAGCTAGCTATTCATATATGACGTTAAGAAAACGGTACAGGTCGTTCTCCCAACACACCACTTTGTTTTGCCGATTCTTCTTCCGCTCCAATGAAACATGAGCAGTGCGATTCATATATTGTTTAGGTATACAAGTCCCGTTCACCAATAATTCAAGGTATGTTAGTAGCATTTCAAATTGTTGAAGCGTATATATTTACCATTTCATATTTCATTTAATATCAACGGTGATCCTTGAATTCATCGAAACATTCGAAACAAAGTTATTTATCATTTAGTTATTGTTACAAGTTTTGGTAATAATATTAAGACATGAAAATGTTTCTATTTGCGTTTCCTGTCAAATTGGAAATATTACAACTAAACGACGAAATATAGTAAAAAAATACTTCTCATTGTTTTAAATACTTATAGATTTTAGATAATATGAATTCCTATGTTCCGATTACATTTGAACTGGAGCTAGAGCTAGGAGCTAGGTAGCGAATAACACAAAACTGAAGTCGTTGAATGGATTAACCTCATCCAAAACTGATTTTTCTTTATGGTTATTACCTGAATTATGAGTTAAGGGACTCAATTTTGAGTATCATTTTAACCATCTTCGAGTAAAGCTAAACGAGTATTGTCATAGATCCCGAAATAATTGAGGAAATAATCCGTATTCAAATTATTATAATAATTTTTTGAGAGTTAGGTAATAAGAAAACTGCATTGTCGAATAATTAATTTGTATGTATGATCCGATTTGATATTATTAGAAGGAACAATGATTAATAAATATAGTTTGATATATATTTATTAGGTTCGAAATCATAAAACCTTTAGTGCTCCGGTTTTAACTTGAGGAAAAGTTTGAAAGTTTCATTTTAAAATGTATATCTTTGTTCAATCATAAAGGTGGAATAAATAATTTCTTATTCACAATTATTATCAATAAAGGTTTACAATTGTTGTTATAACTTTCGCCTTTCACAAGTTTTAAATAAAGAGCAATATATGAAACCAAAAGCACGATTTTTAGGCCCTTTTTCACAATAAGGGCATGCTTCCCTAACTTCATACGTACCTAATAGCTACGGTGCACGATTATAAGATAAGATAAGATAAGATACATTCATTGCCCTTAGGTAAAATAATACATAGGGTTCGTCGTATATATTTATTATGCTCCCCTTAACAATTCATATTCAAATATTGATCCTCTCACTCCAACTCCGCTTGATAAACGATACCGCTATCGTCGCTGAACGTCGTTGAGTTACTCGATACCGCGGCCTATCACTGACTGGCGGAGTGGGAGTAGGTCGTTGGAAGCATATCAACAAATTGCAAATCCCTGGCAAATGATTCATGAAAGTGCAGTATGTGTTCTGTTTTATTGAACTTTGCAGTTATTTTAAAGCCGTTGCAAGTAGGTTTGGAAGCAACATTAAAATTATATAGAAATGGAGCCTCGTCCTTGTGTGTTTATTTTTAACTTTAGAAAAATATTTCAACAGCAATTAATGAGTATTCATTCTGGAATTATCTTTGTTTGTTATCTAATACATTGAATGACAAGTTGGACGATATTGGATATTGGGTTAAAAATTAAGGAGCTTGAAAATATTATGAATTCGGAAATAAACGAGTTTGATATGATTCTGCATTATAGAGGACATTTTTGATTTTCTGGCATTACGTTCTGAGTTGACTGGGGTATATACTACCGAAGACATACATTCAAATAACAATGTATGTCACTACTAGTGCTTCTGTAGAAGTAAAGTGTATCGTGATAAAGTGTACTTTCAGAACTATGTTTATTGACAATATTAAAAGATCTACTCAAACATCCTTCTGACAATTGGTGAATTCGCCAAAAAGGACCGAAGAATATAATTACATTATAAATAGATGTAATTTTTGAAGAATCCCTCCTTGCCCAAAATTTTACCGCACGCCACTGTTAAGAATCCATTATGGTCTCAGCAAGAGGAGTCAAGAAATACTGGAGACAGGAGACCAGACTGCCTATCCAATGGTGTGTGCGATCATCGTAGGTATGTGGGATACCACAACTCTATTTCTTCTATATTCTATGTTTTCCTTGAAAAAGAAGAAGGGGATGAATATTTTAATAAACAACGTCATTATCAACAACGATTTTCAGAACTAAGTAGAATTATAATCCATGAGAATAATTTTTGTTTTTACCCTTTTGCGTCTACTGCGCATGGTTCATATGAATATGACATTGCAATAGCCCCCAAATCTGTGAAATAACGGTTTATTATATTTTGACTACAGAGATAAGAGGAAAACCCATGAGGCTTAAAGAACGTGTTGGTAGAGGAGATTGGCATTGGATTTATGGACATAGGTATTTGCGCATATATCTGAAATCCCTCCGCGTCCTTTATTTGATTCAACTCTACGGTTTCCTATCTCTAGTTTTCATGGATACCAGACTTATTTTCATCTTATAAGGTAATTACAGTAACAAACGTTCATAACACGGAACATGAAACCGATTAGAAAGCGAATCGACTCAAAACTTGGCAGATATGTTCCTTATACGACGTAGGGCCCGCTAATAACGGATTTTCCAAAACTCAATACCAAACTTCGACTTGAGCGTACGTCGGCTGCATTACATCGTGTAACAATGTCTTGTTGTCAATTTTTGGAGGTCTTTTAACGTTCCTAAGATGGCAGCTACGTCTATCGGTTTGTATTATTTGTTTTTCGATTTCCGTCAGTATGGAAAAAAGCTTAAATAATACCGATCTTAAAATCTGGCAACAAACAACTTGTCAAAAACTGTAGACCAATTTCAAAACTGTCAATCATAGCAAAAATTTTTTAATTCACCATATTTGATAAGCTGTTCTTTGACCTTAAAAACATAATTAATATAGAAAAACATGGCTTCATGAAGAAACGATCATTTGACTCAAACCTATTCACCTATACTGAGTATATTCTGCATAGCCTCAATAACAAACACCAAGATGCTATTTACACCGACTTTTGACAAGATCGATCACTCAGCTTTGCTACGGAAGCTCGCTGGAGTCGGTGTAAATGACAATCTGCTAAATCGGTTTGAATCGTTGTTGAGCGGTATCAGTCGGTAACCACACATCAGAATATAGCCAAATCACCTCTGGAGTACCTCAAGGATCACATCTAGGGTCACTTTTATTTATTAGTTATAATAATGATATATCCCAATGCTTTTGATTTGCCAATTTTTTATTGTATGCGGATGATCTAAAAATATACCATTCAATTTCTGATGTTGACGACATCACGCTAATGCAGCAGGATATCAATAACTTTTATGATTACTGTGAGGTAAACCGTCCATATCTGAATTTTGAAAAATGTTACCACGCTTATTCGTGGAAAGAGCAGTCTAAATCAATCATATCAAATATCTTCCGATCTCTTACAAACTGTCACGGAAATAAAGGATTTAGGAATAATATTCGATCATAAAATGCTTTTCGATAAACATATATTTTATGTTTCTAAAAAGACTTATAAAATGTTAGGTTTCATAATGAGAACTTGTCGTGAATTTAAGAATATTCAGACTCTCCGTACTCCCTATAAGTCGTACGTCAATAGTGTTTTGAGTTATGGTTCTGTAATATGAACCCTGAATACGACATTTATGTAAATAAGCTTGAACGGGTTCAGAATATATTCATAGATTATATCAATAAGAAATGCTTTCCATTCAACCCCAACAATCATATCTAAATTCGGAATGAACTGAGCATATCAACATTAGCGAATAGAAGGAAAATTCCAGATGTGAACTTCCTCTTTAAAGACATGAATAATTTAGTTGATTCGCCTGCTATCTGGTAACATTTATCTTAATGCTCCTACATATATTAATAGGCATCAGCATCCATTCCGTTATTAACAATCTCGAACAAATTATTTTTTGAACTCCAATGCATAGATGCAGCATATCATACAATACATTATCAAATTCTATTTCTATTGATATTTTATCTTACTCTTTTTCAAAGTTTTCCTACATCTTGAAAAAACATGTTTTTGCTCCACATACTTAATTGGTATTTATGTGTATATATATTGTATAATTGTATAATTGTATAAGTGTGTTTTTCATTTTTCATTTTAATCATTTTGTTTTCATTCACTACATGTACTCAATTCATACTTGAATTATTTATTGACTTTTGTATCTATCACCAATTTCGTAACTCTTTTTAGAATTCTATAGATTCACTACATTGAGAAATTACCTATCTGTGAATACTGTTTTTGGGTCAGTCCCGTTTCTATTCCTCCTTTATGAATAAATGAATAAATAAGTAAACAAATAAATATCGGTAACTATGGGTGTTATTTTTGGTTTAAATTTATTTTGAACCTTTGTAGTTCGTCTAACTTCTTTTGGGTATAATGATTGGTCTGGGCTAATTTCTACAATGTCTTTTGCCCTCAATTGTTGGCTCAGCTTTTTATATAGTATCATTAACAGTTTTTTCACAATTGATGTCAACAGGATCATCTTATAAGGTAATTACAATAACATACGCTCATGACGCGAAACATGAAACCGATCATAAAGCGGAACGACTCGAAATTTGGCAGATATGTTCCTTATACGACGCAAGGACCCGCTAATAACGGATTTTCCGAAACTCAATTCCAAACGGGGTGATAGGATTCGATATGTTCTGACTTTTCTGACAGCTGACATAATCACGTATACTTTCGTGATAGACAGATCCATAGAAATGGAAGCTTACAAACAGTTCAGACTGTTTATGACAACATATAAATCCTCAGCAAGACATCTTACGTTCATAAGACAGACAGCTGATACGGTGACAGTCACATAATGTCCATGACAAACCATTCCATAGATATCCCTGTCAATTCAAATAGACTTTCACATGAAGTTTACGTTTTCACACGCCTTTACTGTTTCATTAGAAATATTTGCATTAGGTTTTGAGACTTGGAGAATTACATCGTGGCAGCGCAGCCGGCGCTATCTTCTACGGGTATTAGCCGTTTCTGCGTGCATAGCCCGTGGTTAACAGCTAGTATAATGTAGAAGGCAAATATCACTCACTGACTGACACAAAATCTCCGAAACCATGAGCCGAACGGACATGAAACTTGGCAGATAGGTTCCTTATACGAAGTCGGCACCCGCTAAGAACCGATTTTTCGAAACTCAATCCCAAATGGGGTGAAAGGGATTCGATATATTTTGACGATATTCAGAAAGTTTATATATTTTATCACAGTTCAGACTGTTTATGCTATGACGTACAACAAATACCTATCAACAAGACAGGTAACGTTTCCATGACAGACAGATGATACAGTGGCAGTCACATAAGGTCTGAGACAGACTATTCCCTATCATAGATAGATCAATTCAAATAAACATAATACATGACGTAGAGTATAATCATTCCGCGCCTTTACCTGTTCTACTCATTACAAATATAACCGTTTTGAAACGGTTTCTTCTATGGGTATTACCTGTATTTGCGGGCATAGCCCCCAGATAACAGCTAGTGTAATACGAGCAGATATGAATTCTCCCGATTCACTGTCTGGGACTGCTTTACTGTATAATATTCAAAGAAGATAATCTCTATAATTATAATAGACATTCTGATGAGATTGAGAATGAATATATTCTATATTTGTGTTTAGTAGTGTTCTAAATTTTATGATATAACCTATTCGAAAAGTACATCGATGCCAAATAAACATATACATAAACATATACTCATTCCCATGAAATTTGGGTGGGTGGTATGGTCGAAAAACATTATGAAACGGATAAAGAAAATTGTTCCCTTGAGAAATTGACGTAACAACAAGGATATAATAAATTCGTTAATTTTGGATATCACTTCTTCTGCAAATTTTATTCTTAAAATTCACGATTCAGTTTCGTAGATAATTTTAAGAAATGAATAATAAATTATTGCCTTATTAAATATGTGTACAGATTCATTAGTTTGATTTTTTTGAGATTCAACTCCTAACTGCTACCGACCATCTGATTTTCCGCAATTGCCACTGACGAGTCAATGTGACCCAATTTTAAAATCTTTATAAAAAGACTGAAATATAAAAAAAATCATTATTTATCAAGGAAAAGGATAAACTGACACCTCATAATAACAGACGAAATGATAAAACAATTTTGGCAAACAGTCATTGCACATAGCACACAGATCGGCTAATTACACACTGCACACTACTTACTAGTCTGCCGGTCTTTTTTAGTAGGACATGTTGCACATATTTTCCTTTTGTTAACATCCACACGCTGATGACGGTTGGGACGATATTCGATTGGAACACCAAGCGGATCTGACGCAACGGAACGGAGCTTCAGAGGTATCTTATCGCTATAAATTTTGCTCTATATATTGGGGTATACAGTGCTATCTTCTCAGCTGTTTCAAAAAGTTATAGCGACTTATTTTTTGATTGGTGGTGCATGCTTGAAATTAATACAACGGCCTTTCTTTTCTTTGACACATACGGCATCATCGTTTAAGTGAATCCAAATAAATATTGATGAACTGGTTGTTTTCGGTTAGGTAAGAACTGACATGACTGAATGTCTTTTGGGCAGCTTTCCTCGTATTATCTGCTTCAGAGGTTTCCACTGTAAGTTCTGCGACGTCTAGTTCTTTCCAAAACATTGCCTCGACTTCAGCATCCGTTTGATATTTATTGGATGAAGCCATGATTCTCTGGAAGTAATAATAATATTATCCAATGGTGAGCTAGACTTTCAACAATATTTCCTTACATATACTATCGACCGGTCAAACATCTGTTCATTTCAAATATGAGAAATTATATAGCACAACTCACTACAAAATTCAAGTTGTTACTGATAAAATAGAGCATATCTGCTCTATAGAACTCCCACACTTGAAGTTAGAGAAAATATTCCACATTATTTACCTTGCTGGGTCACTGGGAACTGGCTGTAGCAGTTAAGGTTGAAATGAATTTGGAGCCACAAACATTAAATAATGTACAATCTTCGGTACCAATTCCGATGAGAATAGATCCATCTTCAGAAGAACTAAGTACTTTAGTATTATAGTTTTCACTTACTTAATGAGAAACTCAATATTATCATAATTAGAGAGCCATTTTTACTTTCCTCGCTATACGAAGTGGTAGGTATTGTAATCGGTTTTAGAAAAATGTTTTCGAACTTTATCACAGTGCCCGGCTAACTAGCGTAAATAATGA
Organism: Endomychus coccineus; assembly: GCA_958510875.1. Lineage (NCBI taxonomy): Eukaryota > Metazoa > Arthropoda > Insecta > Coleoptera > Endomychidae > Endomychus > Endomychus coccineus. The sequence goes on from OY294069.1 coordinate 61,740,113, forward strand.
GTCAGAGAAAAGGAAAATGATATATTTAACAAAATTAGTTATATAATATAGTATGTAATATTATTAAATGAATAGACAGGAAAAAAATATATTTGAATTTATATGAAGATAAATTCTGTTCAGTTCTACAAAAGATGGATAATCAATAGTTCAATTAAATACATAATAAAATTTGAAGGTTAAGTAATGATATCAAAATTACAGAATGACACAAATAAATTGAATAGAACCTTAGTTATTGAGTGTGTAGATCTCGTTTATATCGATAATACGGTGACTGGCATAGGCTTCAATTCGCAGTCCTGGTAGATGTCCAAATGCTCAATATAACCTTCAAAATCCAAATCCAGGATGAATGTAGTATTCCGATTGAGAGTTCAGGTTCAAAAGTTCAAGTTCACCAATTTCAATCCAAATAAGTGAGTCAGGAACGTTTTCCAGACTACCAAGAGAAGTCTCAGGTAGTACAATCAGGAAAGATAATAATGTAATTATTAAAAGCGAGGGTAATAGATTAAGGCAAAAATCCAAAGCCAAAAAAAGAAACCCAAAGCTAAAGCAGAAAACCTAGAATAAGAGAAACACAGCGATTAGCTTGAATAACGATCCTCATAATTAATATGTTCAGATCTTGAAATTGTCTCAAGTCTTTAGAAGAAAATCACTAGCTCAAACTTACGAGACTAGTAAGAGGAAAGATAATGATAGGGGCGCCAGACAAATAATAATCATTTTCTCCAATTGGAAAAGTGAACATAACCAAACTTGTCAAAGTTGAGATTCAACAATCTGACAAAGTTGAACAATTATTAATTCTGAATAGAATGATTATCTCAATTGATTTCACTTACCCAGATGGACGGGTTTTTCGTATGAAAGAAGTTTTGTCAGTCAAACAAGGTTTTCAATCATATTCCACACAACGTGGTTCTCGTAAATATCATAAATAATTCGTATACCAACGAAACTATATTTTAATGATAAATTACCAATTAATTCAGTAAAAAGTGCTTCCAACCCGATATAAAATCGAAGGATTAAATAAGTAAATCCAGATACACGTTCACTGCGTAATAACTTGTGACCAACACGTACGGAAGCTGGGTTGCCAAAGAAAGTAGAGAAAATGAACAATGAACTTGACCTAATTTCAGTGAACCGATACATCGAAAAATAGGAGGAACGAATATGACAGTGCCGTTCTGAAACATAGAATTATTGTTATACAGTATATGTTATACAAACTAAACTACGGTACAATATAGTATGAGATTCTATGTAATATACAGATGAATGAAACAAATTGATATTATTATTATAACAAATTAGTTACTATAACCGACGCTTCCTTAATCAGTACAATTGTAATGCACCAACATACAAAGATAATTGAAATATTACGTAAAGTTTGAAACAAACTGTCGAAATCAGGTAATGACTCTCAGTGTCATTTCGACTTGTGACAACTTTAGTCTTTCTAAATAGATCTAGGCTATTTTTGAGATGATGTTTGTCTGTAACCCACTTGGGACGCGTGCGCGGTTCCAATTATTCGTATGGATTTGAATCGTGAAAATAGGAACTTGTTTTGGGGCATGGAAGTCCCCTTGCAAGTGGTACTTTTGACATCTATCTTCACTTTTGCCAATGAAGCTGTAGTATTTCATTGGAACATCATAACAACAGTGATTTAGTGGTTATAAAAATATATCACAATCAAATATTCAACCCGCGGAACCATCCGATATTCGTGTTTCACACTACCTCATCAAGTGGTATCATAAAACACAACGTTGTGAATTTTCTGTGTCTTTCCACTACTTTATCTATTTCTAAGCATTTGCAATTTTCGGTTCCTACAAGTGAGGGAAGTTAGCCCTCTATGATCACAGCATTTTTATATTTCGTTAGGTTCGTAAAATATCTCATTATGTTTATTTCTATTCAACCATATTATTATCACGAATCGACAACTAATTCTATAATCGTCAGTTTGTCTCAATTTTGTTCCAATAAAAGATTAGTTGACTCTACTTTTAAGGAACTGCTCAAGAATAATATCGCTTATAAATTTTCATAGTCTACATAAAACTTGAAGCATTCGAACCGATGCTACTTTTACAACTACGGTAATTGTAATAAACATGTTTAGGTATCATCTACTAGGAAATACAGTGAGTCATGGATATAAGAATCCACGAAGGCTATATACTGAAATACAGATAAAATAAATGTAGCATAAATTGAACAAATGCGTAAGCCGGTAGTATTTATTGTAATATGCACGATGCACGTGCTATTTAAGTAATTGAAATACGTTAAAATGCACTTCCTAATGATATCATCACTATCAGCGGTTCCCAACCTTTACCATTTCATATTATAAAGAGGGAATGGTAAGCCCGATAACAATAGAACACAATACTACAACTGCGATTTTTCATCATCTAAAGCCTGCTTACCGAGTTTGCTATTGCGAACTACATGCGTCTTACTTAGAAGAATAATTCATTCACCTTAAACCTTACAAACCTAAATTCGGATATCAAGACGGGACGTTAACGCAGGGGTTCTTGAATATAACTTTTCAAAAACAAATTAACTTTATTAAAATCACGATGAGCTTATCACTCGATAAAGTTACAAACAAGAATGAATGTTTTTACATGACATTAGAAATGAATTTTATGATAATGAAATAGGATAACGTTGACTAAGGGAAATTAAGTGTCGTTTTGTAACGTAGCGTGAGAATTTAGTTATATAACTCATCCCTTCACACTTCCAGGTCCGGATGGTAGGTTCCGAGGAAGGTAGACTTCGGAAGCTGGCCCTACGTGTGGTTGTCCTGGTGATTGTGTACCATGGAAATGATGCGTCTATTGAATCATATGACGATAGTTATTATTGCAACAATAAAATAACGGATGTAGCTATGATGAGATGGGTTTGTCCGAGTTGATACAGACTGGGGTCGGCTCCATGTATGCTGATTTCGTAAATCATTGATATTTTCAAAATTAATCTGTTTCATTGGTTCTAAATTTTCGGAATTTCCTTCTTGAGTAAGTGTAGGATGGGTTTTTGTAAGTTCGAGCAACAACGGTTGACCCACATTTTCTATTGGTGACGGATGTATTTTTTCGTGATTAACTTCAAGTGTGCAATCATTGGTCAATCGGAACAGGTAACTGCCTTGATAATTATTACTTTTATTGTAGAGTTGGACAATTAACTATAACATCTACTGATTGTGGAGAGAGCAATAACCAGAATTCTTGTATTTGAATCCTTGGAATATTTACCGTGTGGTAGCTACAATTTACAAGGTTCTGGTTCAGGATAGTATTGGCTCCGCAATTACCATGATTTGAATTTTCCATAATGGTCGATTTGTAGAAGAGAATGTTGTTGACATTTTCGCAATCTTCGGTTTTATGGGCTAAGTAATTTTTTGACAATAGTACATACAGGGTGCTTTCGGAGATATTCCAAGCGGTTTTTTTATGAAAAAAATACACAAACAGAGCATAATTGGAAAATATTTACATTTATATACAGGCTGGTCTTTATTGAGTAACACACCAAACATATATTTTTTCAATGGAACAACGTATACTTTGATCATTATTTCAAAAGCCCTCATTAATATCAGATAATATAAAAATAAAGATTCTTGACCCTGTATGAATTATGTATAAAAATTCTCGGGAAATAGGTCACATTAACACTCTGTTTTATATAAATATATAAATGTCGCGCATAAACCTACTAACTGTGTTGGAAAGTATTTCTCAAATCTAAAGCCTTTAATTCCTAAAGATAAACAAACCCACACAGTATACAAATTAAATTGTTTAGATTGCGATGGAACTTATACTGGAATCTCTGAACAATACTTACAAAAAAGAATGTACGGCCATAGGTATAGCACAAAAAACAAAAAATTCCACCGCTCTTGCTAAACACTGCTTTGATTATAACCATCAATTCGATTACAATAATGTTAATATTCTAACTAAGGAAACCAATTATTATAAAAGATCTATTTTGGAGATGATTCACATGAAACGTGACTCTAAGTCTGTAAATCATAGGACAGACACTCAAAATCTAAGTCATATCTATACAAATTTGATCAAATAATTTCAATTTCTCTTGCAAATTCCTACATGCCTCGTTATAATGTAATACTATATATTTAGGTAAAATGCGTAGTATTATACCTCCTGTCACGAAAGAACCTTTTTGTTTAGCTCATAAATTTAACATTTGGTTTGAAAGTTGTATACTAAAACTTAAATTATATTCCCTCGTCTCAGTCGATCACTTACTGTGTTGACATGTGTACGCTTTTGTTAAGAATTCTTCTCTGCAGTGAATTCTTGATAATTTTTACTATAGCATTGAGGATTACAATTTCGTTTAATCGTGTTCCTTTCGTTTCGGCGACGTGGGTATTTTAATTGAAATTGGTGCGATTTGGACGCTTTGTGTAATACAATTAGTTTTAAGTAATCAAAAATTTTTAGACATAATAAGTCTTCTGATGATGGTCGTTAGACCGAAACGTACGTAAAGACAAGAAAATTTTAAACAGAGTGTTAATGTGACCTATTTCCCGAGAATTTTTATATATAATTGATCTCAGAAGAATGATATGACATACCATGGATCTCTTGTTAACTGTTTTCGAATTATTAGACAAAAAATCACTCTGCATTTAATGATCGAGATAATATCGCGATTCCTACACGAGCAGTTTCCCAATATGTTGGAAAATAGTATCCATTAGCAGGAATTTTCCTGAAATGTGTAAAATATACAAGGTGAATCATAACAGAAAAACACGCGTAACTTTCTTATTCTCTATGGAAAATTCTGTATATTATTTCATTGGTCGAAGTGTCTTTCAATAAGCTTTCCAACGATGTGTGGTAAGCATGGTCGAAAGTGAACATTTAGACTTTTATTCAATAGAATAAACGAAAACCTAAACTTTCCAATGAAAACAATGATCTAATCGACAAGACTGATCAAAATACCACAAATTACCAATAAGTCACTACATGCAAGAAATGAACAAACGTACAAAAATTGCGTATTCCATTGAGAATAAATCATGATTCCCTAAAAATTCGAATATTAGATCTTAAAGTAGGTGCTGAAAAATATGACCTTGTTGTCCGATACAAACATTTAGTCTCCGTACAAAAGAAAGTTTAATACGCGTTAGCATTTTCGGTAAATAGAACGGAATGCAGCCCTTACTATTCTGATCTTCGTGTCTTCAGCAGTCGTTGATCCAGCAGAAAAAACTCTCTTCCACAAATCCCCAAAGGTAAAAATCTACTACTCCTCTCCCTATCCAACGATTCGGGTAAGCTTGATTTAAAAAGTGGCGAGCAATTCGATGGTAGTGTACAGGTGCTCCATCCTGCTGCAGACACCTGTTTCTCCTTTATTCAAATTTACGCTTTCCAGAAGAAGTGGAAGATCATTTTCTAGAAATTCCAAGTCTCTAATCCTATTCAAAACCTCATCAAAAAAGTAAGGACCGATCACTTGATCCCCCACAAATCCTCTCCAAACATTTAGAGACCACCTATTTTGATGATCAACATGACGGATCCAAAGGGGGTTTTCAGTCGCATAATAATACATGTTGTGTTTTTTAACTGCTCCATTGCTCTTGAATTTTGCTAAATAAGATTACATTCAAGAGACCCCATTCATTATCAACTAAATTAAGCATTGTTTCCGTAAAAGTAATTTGGTTTTGAAAATCATCTCCGTATAGTTCGTGATGAAGTTCCATGTGATACGGATGAAACTTATACTTTAATGTTATTCGATTAATAGTGCAGTTTCTGCAGCAATTTCTAGAGAACTCATTTCTGGATTTTCTTCTATCATCAAAAGGACTTCTAGTAGCCTGGATGTTCACTTTCGACCATAATTATCTTACATCGTTGGGAAGCTTATTGAAAGACCTTACGACTAATGGAATAATATGCAGGGAGTTTCATAGAAAATAAGAAACTAATGCGTGTTTTTCTGTTATGGTTCACCCTACATACTTTGCATATTTTCGAGAAATTTCTGCTAATGTATACTAGTTTCCACCATATTGAAAAACTGCTTGCGTAAGAATCGCGGTTTTATCTCTATCACTAAACACAGAGTGATCTTTTGAAGTAGACCCCTTTTAACTCTAAAATGTCTAATAATTCGGAAGCCCTAACAAGAGACTAATGGTATGTCACATCATTCTTCTTAGATTCATGAGAGTATCGAAGTAATGATCTGAGAATAGTGTGTTTCATTGAAAAATCTTAAGTTTGGCTAAGCTAATTTCCAGAACTGTATTCTGAAGCTAACAATTGGCATAGATACTAAACAACAACTGACTGATTTGACCACAAATATGAAAGAAAAAAAACGGCCTGCTTAAGGTGGAATTTGATTCGTAAAATATTGTTCTGAATGAAGAGTGAAGAAGAATACCTAGAGCTGGCAAGGGAGGCTTTGAAATTATTTTTGTTTCGCATCACTTCCTACCTATGTGAACTGAGGTTCTATTCAATGGTGACTATAAAATAGGCTCCAATTAGAAAACGATTGGATTATTTGCGTCTGAAAATAGAAGACAGAAACCACTGTTCAACAAATTATAAAAAAATAAACGGACACAGCCTTCTCACTGAAATTGTTGAATTTTTATTGTAATGTAGGACCGACAAGTCTTAATTTTCACTTTCACCTCACTTTGGCTTGCGACAGGGACTCCCGAGCTAGACTTGGCAACCCCCTTGGTGGTCGCGACCCACACGTTGAAAAACACTGGTATATAGAGATGTTAAGGATAAATAATAGTCTATTCAAAAAAAATATGAATCTATTTTTATTAAGTTTGAGAAGTATATTTAGTTTTTGTAAGGATAATTCACTTGTGGATATTATGCTCGGATGTAATACTTTTAATTTTGTTGGTAATATTATTGCGGTTATCAAGTTATTCAAAATTTTTTGAATCGTCTGATACATTGACAGAAACTGATTTAAGGAATCTGCTATATTGTGGATATTATTCGCGTTGGAATATTGATTTCGAATGTCGTTAGCTTTATCCAATACAGTTTTGCTAACTGAAGCTATTATGTTAGAGGAAAGAGAATACTGTTTATTAACGTTTTCATTCAATACGTGCTCATTTTGTTCTAATTGGTTCATTTTTTTTTCAAAATATTTTCCATCTTCACTATCTAGATTTCCTGTGATACTTTTGAATATTGAATTAAGGTCATTTGTGTCGATTTTTTTGGTATTATTTCAATAACAGTTTCATAGATATTATTTTTATTATTGTCAATTAGCGTAAAATCGATCTCTAACTCTTTCTCATCGTAATATGAATTTCCGATTATTTTATTTATGAATGATTCGCTTCGGTTATTAAAATTATTAAAATATAAAGTAATGGAAGAGATATTATAATAATGTATAATATCATGAAAGTATTCCTGAACTTTTGCGCGGTTGGAGTCCGGGGTTATTTTTCAGGTTATCCTGTAACAATTCCTTGTCGTCAATTTTTGGAGAACTTTTAACGATTTCAAGATAGTAGCTACGTTTATCGGTTTGTATTATTTGTTCTTCGATATCGGTAGCTATGGGTGTGATTTTTGGTCTTAATTTATTTTGATCGTTTGTAGTTCGACTAACTTCTTTTAGGTATAGTGATCGGCTTGGGATAATTTCTACAATGTCTTTGCCTTCATTTAATTTCGTCACTAGTTTTCTTTTGATTTACTAATTGTTGGCTTAGTTTTTATATAATAATTCTTAGTCATTAACAGTTTTTACAATTGATGTTAACAGGTTCATCTAGATCTAAATGTCCGGAAATAACTTTTATGAGTTTTTTACCTGTAGAAGAGTGTATACTGTTACTGTAAGTAAGTATAGCGTATAGTGTTTAAGTTTTTCAAATAACCGAAAGAAATTGTTTTCAAAGTCGTATATGTTCTAAGAGCCTAGTCTTTCGACTAGATAATTTGATTTCGGGTTTTCAGGTGTAATAAAGTGAATGTTGATTTTGTGTAGTTCGAGGTGTGTAGATCGAGGAACTCTTCCAGGTATTGTTCTCGAGTTCTGACTCGTTATCACTTGAGATTCCTTCGGGAATCCCTAGATATGAGAAAAATTTGAGTAAGCATGGGACAACATCTATAGCGCTTAAGCTAGGTAATTCGTAGATCTGCGCGTATTTTGAAAATTTTGTTTTTAAATTTTAATAGTATCGACATGAAGGCGTTGCTGTGAGAGTAATACCCAAATTAAGAGTTGACAAATATCACAGGTATTTATATACGTTTGTAGTTCAATACAAACATATATAAATAATAATATATAAATGTATATTGGGCCAGTAATATAATTTTTCAATGCTTCATTCATTCCTCACTGGTTAGTTTTGCTTTCATGGTAGTTCTTGATTATTTCAGCTAGTGTCTCGCGGAACTTTGTCTTTGTACAGATGAATTTTTAATGTTGCCATCGAATGTTTTTTTGGACAATTTCGCAAAATTCTGGATTAAAATGGAAACAGCAAGTAACTGTTGGTACTATATACTATTTAAATAACTGCTTTATTTAGTCGTGAATACTAGCCTTACTGATTTGTACGATGATTTGTTAGGAAAAGTGTTAATTAATTTTGGTTTTGCCCTTCATTTGAAGATTGTTTTAGAGATCGAAATTTCTGTAACCGTGTTTTATTGTCTGCTGGACAAATATGTCAATATATTCAAATATGTTATGACTCTTGTTGGACACATTAATATTTATTTCAATGCGACTAAGGGCGTCGGCGTTTAATTTGCCTTTTTTGTAGAATATATTATAGTCGTATTCTTCTAGTTTTAGCCGGCAACGTACAAGTTTTGAATTGGCCTCGTTTAGAGAGGAAATTCATTGTAACGGTTTATGGTCAGTTAAGATATTAAAGCTATGACCAAACAGATATGGTATGAAGTATATTACAGCAAATATTCCGGGCAGTTCTTTTTCGATGGTGGAGTAATTTAGCTCGGACTCGTTAAGGATTCTCGAAGCGTATGCTATACGTGAATCTTCAGCAATACGGCCTTTGTGAAAGCACGGCCTCAACGGCTACGTTGCATACATCTGTGATCAAATTAAAAGTCTTGCTAAAGTCAGGGTACTCAAGTATGGGCTCATTTATTAGCAAGTTTTTGCATTTTTCAAAACAGGAGACGACTTCAGTATTGTCAATAATAGTGGCATTCTTTTTCAGGCATTTGGTGAGGGGCTCAGTTGAATTAGGGAAATTGCTTATGAATTTTCTATAGTAGCCAAGAAGTCCTAAAAAGACTTTCAGTTGTTTTTGTGTTTTCGGTATCGGGAATTGTCTTATAGCTACCAACTTTTCTGGAATTGGTGGACCTTGTGGGGTGATAACATGTCCTTAGTAGTTCACCTCTTTCCTAAAGAATTCTGATTTATCCAGCTGAATTGTTAAATTGAAATCTCGTAGTCTTTGAAAGAAACAACGTTGGTGAAACTAATTTAATAAAATGTATTAAAACAAATTAACAGATAAAATAAAATATGACGCTATTTGAAAAGAGTACGGCAAATTTGGTAATACATGAATCGATTAATAAAACACAATTATGAATATTTTTGAAACTGGTTCAGTTAATTAAAAGACATAATGATAAATAGTTTTGAAATCAGTTCAATAAATTCTCCATTACATGTGAATGAAAAACATTACTTACATTAGTCAAACAGATGCGTACACACTCGAGAAGAAAGTTCGAATATTCCATTTTTCCTCTGTCCATGGCTTTTTCAATTTTTTTTTAACTTTTGAAAAAATCCAGCAATTTAGGATTCACATGGTAAATGAACTTGTCCGGCAGAATAATGAAACATGATGATGACCTCACAGTTTTACTTATTATTTGCAATACAAAAGTATCTGAGAATGAAATTAACAACGACAAACAGGAAATGGTTTAAAGTAAGTTTTGTAATCATATAATACATTGTAATGAAATATCGGAAAGATTATAATAGGAATAAAAATAATTTATAACATTGAAGGAAAATATAGATTGGTGATAATTGAATTTGGTAAAAACGGTAACGTGGCAATATGTTTATATTTAATTTTCTGTTTTGCAAATGGAGTTATTGGTAGTTTATTCTTAAAATCTAGAGTAGCATGTAAAAATTCAAAACTATCTAGACCTATCAAACCTTTAAATACATTGTGGAACTTACACAAATAGAATTGTTCATTTGGTTGATTAACTATTTGGGGTACGTCCATCCATCCACCATTTTTGTGAGCCGATGTTGAAAATGTGTTAGACACAATGAAAAGATCGTACTGTATAGTGTTAGGAATAACTAGTTCGGCAATTTCAAGGTCAATAAATGATTTAGTAGCTCCTGTATCTATGAGGAATTTCATATTATTCAAATTCGGCAACTTGCTCGTATATTGCTCATTGTGGTTAAAAGCTATTGTTTTTAGAGTTTTAGCTTAGTGGACTGTATTTTTTATAAGAAGGTTGGTTTCAATGTTTATCAAAGATTTACAATTTTATAATGACAATGTTTACGTTTGATTGTTTCTTTTTATTAATTAATTCAAATCCTGTCACCATTCCTTGGCCTGCTACGCGCTGTCCGTGCGGGTCATAGATACGGTATATATATATATAGCATAATCATAGATCTTTACAAGATCCAACATGGCCCCACGTTGAAAATTAATTTTCAAGAAGCATTCGCCTGGTCTGTACAGTCTATGTTTCCAAGTGGTAGGGGACATATTTTTGACACTGCTCTACGCAGCTCCGTGTTAGAAGTTTTGATAGTGGCCACTCTTGCAATACCATCACGGCCAGGATGAAGAGAGATGATTCTTCCTAAAGGCCACTTGAGCGGAGGGGTGTTTTCGTCGCGGATAAGAACCAAGGCACCGCATTGTAACTAAGTAGTGCATGTCTTCCACTTCGCACGAGGCTGTAGTTGGTTTATATAATCACGCTTCCAACTCTTCCAGAATTGCTGCTGAAGATGCTGGTAATACTGATATCTGGTTAAGCGATTCGCTGCTATATTGCCCATATCTGGATCTGGCAAGGATGTAGCTGATCTTCCAATTAAAAAATGCGATGGGGTGAGCGCCTCTTGGTCAGAAGGATCATTGGAGAGGGGAAAGAGTGGACGAGAGTTGAGGATCGCCTCAATCTGAGTGAGGACAGTATAGTATTCTTCAAATGTAAGAAATGGATTAGCAAGTACGCATTTCAAATGAAATTTTGTGGATTTCACGCCCGACTCCCATAGACCACCGAAATTTGGGGAGCGTGGTGGTATGAAATGCCACTCTACGCCCTCGTTGTTCATCTTATTTGATATATCGTATGCCGTTGATTGAAGAAATGTAGCTAGTTCAGTCAATTCGGAATCAGCTTCGATAAAATTGGTACCGTTATCGGAATATAGCCGACTAGGCTTTCCACGTCTACTTACAAATCTTCGAAATGTCGCTATGAAAGATTCTGTGGTCAAATCTGAAACTAGCTCCAAATGAATGGCCTTAGTGGTGAAGCAAATAAAAAGGCAAATGTAACATTTAATAGTTTTGCATCCACGTCCCTTTCTATCACGAATATGAATGGGACCAGCATAATCTACGCCCGTTACGAAGAATGGTGGCTTTGGATTAACACGCGAGGATGGCAGGGAACCCATTATTGCATTTCCACACTTAGGGTTTACGCGAAAACATTTTATACACTTGTGGCATATGGCTTTGGCAACGTTTTTTCCACCAATAGGCCAATATCGTTCCCTAATTGAGGAAAGTAGAAGCTGAGGTCCAGCATGCATCAAAGTTATGTGTTCATGCTGAAATATGAGTTTCGTCAGCGTATGCTTTGAAGACAAAATAATAGGATGCTTTTTCGAATAAGGAAAATTCGAGTTTTGTAACCTGCCACCTACTCTCAGTATACTGTCTTTATCGAGAAATGGCTGGAGGCTTAAGAGATTGCTTTTGTTGCCAAGAAGTTTACCAATCTTTAGCTTTTGAATGGTATCAGAAAATGACTCTTCCTGTGTTAGTTTGATAAGAATTTTTTGTGCATTTTCCAGTTCTTGCACCGATATGAAACCAGTAAGGCGGTCAAGCTTCACACGGATCCTGCCATTGTGCATAAACCTTAGACAAAAGGCCATTGTTCGTTTGATTTGGTTGAAAGAGGAGAATCTATTGAAGTCAATAATTTCTTGAGCTTGTGTTGTGATCAAACATATCCGTTCAGTTTTAGTTTCAGGTAGGTTTGGAAGCATGATGCGAATTGATAAAGGCCAATCATGTTCTGATTTGCATAACCATGGGGGACCAGCCCACCAAAGTATAGAATCTTGAATCTGAGATGGGTATATACCTCTAGTGGGTAGATCGGCTGGATTTTGCTTTGTATTAACATAATGCCAAAAACCGGAATTTGTTAATTCTTGTATTTGTCTAACTCTATTAGCAACGAATGTTTGCAATAAATGAGGAGGAGTTTTTATCCAACAAAGGACAACATTTGAATCACACCAAAGGTGTACAGAATCAAACTCTAAGTTCATGGAGGAACGAACTTGCTTGTATAACTTAGATAGAACCAGGGCTGCAGTAAGTTCTAACCTGGGGACAGTGAGTGTCTTAAGAGGGGCCACTTTGGATTTGGCCAATAATAATGATATATGGATTTTTCCAGATGCATCCATGCTACGGATATATAGGCAAGCAGCGTAGGCGTCCGTGGAAGCATCTGCAAACCCATGAAGTTGACAGCTAACAAAACTGTCAGGCAGAATACGTCAGTGTATTTAGTTGACACAAGGAATTTTGATCCCTTCGGGTAATTCTTGATCCCAATTAACCTTCATGGACCAAAGTTTCTGGATGAGTATCCTTGCTATTATGACACATGGAGACAGAAGTCCAAGCGGTTCGAATATTTTCGAGATGCTAGATAAGATGGATCTCTTTGTTATTTCTCCATATATTGTCAAATCCTTGAGACAATATTCAAGGTTGTCAGATGATGGTGTCCAGTACAAACCAAGGGTTTTAGTCTTTTCCTGACTGGAAAAATATACTTGGCTCAACATATCATTCCGAGCTAACCCTTCCAATGCCTTGGATTCATTAGATGACCATTTTCTCAATGAGAAATGGGCTGATTGTAAACATGATGATACCTGAAGACACAGTTTATTTACTTCTTCGATGGAATCACCACCAGAAAGAAAATCATCGACATAAAAATTTCCGGATATTGCTCTACTTGCTTCAGGAAAGCGCATAAGAAAGTCTGTTGATATTTGTTTCAGACAACGTATTGATGAAAAGCTGGCTGAAGAGGTGCCATAAGTGACCGTGTTTAAGTTATATTCTGAGATTGCATCATTTGGAGAAGACCTCCAGAAAATGCGTTGAAAACATCTTTGTTTGGGATTCCTTCATAAAATGTATGTACATATTTCGTAGATTGGGGTTCGCCAGGAGTTTTCTTTCTAGGGAATGGAACCGTTTGAGTGCTGAGATTTTCGAATCACCAAGAGTGGAAGAGGGATCAGTTTTAAAAAGTATGCTGACCACGAACCTGCCCTTATCATCACGAGTGGTGGTATCAACAAAGTATTTTTCACAATATGATTCATCATCAGTTAGTGGTTTAGGATCCTGGTAAGGTTCCTCGATTTCCCAAAATCTTGTTGTGTTTGCAAGCTTGTATTAAAGCAGCAATTGAGTTTTGATTTTGGTCTAGATAAGGGAATTGGACCTGATATGATCCAGCCTAATACAGAGTTTTGCAACGTTGGAAGATTAGGTCCAAGCTTGATGTTTCCATTGCGACATAGGGTATAGAAGATTTCTGCACCTACAAGGAGGTCGATTTCAGATGGTTTGAAGAATGCAGGGTCTGCTAATTTGATATCACTAGGTATCTGAAGAGACGTAGTATCAATGTGAGCCCCTGTCATCCTATCACATATGTTTGGTAGAACGCCTGGAGTTGACTATAGGGGTTATATCTGGAAGTAATGGTTACCTTGCAACGATGTTTAACTGTAGATACGGTTTGGTTAATTCCTGCTATGGCGAAACTTTCATTGCTAATAGGTAGTTGGAGCTTCTCACACAATTCTTGTGATATAAAATTCGATTGACTGCCAGAGTAAAGTAAAACCCGACATGTATGTATGCAATTGTATGAGTCGTAAATATTGACCAAGAAGCATGTTGCATGTATGCATAAAGTTGCATTTTGATGTAAGAGTACTGGAACGACCAGCGGAATTATCATAATTTGAATTATTATTTTCTGTTTGATCAGTTTGAGATGCGTTTATATTATCAATATGCAATAGAGTATGATGCTTCCGATTACATTTTTTACAAAACGTTGATTTACAATCAGAAATTTTGTGGTTATTTCGCAAACAGTTTGTACATAATCTGAGAACTTTCACCCTTTCCAACCTGGCAGCTGGGTCTAGTTTCAGAAAATCACCACAGTTATTCAGCCAATGATCTCCCTTGCAAGAAAGGCAAACGATTTTAAAGGTAGAAATAAAAGATTTATTATTCATTTTTGATTTGTATGTAGAAGCTGAAAAGTTTCCTTTGATAGATATTTGTTTGGTACTGCTGGGATTATTATGCTCTTTCCTGTCTAATACATCAGCTCGATCATTGAGAAATTTCCGAAATTCCTCTAGTGTAGGGACGTCACCAGCAATTTTGTATGACTCCCACTCATCCTCAGTTTTCTTGTCTAGTTTTAGAGCCAAATGAAAAATAAGATAAGAATCCCAGTTTTCCGTAGATATCCCTAGCTGATTTAAGGACCTTAGATGCTCAAAAACCTCGTCAGACAGTTGTCTCAATGTTGACGAGGATTCTTGAGATATTGTTGGAATGCTATTTAGAGATTTTAAGTGATTATGAATTAACATTCGCTTGTTATTGAAACGTTTACATATGATATCACATGCAACCTCATAATTATCAGCTGTTACATCGATTTTTGCAATGAGTCTTTTGACACTATCGTCAAGATGAGTTTTCAAATAATAGAATTTTTCAGCATCTCCGACACCCTGATTATTATGCACAAGATCTACATATAGGTCCCGGAACTCTAACCACGATTGATAGCCACCCTTGAAAATGGGCAATTTTATGTTAGGAAGCCTAATATTCGGTACATTTTGAGAATTTCTCTGATGATAAGAATTTACTGAACCAACTAGTTCTTCATTTGAGCTATTTTCCGGATGTAAGATGGTTCCAAATTCATGTAAAATACCTCGTGCAATGGATGTTATACTATAAAAGGACTTTTCAAATGATTCACGCTCTGATAATTGCTCATCAAAGTCTTCACAAATTAAATCAATTTGGTCTTGAATATTTTCAAATTTATTGAGCAACTGTCCTCCGTTCTCTATACGTGCTTCAATTTCGATCAAAAGCATTTTATCTGGTAATTGGTTTACTGATAAACCTTTTAACGTTGATTCAGCTCTATTTATAGAGTTTTTGAAAAGCGTTAACTTTCTTTTTATCACAGCGCGTTGCTTTTTTAAATTTTGTAATTCCTCCTCCATGATTAAATTGTTATAATTATGAAATGAATACTTTACCGTCCTCAAACAGGTTGAACGAATAAACAGGGAATGTATAGGTAAAATGGAAGAAGAATACGCTCACCAGGATATGCTGCCACCGACTTGTTTTCTGTATGGGATGAGCTCTGGTTTCACTTGAATCCGGCTCGAAGGACCAATGTTTTTAGAGTTTTAGCTTAGTGGACTGTATTTTTTATAAGAAGGTTGGTTTCAATGTTTATTAAAGATTTACAATTTTATAATGACAACGTTTACGTTTGATTGTTTCTATTTATTAATTAATTCAAATCCTGTCACCATTCCTTGGCCTGCTACGCGCTGTCCGTGCGGATCATAGATACGGTATATATATATAGCATAATCATAGATCTTTACAAGATCCAACAGCTATTATTCGTTGTTGTTCGGACACGAGGCTAGTACGTGAAACTTTTCTTTCGTTTACTCGTATGGCATCTATTAGATCCTGAAGTTCCTAGTTGCAAGTCTTGATTAGATTCTTGCTAAAGTATTTGTGATTCATCAGTTCCTAATTATCTTGTATGTCCCGTTATTAGATAATTCTTCTGATGTAAATTACTTTGCGGATTTTAAGAGCAATTTATGGGTCTCGTAAATGTTTGTCTCATGCTTACGCATAGGAGTAGGTGGTGACGGATTATACTTTGGATTATTAGGTCTAAAGACATTTTTGTTTTGATTTGCGAAATTTTGTCTATTATTGTAAAGTTTATACGTTTGAGAATTAGTTGGTGGATTGTAGTTATTACATATATTGTCTCGATGGAACATCAATAGGTTGTGAGGGAAAACTTTGATTATTTTGTCTTGGCTGATGTGATTTTAATTGTAGAGGAGAATATTCATTCTTATCACTTGTATTTTGTTGAATAGTTGAAGGTTTTTGGTAATATCTTACACTATTTATTCTCTTCGTTAATATAACATACGTTCGCATATAATTCGGTTGCATAGCACGAATTGAACTGGCAAGAGACTCCTTACCAGCCTGCTAGAAATGTTTTTAAAGCTAGTTTAATTGAACAAACTTATTTTTATGACTTTACCTGCAGCTATTTCTTCATGGGCTTCTGCATAAGAGTAAAGTAAATTTATGAAATATATGATTTTATCATAAAACTACAAGAAATTTTCGGCAGTTTGCTTAGTTAGAACAAGATCATGTATTAAAGAGGTCTCGTTCCTCTGATCACTAAAATTTTTAATTAGGGTATCATTTGTCTTTTAATTTATTATTATTGATTTTAATATAAATATAAATTATCAGGATCATTATTCACTAATATGTTTATGACAGTTTCTGCACTAGTTAAAAACTCTTTCAACTCGTTTGGGTACCCCATCGTATTGTGGTTCGCAAGGAAGGTATTCAGGTTTAAAAGGTAATCTCACATTTGTATTATTGGAATTAGTATTATCAAGAGTTAGGGAATTATCGGAAATTAATAGGACTCCGATTCTAAGATTAAGTGCTTAAACTTAGACATGTAAAAAATTATTATTCACTCTGAGTTCTAGCAATGAGAGGATTCATTGAATGTACTTCTTAGATAGTTCGCCTGCGGTAGCTTAACATGTGCATCTAGCAAAGTTACAAGCAAGAATGAATGTTTCTACATGACATTACAAATGAATTTTATGATAAAGAAATAGGATAACTTTGACTTAAGAAAATTACGTGTCGTCTTGTAACGTAGCGTGAAAATTTATAGTTATATAACTTGGTATACAACTAAACGTGATTGACTTATATATACACTTTTTAGCCTAACCCCCATACGTATATTATGTGCAACCGTTTTCACAGTTTGAAATTAACTTAAATTTACTGTGGAATTTTTGAATCGATTCAATATATGCTTTGGGAGTTATGTTACCAAATAGCAAACGATTTTTTGTCAAAATTTGAATATGATTGAACCTATCGTTCTTGTGTTATCATGACGGACATCCAGACAGACAGACAGTTTCAATTCGATGAACATTACTACGGTGAAGGAATTTTTGCTCTACTATTACTTTTAACGATTTTAGAAATAGCTTGAGTAAATGTAATATACTCTTCGGACTTCGTCTACGTAGAGTATAATGATTGTGATTGCGCCTTGAGTTAATATTATATTGATAATGATTATATATAAATTTTCCGCGAAAGGTTAGATAATATTATATTAAGATCAAACTATAACCATAAAGTTCTTAAAGTATTAAAAGTTGACTGACTATAAATAAAATAATACAACTCTTATTATATTGTTACACATCCTTATTATCTGTTGGATCTTAAAAAAATGATGATTTCAGGAGATTATTGATTTGTTTCCGAATCAATAATGATATCCATATATTAAGAATATTTCTTGAATAGAATCCAATGCAAAAACGGTTTAATGATATATTGTGATCAGGAATGTTAGAACTACCGTAGAAATCTTAGATGCGGCCATATAATTACGAGTTAATTGCTCAATAAAAATAATGTTTCCATGACAATTTGTAGTATATAATATGAGACATAAATTATATGTATGTTTCTTGCTGAGCTTATACTTACATCACATCTCACTAAGGAAAAATCTGGTCACACCTTTGATATTCATGGGACACGTGTGAACTAGCGGTAAATAGGAGGTAGGCATTGTAATTTTTCTTAAAAGTTTGAAGGTTTTAGGCATCAGGAAAGAACTCGGTTGACAAAAAAGTCCACAACTTTGTCGTTCGATATAAAAAAAGAGCGTCTGATAGAGAGAAGTTTGGCAGGTCTCGAGCCTGATCTTAGAATAAATAGTGAGAGCAAAGAACTTTTTTACCCTAAAGTAAATGAGCATGTGAGGCGGAAGTTGGAGATATTCACACCCCAGGTATGACTCATTCAAAGCGGCTTACGTCTGTCCTGGTTTTTTCCTTTGGCGTTGTTAGATGTTCAATAAAATGGACCAAAAATACACTCAGATCTACGGATTGCCACTTGTAAGTACAAAAAGAATGAGAAAAATACGATGTTCTACAGTATGATTCTAACAAAAATATACTTTGAATAAACTCAGACCTACGGATTGCCGCTTGGAAGTACAAAAGGAATGAGAAAAATACGCTGTTCTACAGAATGCATCTAACAAAAATACACTTTCAATAACCTTAAACAAACAATTATAGTTAGATTTCCAAAATAAACATCCAGTCTCATCAACCATCATTTCTGGAGACTTTCATTATGTAGATCCTGATAATGGGGTGAAAATACATTTGGTGCAAATAAAATATGCAAGGAAATTACCTCAATTTTAGAAACAGAATGTTTTCCACTCAGAAAATCGAATTCAAACAACAAGCAAATTCTAGAAAATTTAAAATGCGACAGCAGCCCTGTCAGCACGTTATTTGTAGGTGAATATATCAAGCACGTTAGGTATTATATATATGGTATATAAAATAAAATATGCAGATTTTAGATTAATATGAAAGTAAAAGTTTTTTCATTACAATACCACACTATAAGGTAGGGTTAAATAACTCAAACAATATGCTTATAACATTATGTTTATTACATAAGTTAAAATTTATTTCCCTAACAGCCGAGGGCCGCAAAAAATCGTTCCGAGGGCCGCATGCGGCCCGCGGGCCGCGTAGTGAGTATCGTTGAGTTAACCTATCAAATTGGACAGTTGAAATATGACACGATTACCTCAAAACGACAAATACTCTCAGATATAGTTAAAATGTATGACCCTTTGGGCCTCGCAAGCATAGTGTCAAAATGCTTTCGATTCAGAATTTATGGTCTCTTAAACTCGATTGGGATAAACCAATTCCAGATGATATGAATGAACATTGTGTTTTAAACGAATTGCCAATTGATATATTATATTCCATTGGAAAACATCCTTCCTAGTGTTATCCGGTTAAATGAATTCTGTGATTCATCGCAAAACGCATTTGGCGCATGCGTGTATTTTAAAAGCATAGATACCCAACAAATGACAATTAGGCTACTTTGTGGCAAAACTAAGGTAGCTCCTTTGAAAACGAATACAATACCACGAACCACGACTGCAGCTATGCAGTGCAATGATGCTAGCACACCTAATCAAAATTTGGTTGTAAATTATCCAAGACTATTGAACATTTTTGTTGAAAATCGAGAAAGTGAAATACATACCCTAAATTTAAATACCATGTGGAATCCATGTAAATCCGGAAGAAAACTCAGAATCACGCTTGTGGCCCATTTCGCGTTTCTCTAGTGTTTGATGTCACTGAAGATTGTACATTTCGTTTTAAATCACATTCTGATTTAGATAAACTCGAAAGAATCGTACTATTGCTTTAGATTCTATCATAATGCAAAAAATCTATAAGTGCAAATGCGTTTTCGAATATTAGATGCAAACGAATTAACTGACAGTATGACGAGACTAGTAGTCTAGCTCAAAATGAAAGTTATGCTTACGAAATAGGTATAGTACAGAAGGACTTAAACTCAAAACATAAATTGTTGGGTTTGTTCCCTTTATTCGATTCTGACGGTTTCTTAAATGTAGGAGGACAGTTGGATCACTCCAAGCTACAATATGGAACTAAACATCCTTTGCTGCTTGATGGAAAACCAGAGTTAATGCCATCATATTTTGAACATGAACATGACCAGTTATTGTATGCCCTCAATTATTACTATCTGCTAAACGAAAAATGTATTGGCCGAATGCAGCCATGAATTCAGATGACAGAGTAAGAAGAAACTGTATAGAGTGTATCATAGTCAAACTCAAACCATTGTTCAATATAATGTTAAACTTACCTGAAGCTTGTATAACAATGGCACCATCCTTTTCCATAACCGGGGTGGATCATGCAGGGTCATTTCTGCTTTTTGGTTCAAGTCTATTTTATGCCAGATGTTGAAAACCGTCTGAAATTTACTTTTGTAGGGGCACAAATAGAACTGAGATGTGTACATGAAATGTTCAAAACCTCAAACGTACACATTTTGAATCATCACATTTTGGTGGTTTGAGGGAATGGGCATGAAGAAGTGTAAATACCACTCCATGAGGGCAATATTGGGGGGGGGGGGAATTGATCTATGAACAATTCAAAACAGTACTCACTCAGGTTGATGCAACATTAAATTCCCGATCACTCTCAACTTTATCCACTTATCCGAACGATTATCAACCGTTGACACCAGCACATTTTCCAATTGGGAAACCTCTCATTATCATTAAATTACCAGACCAAAACGTCAAGATTCCAATTACTGCAACAGATACAACCGAGTTTTGACGACGATGGTCACTAGAATACTTGACTCGTTTACAGACCAAAGTTAAGTGGAAACAACAAAGTGAAAACATAAAAATATATGAAAGTAAAACAAGACAATGTGCCTATTTTTAATCGGGTAATGGGTAGAACTATAGCCCTTCACTTGGAAGAATACGGAGTCGTGAGCGTAGTGTATAAAAACCAAAAGTAGAACACTTGGAATGAAACGTGCTAGTTCAAGGATAAACCTATCGAAAATTTAAAGACTAGCCTGTGTATGCATAACAGATGCTGTGAGGACATGCTCAACGACTGCTATAGAAGTAATGCTAAGCCTCACACCCTTCTACGTGGTAGTAGAGAATATGACGATGAGGACAACCTATATAATGACTGGAGAGGGAGCCACCAAACGTATATCTTGGATATACCCCAATATAGTATGGAAAAAGGTATAGCTTCGTAAAAGAATTTGAAACGAATCTAAGTCGCAAAAGTGAATATGACCGGGAACTCCATCCCTAGAATCGGTCATCAAATGATACACTGGCTCTTGGTTCATTCCGTACGGATGCCTTAGTTGATTATACAGCACCCGTAGGGCCGCATTATGGCTATGGGCTTACGCCGAGGTCGCTTTTGCTGAACATACCGACATCAGG
Organism: Endomychus coccineus; assembly: GCA_958510875.1. NCBI lineage: Eukaryota > Metazoa > Arthropoda > Insecta > Coleoptera > Endomychidae > Endomychus > Endomychus coccineus. The sequence goes on from OY294069.1 coordinate 61,761,802, forward strand.
AACCTGCACACAAATCACGTTGCGGCGATAGACCAGGGTGTTGATTACACCATCTGGTCAAGCTACGGTCAATCTCTCGGTCTCGGATGTAAGCCCGGCTGACTTTAGGTAGCCGAAGGTGAAACAGCCCGGTGGACAAGCGGAGCGTTACAAAGTTCCGTGTATCGTCAACATGCCGCCTGAGCATAAGATCCAAAGAGTTCTATACGAACTCTTTGATAAGATCTTGCTCCGCGGTATTTATCTGGGCTTTCAGGCGATACGGTTGAAACTCGAGTTTGTCCTCTAGGTGGCCCAAGTTCTTCCGCAGCTGCTTGTGCTGCCTAACGTTAAATTCCCCGCTCCGCCCAATTCGTGACTTTCGACAAGGCACAGAAAGGGGTCCGGATTCCTAAGAACAAGGAAGGGATGGATGTAAGTAGGTAGAGTTGCAAACATAGATAACTCTACTCCGTAGAATGAAATGTTCCGTGTCAGGTACCGAAACCGCAATAAGAGCGCCGCCCGCGGAATGGAAGCCTACTAAATGTTGCTTTGGAGGGAAATTCGAATCAAGTTACACATTACAACTTCAAATTTTGTTTTCTAACAAATTTAAGTAGGAAATGAAAGTCGATAGTTTTTACCAATAGTTTTTATTCAACAACAGAGTTCAAACAGAAATATATAGCATATACGTATAAATACAATTAAACATCAAAAACAATGGAAATGACTTAACAGGCTTGACTGCGAAGGTAATTTTCAGGATTTCGGTGTAAAAATAAGCTAATTTTTTTAGTAAAGTTTTTTGATGTTGGCATTCAACGTGTTAAGAAAGAATACATAAAATATACATATAAATACAATTAAATATCGAGACTAATTATAATGGGTTAAAACAAAAGTACATAAAATATACAAACTACGTTCTTATCAACTCGCAGTTGTACGCTTCTTGGCCCTTAAATAAGTTTCTTTAGCCTGTTGATATTATCAAGAACAGTTTGGTGGTAGAATTCTATTATCTTCTCCTGTTATAATGTTGTTCGTTCCATTAAAATAATTGAATATTACAAGCTGGGAGAAATGTTTAAAAACATTTTCGAATGTCCACATTCAATGAAGTTGAAATTCACTGATTATTATTTTTTCCAAAAAATGTTTACTATGGGCAATTTTGGATAGCATAAATGACAGAATGTCATAGCACATTACCAAATTTTTTATGAATTCAAAATTGCAGTACTTTAGCTTTTCAACTTTTTGTCCACCATATTCCCTAGATCTAAAAATCTAAAATAGTAATTTTCTCCTTATTTTCTTAATACATTGTATTTACAAGCTTTACAATTATAGGCGATTTTAGTTTTCATTTGTACCATACATCCAGCTACAAATGACAGTGATGCAGCTTCCAAAGGTCTTAAAATTTTAAAATGCTTGAGTAAGTGAAATGATGGTTCTTCCAAAGTTTCCACTTGTGGTTCACTGATGAATCCCTGTGAGAAATGAAATTTTTGATTAAAACTGATAAAAATAATTGATACAATTTTTATAACATATAATGTGAAATACACACTTGACTAATGAATTGTTGAAGTGTTACAAGTATACCACTTACGTCTTCACAATTTTCTCCAATAGAATGCTTAACTAGCAAAGATTCATAAAATGGTCCAAATGCTTTACATGTTGGCTTGATAAATCTTTGGCCTCTCTGCCTAATTCGCCGAAAAAAATTCTCAAGGGGATCTTGATTAATATTTTTCGGTTTTAAGAATCGCAATAGCTTCATTGTTATTAGTACTTGAAAATATATTGGGCTGCTTTTGTTCTACTTCTACAGTATCTTCAACAGAAATTGAGTTGATTGCCTGATTCAATGTGAATCCTGATTCCATTTTGCAAATCGAGTTCTTCACATAAAAAACAATCATTAACCTGAGTTGGCAGAAAAAGCGCCTGGACTGCATCTTTTTTCAAACCATCATTTGGTCCACAATATCTTCTGGTGAAAAATGTCTTGAGCACACCCGGTAATTGGTGTATAATTTTTCTGGAGTATACTTCAGAAGAACCAGATTCACAAACTTCAGCCATAAATTCAATAAGCCCATATCGAATTTGGGATTCTGAAATCTGTAGCGTTTATCGTTCTTAAGTCGCTGACAATTGCGTATAGCACAACCGTGCTTTCCCATGATAAATATTATGCAAAAATAATATTCTAGAAATAGCGTATATGATAGCAAGCAACAAGTCGCATGGAAACAAAATGCACAAATGAATTAAAATTATTAAAAATGGCTACTATTGGACAACAATAACAATCGCATGCGCATTATAATTTCTATTAATTTCGGACGTTGGACGCGCTCCCCCGTGTTTTGGAAGCGAAATACTTTCGCCGGCCATGACAGTTTTGGTCCATACCATAAGACATTTCATTCTACGGTAGTAGAGTTATCTATATTTGCAAATAAACCAGCGCAGGGTCAACATGTATATGATTTTAATCCCGTAAATCTACAAAATAATACAATCAAAAATATAGTCCACTCTATCGTATAAGCATCCAGCTTCTTTGAGTTTTTAAAAATAATAATCTTGGACCTGATATTTATTTACAATTTCAACGATGATCAATGAATAATATAGAGCTATTTCTCATCCAGACAAGTAGCGGTATAGCAGATTCAGTATTGTTATTCATTAATCAATTTTCATATTATTGATGTAAATGACCTAATTGTGTAATGTAGGTAGTACGTATATTTCTTTTGTTTGTGACTTACATGAATTAACTTACCGGCCGTATAAGATGTAGTTCCGTATTTTGTTTTGTGACCCAGTTTGGTCAAACCTTCCTTTAGTTACTGTAGTAACAGATAGTGCATTGTATTACTGTATTTTAAAAATGCAGATGTCAATAGGTTACAGGAAAGGTATTAAGTACATTGTTAGAGTCAAATATAACGCTCATAAATGTTTGTATTGAATTTACATTATACTAACATAAAGTAGCTAGTATACAAAATAGGATTGATCTCATAGAATATTTCTGTTGTTAATAGTGTGATAAGTGGTGTGGCTTGTGTTATTCTACATTGGGGTAAGTTTGATGGACTTATGCTGTAGTTGTGTAAGACTTTTAACTAATTAGATATCTGAATAGGAAACTCTTGAGACAAGACTATGTTTGAGGAAGTGTCAACTAGTTAACATGACTCAATTTGTCAGACATTAATATATTCCTAATGAAATAATTTAAAAGACTCTACGTGAGTGGGGAGAATTTTTGATACGGAATACGTATTACACGAAAAAAACTTTTTGATATTCGAATCTCCCAAACTTCACCAACAAATGAAATCTCGTCTAAAGATTTTATTCTTTATTACTAGGGTTAAGTTTTATACAAAGATTTTTATTTATAGTGGGCATGTAGTCATTGACCTATGATTGACATTGATACATCTATTACATTCAATAAGAGCACACATAAAGCGTTACCAATTTGTGAGACTAACACAATCCGGCTGATGTTTTTAAATTAGATTAGATTAACTAGATGCTATTTATTTCAAAATTTGTAAAAATGCTACAAATAGTGTAAGACACTCGTAATTGAAATAATATTGCCCATAGAGGTGCAAATTTGTTGTGAACAAGATGCAACTCAACAAACGCCATTTTTGTTAAATATAAACTTCAAAGAAGAAAACAGGATAATTTTTACCTTATTTCCAAACCATTGTCAGTAAAGTCGATACAGTTTCGCACAGAAACACTCAAGATAATATTTGCAAGAGTATTACATAAATACAGAAGTTATAGTGTGAAGTCTACTATCATTGGTCATAATTATTATTATTGATTGGAATAATGAGATCTTCATATCGAATCACAAATAGGATGAAGGGCACTATTGTACGATTATTGACATAAATACTAATAAGGAATATCAAATGAGTAATTTCTCGTTGGGTAGAACCAAACTATTCAAAATTAACACCACAAAAAACATTGATTAAATTTATTTATTCTAAGTGAGTTATCAACAAAGTTACAATTGCCGAGGTCATCCTTAAATAAGCTACTAGTATCAAATTATTATCATTAACCAAAAATATTTTTGTATACCTATTGCAGAATACTACAAACATATAGTTTTAAGAAAATTTTCAATATATGTAGTTTGGAAACAAATTTTTCGATGTACTCAAATGAGTACAGTGGTAGGTAATAGATTATGAACTTCTTACAAGGTTGGATAAAAGAATTATTTTCTCCAATATGAAATTTACGTTTCTTGCCTTCATGTAAATTTTTCAGGGGGGAGCAACAGATGAAACTGTCATTGATGCCACCAGTCTGTACCTTCGAGATGGAACCGTTCCAAACTGACTGGCAACATCGTGCCTTTGCAGCCTATCTGTGAAATTTCATTAGATAGAACCTTTTTATTGGAGCCCTCCAACTAATGACATACTCTAAGCAAACTCCCCCAACCAAAGATGATAGCACACTGGCTACTACATCACAATAAAAAGCCAAACTTTTTGCTGGAATGTTTGCAGCAAATTCAACTTTGGATCCACAAGGAAATAACTCTACTGATAGTGCTGCCATCGATAGCCATACACCCGAAATTGTCTTTCGTCAACGCTCAATTAAGCGCATTCTGCTTGATCTTAATACCAAAAAGTCTATGGGGCCGGACGAAATTTCACCTACCGTTCACAAAGAATGTGCGCCTGGATTATCACGTTTTCTGCAGGTTGTTTACCCTTTCATACAAACTTGGTGTGTTTTCTTCCAACTGGATGACAGCTAGGGTGCAACTAATCCCAAAAAAGGCAAGAAGACCCTTCCTAATAATTATGGACCCATCACACTATTATCTGTGATCTCTAAAGTGATAGAGAAAGCAATCAACATTCAGCTCATCGAATACCTAGAAAGCTACAAAATTGTGAATGACAGGCAATATGGCTTTCGTCAGCAGATATCAATAAAAGACCTGCTTGCCTACGTAACACATGCATGGAAGAAATCTATCGAAAAACATGGAGAATCTCTAGCTATATCATTGGTTACCTCCAAAGCATTTGACCGAGTCTGGCACCAAAGCCTTCTTGGGAAACTTCCGTCATATGGTTTGCTGCCTCAATTTCATCGCATACTATCGAGTTTTCTCTCAGATATATCACACCTTGTGGTGCTTGACGGAATATCCTCCGAAACAATGGCTATTAACGCTGATGTTCCACAGGGATCTGTCTTGGCACTAACTTTGCTTCTTTTGCAAATCAACGATCTGCTGGAAGTGACCACCTGTTCCGTCCTTAGCTTTGCAGATGATGGTACACTTCAAACGTTTTCCCATCTAGAGCCATATACCATCCAATGAAGCCAGAGGAGTTAGACAGGGACAGGTTAAATCAATAATGGAAGATCTGGCAAATATTTTGAAATGGGTATCTGATAATTTTGTACAGTTTAATGCAATCATAACTCAAGCTTGCGTCTCCTCCAAGAAGGCGGATCCCACAATCCCTAATATGATGCTGTCAGGTACAACTATTCCTATGAAGTCTTTCATAACACTGTTCGGTATCACATCAACAGCGGCCTCTCATGGAACGATCATGTGAGGTTCATTGCGAAAACCGCTTCACAAAAACTTGGGTTTCCGTGACAAGAGCTACTTTACATCCCAGCAGCTTCTCATAATCTACAAGGAACAGATTCGACCTGTCCTGGAGTACTGTTCACATGTTTGGAGTTTGGCTCTCAAACATACGCTGAAGCTCCTTGATTTTATCCAGAAGAGAGCCATTTGTTTGATTGAAGATGTCACACTTACCTTTTTAGAACATAGTAGAAATGTGGGAGATCTCTCCTTTTTCTATAGATATTTCCATGGTCGGTGTTCACCAGAAATCTCGTGTGTTGTTCCACCACGAGAGAATCCAGTTAGGCGGACTAGATGAGTTCAAACTAGTCATCACTTCAAGATCAAACTCGCCTATCTCTTCTCCCTACATTCCACTGCTGGCTCACACGATGTTCTTCGAACATTATATGTTTACATCTCGTGTAGTCGAAGTATCGAAATAAACTCTACATCATCAATGTGTAGTATAGTTTGGTTCTGTTTTTTATGCACATCGAACCAGCATAATATATACATTTCTACATTTTGCACCAATGTACCTTGCTAATTTATATGTTGAGGTTTTCAATTAATACACAATATTATATTGCGCTGAAAAACAAAATATGGCGTTCAAAGGTGTTTCTAAAATAGAATATATTGACCAAACATTATTTGGCTTGTATTTATTTCCTATTTCTCCATGTACGCCAATGAAATAATCTCGAAAAAGCTTATTATTCGACAACGCATCATGAAACAGGGTCGTGTTGAGAATCACGAATGTATATATATTTGAAATAATTAGTTTGGTTTAAATTAAAATTAGAACGATTTATAAATGAGGGGTTGTTATTATAAACGTCTTACATTACATACAATAAATCAGAATAAATCATAATGAATAAGAGCGATGCGAGACGACCATTATATTACCTATTGGATTGTGAACTCCGTTCATGGAAAGGTAAGATCCAATTTATTGAAGTTTTATTTTTGAAATGCTAATGAATTGATTCTGATGTTGATAATATTTACGCTGCTAAGATATATAACATTATCAGCTCACTAAACGGATAAAATGATAATTCTGTGAGTTTCGCCACGTACACTATGCGACGAGGAATTTGTGGCCGTCCGAGAATTGGGAAATCACGGTTCATGCACATGTACGTTGTTTACGTCGTATACATTTGATACTATAAACTGTCACAACATATACGGACCATGAACCTAACATACCTAACAGAGACCCAGCAAGGTCAAAACAACTGCCAATTGTCAACATCTTGTTCACATCCTTGTGTGATCTGAGTTTTATCTGATCTTAATCTTTTCCTCTATCAATGAACATATTTTCTTGAATGTAATATCCGTCGAGGAAGTCGTTTCTATATTAGAAGATGACTAGAATCCAAGTGAACATGTCACGCATTCATATAATACCAACTGTTATCTTCGGTTTACGCCCGCAAAAAGAGCTAACAACCGAACAACCGTAGCAACTGGTAGTCGCATGCACAAACGGTATAATATAATGGTAATTCGTCTCGTATACTGTTATATATGACGAAAGCGTAGCCCAAGTCTGTGAACTTACAACTCTTGCCGCAGGGTCGCTACCGTCGGATGTAAGAAGAGCTAAGCGGCGAGAACGATGATAAGCTGATAATTTTATTAATTTTTTACTGACATGTAATGTAAACAAAATCATTATCAACCTGAGCTCTGACCAGGATTTCTTTATTGAATATAGGCATACATTTACAAATTGCTAAATTAACTCTACATATAGATTACAATGTAGATCAAATATAAATTTGGAAATATACGGTCTTATCTATGTCAGTAATATTCATTGTTAAGGAAAAACTATACTTGTATACGGCAGAAACAACTTTTACATAATAATAAGACAGCGATTTAAGATATTCTAACTGTAAGGAATTAGGCAGTTGTGTAAACAGGAGTCCTTCACTCATTTTACCATGTATCTAAAACGTGTGTCTTACTTTACGTTTGAAATAATTATGTCACTGTCACACTGACAGCAAACTGGTTGTACCTAATACGGCTTTACGACGACTTTTCGCGTGCCGTTTTCGCTCCATGTAGTTAGATTCAGTATCGGACCGTGCCCGACGGCCCTTCTTTTTTCGATAAATGTCCATTAAATAGGAAAATTTAATTAAAACAGTTTTAGCTATTCTCAGATCTCAGCTACGCGCGTCTATCGTGTGACGTACCAAAGGGAATTTTATCGCGACTAAAATATGCACGAAGCGGTTAAAAGCTAGCGGCCCATAGCCAAAAACACTTTATTACAACTGGCGCCGGTCGCACGAGGCAAGAAACGGCCCCAAATTAACAAGACCGAGGTAAAATGTATAAACTCTAACTTACGCGCAGCGAGCTCCTCGAGGCATATGTCAAAATGATTTCGTTCGTAGCTAATTACACAGGACGTCTGGGGTTCATGCAATTATGTTTTTAGATAATTCGAACCTTCTAATTTCGATGGGACACGTGAAAAGACGTATAAAATTGCGAAATTTCGCACTTTAAGAAACTTCAAATCAATTATGACATAATTATTTCAAACGTAAAGTAAGACACACGTTTTAGATTCCACAACCACCCTTGACCAAGATAATTTTTGATATCGCGGTATTTGTAAACACAGTAAATAGTTAATATCAATATTATGCAACTTTCCAAATAATAATAATAACATCTAACACTCAGAAATTCAAAATTTTTGCCTTGACTATTGTCCACCTAAATTCGTGAATTTACCCACTGTGCGCCGTATAGCTCCTCTTACATCCGTCGGTAGCGACCCTGCGGCAATAGTTGTAAGTTCACAGACTTGGGCTACGCTTTTAATACAAGAGACGCATTACCATTATACTATGTCGTGCATGCACTTCGCCGCTTCGATGTGATTCCCCGTGTTTCAAGACTTAAATGCATATTACAAATGATTAAGAACAGCTGAAGGCGTGGAAAGACGTCTTATTATAATCTACGTCGTGACATGAATAGTTTATTTGAATTGACAGCGATGTATATTTAAAGAGCATTGACAATGACTTTTATTTTTATATACAGATGGTCGTTTTTATTCACCCATAAAAAATAATGTTGAAATTGGACGATCCAGTGAGCAAATTTATAGGGTTGCTACTGCTCCTATTATGCATATGCATGGGAACCTTTGACACTCGACTCCTTTTATTTAGTGCGTTATCTGGTTTGTATCACTTCAGGCTGTCTTCCAATAGGTGAGTATATGCCTCACCAGCATGGTGTACACCTAAAGCATTATGTTCGGTAAGCTTCCTCATGTTCTACTTGTCAACTATCTGTACACTATTAGTCACCTTCTTGCGTAGATTCTTCAATATATGAGAGTTCTATCTAGTGTGTTATACCTAAATATGTCACCTCATCTTTCAGCACGATGGTGATTCAATTTAGCTCAATACGCTTTATGCATCTTCCTTTTCCTGGTAAAGGTCACTACTGTTATTTCAGTAGGGTTAATTCCTTCATCGGCTAGTTGCACTATTTCTGTTTTTTCTTAAGACCTTCTTGATTGATATCTCGTAGAGTGCTAAGAAATTTTTATAGCTGTCAAAAACATCACACTATTTATATAACATTTCACCCCCAATTTTAAAAATCTGCGTTGTATAAGGAAACTACTTGCCAAATTTAAAGTCTGTCGGCTTTATAGTTTTAGAGATCTCTCAATGAGTGACTCAGTCAGTCACTGGAGTTTATCCGCTTAAGTAAGATTTTATATTTTCCTGAATTTGAACAATTTACAATTCCTATGTTAGGAGGGGTTAGAAAAATCCAAGTGAATCAACTCAAATATTCGTATGCATATCGAACTATATTTTCATCGAATCTGTTGAAAATTTATTCAATCATACAATGTAACAATCAAAGAAATTCAGATTTACAACAGGTACAGTCTAATACAAAATCAGGAGTGTAGTTAGTGCTCATCAATAATTTCACTGAGGTCCAATTAAGATACCCTATTTGAGAATTCATTTGTGAGATAGTCCGTGCAGAAGGGTGGAAGTTGGTATCAATCATAACCTGGAGTTTATATTATTTGGTTGTTTGTTTTCAACCAACTAGGTATCTCCAAACTTAAAAGGAATATCGTTTTGATTTTTTGTACAAATGAGAGTTATTCCCAATTCCTTTGTTATACGATAGTTAGTAGAATCCAAGTGAATTAACTCAAATATTCCTATACATATTCCATATTAATTGACAATTTATTCAACTATTATAAAGAAACTATCAATGAAATTCAAATTTATAGTAGGTACAGTCTAATATAAAAACAGGAGTATAATGTTTATCATTAATTTCACATTTGTGATGTAGATTTTGTCAGATAGTCCGTGTAAAAATACTCAGTAGGTGTCAATGATACTTACAGATTGTAAATGACAGTTGATATCAACTAAGTTATTTTGAACAGAAAACCCTACTTTTTGCATTATTGGTTTCTTTGTCTAAAAGGATGGGTTCGATAATACAACCCTACAAACCTTTATTCTAACCGGTTTGTTGAGTTATACCAATGCGAATTAATTTAGTTAATGATTTTTTGACAATTTACTAATATTTCAATAAGTTATGAAAAAAGTGAGAAAAAAATTGTAAACATATCTCGTGGGAAATTTAAAATCTCAATAAATTCATTTGTTTAAATATCATCCCATTTATTGTATTCCGCCATCAGATTTAGCGATTGATTCTCTGAAAAAAGATTTAATATAAATTGCGAATACAGTGATTCCGATGAAATTAACACTAGCAGGTGTGAACAATTGAGTAATGTGAACACGAAAATTTTCATATTGAATACTCTGTAGTATGAACAGTTGCAGTTTCAATAGGGTAAACAACAAATAAAACTAAAACAAGTGACAATGCTCTTCAGTTTGAAAATCGCTAGTTGCGGCGCTTACTACCATGGAATTAAACGACTTGATCCCCAGATTTAGTTTCCTTAGATGTTTCATTTGGGCTCCTCCAAAGGTTCCATAGTTTATAAAACGTCGATGCAGAATATTCAAGATTTGCAGGAACTATGTTATTTTCTCAATAAACGTTTTAGCATTCAAGGTGAATGATGAACATTTACTGTTGACACATCTTAAATACAGTAGAAAATCAAGGGGGGGGGGCTGTATCATCAAACTCTTAATTTCGAGGAAGAAACCAAAAAAGGAAGAAAAGTTGGGTTATTCTATTCAAAATAAACAAGTTGATATCCACGTCCGGTGTAACTGGAAGTAAAGGTCGTCTGAAAATATGTTAGTATTGTGTTTTCATATTGAAAAAAACAGTGTACCTAAAATTCAGAACGATATTCTCTTTGAGTCTGGAGATATATAAGAGGTAGGTTGAAAACGAAAAACCTATATGGTTTGATGACTCACTGAAGTCAATAAAATTAAAAAATACCAATTGGGTTCGGTCAGTCAATAAAAAAGTTTCAAAAGAATCGCTAAAGAGTTTTCCGAAGAAATTGGAGAAATTCGAAAGAGACAATGACTCAAGTGTCTGTAGAAATTCACAGTTCTGCAGAATATGATTCAAGTTTGAGAATTGTTTTGTTAATCATTACAACTGAATCATATGTTGTATAAATAAAACATAGAGAGAAACGAACAGACGGACATACAAATAGAAATACAGATAGATGAATAACGTTTCCGTTTCAGGCTACCTCATAATGTATGAATCCATTGGAAACTAGTTTGAATTTTTTGTGTCGAATTAACAACATTTTAGGTAGGTCGTCGGTGTGTTTGACAAGAAATCATACACCAACGATATGAACAAGAATTGTATCAGTGGGTACATGTGTTCAATTCGTTCAACTCTATATTGAATAATTTAGAACCGACAACTTGTGGTACATCGATTAATATCGCATGCACTATAATCGGAAGAAAAGTTATATGTAAGTTAAATTAGTTTTTTTTTCATTCTACATCACCAAACTTGAAAGTATTCTCACATAAAATTGTTTATATCAGCTTACCCGCGGTTATCATCATGATCCATAATATATGTATAATAATATCTACTATTATAATATTATAAGCATTACATATTCTTTTGTAGGGAAATTCAAAAAAGATTATTCGCAAATGAGGCTACGCACAAGTTTAATTGCAATAAGTTATTCCTACTATTTTAAATAATAATATACTGCATATTATTTGTGCTACAATTAATTAATATACTGCTGGTAACCTGATTATACTGTTATATTACCCCGCTCATTGAGTTTCAATATAACACAGGTAGGAAGGCGATGCAATCTTAAATTTTCTCAAATATTTCGATTAAATTATATGATTCCTCGAACTAATTCCTTAACAATACAAAAACAGCGGGTTACGATAATATTAATATAAATGTCATCAAACATTTTATAATAAATAATTGCTTAAATAGAGGTATATTTCACGATGACCTAAAATAGCAAAATTATAATTTATAAAAGAAAGCCCAAAAACGTAATTCCAAATTATCGCCCTATTGCTATTCTATCAAACTGTGGTAAATTATTTGAAAACGTCATTTACGCCTTTTTGAATGATGTTTTGTCTGAATCACAAAATATGTTCAGAATATTTAAGAATGTTTTTCTGCTGAAATACTTCTAAAAAAGTTCAGTACTTAGTATTGGAATGAACTAACAAAACTTATTCTTCCCTGGTTTGAAAATGATTCCCATATTTTAAATCCACACTGTGAACGAAATATTATATTGTAGGAGATATTAATAGACAAATTGCTTTAGATCCTTCTATATTCGGAAAGAATAATTGTTTAGCCTCATGAGAGTAGAATGATATGTTCTGGAAAAGATTCCTCAATTCATCCTATTAGTAAGTAACTTGATACAGAAGAGTGGTACGCTTTCGAATGAAAAGTTAGCCGAGGTTTCCTAATAGCTTACATTCGAAAATACATTGTTATAATTAGATTAATATGCGCATAAATAGTAGACAATATTTGTTCATTCAAATGCAGGGTATGAGAGGGCGACAAAACACCAAGACCGGATAATAACATTTTTGAAATTAGAAAGGGTGATATAAGACATCCAGTCGCTAACTTTTGGATTTTAAAATAACAGGTATCTGTGCCTTTTTGTTAACGTACTGTTCAACATTCACTATTTACCACATTACCAAAAATAATGCAATGAGTAAACTATTGTTAATACTTGCTTTCATGTATTTGTATTGCTGAGTAACCTAATTATGACTAATTGCCAAGTTCCAACCATGTCAAACGTACAACCTGTTGCTGGACGACAAAACTTCTTGAGACCTTGTTTGATGATCCAAACGACTTACAAGAATTTCTAAATGTTTACGATTGGAACGAAAACATCGATTGACACTGACATTGAATTGAGATTCAACAAAGACGATACCTTTATATGGCGTTGATTAACATAAGGAAATTGATCGAAAAATGACGAATAACGTTGAATGTTCATTTATTAGCAACGTTCGGTTTTATCTCTAGGTCGTAGCTATTATAGCGAATGTAATACTCAGAGTGATGTTTTAAAGTAAAAATAGTGTTATATCATACCTGATGTAAGAACAACAGGGAGGTTATAATTAACTTCCTAACTTCTGAAAAATTCCGTTCTATTGGAATAATATGAAAGATATTCTTGAACCATTGAAAAATAAGTATTCCGTATTTTCAATTTTTGGTATTGAGATTCTTCACTTCTACTAGGAATAAAATTAAACTGGATTTGACGTTTCGAAAGCTTATTTTATATCTTTATTAAACGTTGTTTTGTTGATACTTGTAATTTAGAATACTATGATCGATGAATACCAAAATGCATCTGTAGTCGACTTGCATATTAAAATCCAATGAAATAATATTACTGCAAACCTATTTGATTAATTCGGCCAAAGGTGCCCTCAGGGAGAATTGCTGTTTCCATTCCTTTGATACCTGCTGGTAGATACCGGGATATCAAAAATTATCTTGGTCAAGGGTGGTTCTGGAATCTAAAACGTGTGTTTTACTTTACGTTCGAAATAATTATGTCACTGTCACACTGACATCATCAATAACCTACAAATTTCATACCTATTCATTCCAGTTGTAAAACAATAATGAACTACAAATTAAAAATTATCTTGGTCAAGGGTGGTTGTGGAATGTGAAACGAAATGTTAACTTTGAACCTTTTACAAAGTCGCAATAGCCACAAACGGGGTCGAAAACTGTTTTAAATTGGTTAATTTTCGATAAATCGAATGACGTTCACGTGAGGAGCGCGTAGCTCGCGAGTTAGAAAAAATCAAATCTTCGGAACATAGAAAGTCTTTACGAGGACTTTTCGCATGCGGTTTTTGCTCCATGTCGTCAGTTTATGAACGGGGCAACTAAATAGCATAGTCTCGGGGCCCAAAATGTCGATTAAATGGGAAATTTTAATTAAAATAGAAACAGGTACTCTCAGGTCTCAGCTACGCGCGTCTAACTTGCGACGTACCAAAGGGAAGCTACTAAAATATACCCAAAAGCGGTTGAAAGCTAGCGGCCTATAGCCGAAAACACTTTATTACAACTGGCGCCGGCCGCACGGGGCATAAAACGGCCCCGAATTAACAAGATCGAGGTAAAAAGTATAAACTCTAAGTGACGCGTAGTGAGCTCCTCAAGGCATATGTCAAAATGATTACGTTCGTAGCTAATTACATAGGACGTCTGGCGTTCATGCAATTGTGTTTTTATACAATTCGAACCTTCTAATTTCGATAGGACACGTGAAAATCCCGAAGACTGAAGCGCTAGAGACTTCTGAGTGTTATAACGTTTGTATAAAATTGCGAAATTTCTCACTTTTAGAAACTTCAAATTAATTAATTTGACACAAGTTTTGATAACGTGAAGTAAGACACACGTTTAAGATTCCACAACCACCCTTGACCAAGATAATTTTTGATATTCCGGTAGTTTTATAGTCAAGCTGAACGAGGCTGGGTTTTCTACCTAGGGCTATGCAGTCGGTTCGGCAGTCGTGCCTCTCGGCAGACAAGCGGCTATCTTGTGTGAGCTGCAGAATACTGCGTTTGACATCGTGGATCTCTGGTATCATGCCGAGGGGCTCCGGGTGAATCCAGATGAGACTGAAATATTTCTTTACAATTTAAACGAGAACTATAACCCTCTATAGAGATACGTTTGCTAGGAAGGACTCAGTGAACGACTCAGTGAAGTACCTTGGAGTTATCCTCAATGCTAAACTGAATAGGATAATTCAGCTATAAACCGGGGTTAAGGAGACCGTTGCATCATTTTGGGCATGCAGGGGAGCCACTCAAGCCTATGCTGTCTAAGGCCACAAGTCCTGTACTGGATCTATTCGGCAATGGTTCACCCAGCCATAACCTACGCAGCCGTTGTGTGGTGGCCAGCGACAGAAACGGTTTTATTCTGTCAGGAGCCCTACGTAGGGTATAACTGTGGCTAAATAGACCGTCCTCACTTGGGGTCTAGAGGTTCTTGTGGGTCTCGTTCATTTACAAATTCACATCGAAATGATGGCTGCGGGCACTACGTATCAGTGGGTCGGTGTGTTCGTGCTTCGCGGTCATGGCAGAATATCAAGTTGGGGTGCTGAAAGCTTTCCGATTCTCCATCTGAAGCAGGATGCGACAGTGCTTGCTGTCAGAAGTCTTCATAACCCATAGGAGTGACTGGAACAACGAGAACTCCGGACTACTTCCTTCAAGGGAACTCGTGTGGTTCACAGATGGACTCAAGCCTGTTGAGTCTAAAAGAGCTGGTGTCAACTCGTGCACACCTGAGGAGGAACTTTCAGTTTCCTTAGATATATACGTGACCGTCTTCTATCAGGCCGAAGTCTGTGCAATTCAGACCTGTGTCTTGGAGAACCAGAAAGTAAACTACCGAGGAAGACGGATTTATATGTACCGACAGCCTAGGCTTGTTTTGGAGTGGTAGCAGGAACAGAATGAACTAGCCAGAGGAAAATACTACAGCTAGTGTGGGTAAGCGCCCACTTTCGCGTGAAAGGAAATTATGTGATCGTTAAATTGGACAAACGGGGTTGCCTTTCTACTCCTAGTTTGTCAACATTTTTGCTACGGCTAGTGTTGAGACTATATTATATGTAAAGTGCAAATGGCCGCATCTGAAGTTGAACCCATCTCTCTCCCTCACGAGAGCCTGCTGTCTTACCGACGCTTAGTATGCGATCAGCTTATCTAGAGTAAACATTTCATTTGAGAAAACCTGTCTAAAATAACATTTTTGTGCATCGTCTTTTTTTGAAAGTCTACTTTATTTGCACAGCTCTTTTATGTACTAAGTTTATCAAACATATTTAAATAAATACAGACCACTTTTTAAATTAATCTCAAGCACCGAGAACCTCATTCGCAGTTTCGCACATACAATTTTGTTCCGTCAACTGTTTATTTACGAAGGTGATTGACATTTAAAATTGTTCATTTATAATCCCTATCAAAATGATTTCTCTACTAATACACGAGTTGATTCTAGATCAAACTTACATGACATTCAATAGTCAAATCGAGACCACCTATAAACTACATCCTATAATTGATTATATATTAATCAGTGATAATATCATTGTCGAACGTAAAAATTTCTTAAACATTGCAAAACTAGTATCTTTGAGTTTACTACCAGGAAAAACAGAAAACTGTACGAGAAATCTCATCAGGCCGAATTTATTTCATTGTGTAATAAAAGGCAGGTAACGCGCTATTCGGAATTGGTGCCTCCGCCATAATGGCAAATGAAAATTCATTACAAGATAAAGTTAACATAGTAGAAACAATCCTGTGTACTACTATTATGAAAGTTTCCCCTATTGCTTCTACAACACCATGCATTTTTAGTAACTGTACTATTTCTAACGTGATTATAAATATTCACGAACAATCGGATGTAATAAATAAGAAACAAACACCCTTACCCACTAAAAATACTGTTAAAGTACTGAGGAACTTTCAGCTTCTAAGTAACGGTCATTAGGGTTAGATAAATTAGGAAACAAAATGTAGTACTTGTAATTAAATTAAACAGACAAATTTTTTTTTCTAATTTAGTTTACTTCGATGAAGGCTACTTGGTAGCTAAAGGGTCCTTAGTACTAGTTCAACGATATTTTTAGCGGATAACGGATTGATAATTTTATGTAGTGCTATACAGGGCCGGATTCAGTTTGGTGCCCCTATGGTAGACGGTAATATTACATTCTACAAAATATTTTTACAGTACAAAAGTATAATGCAATTGTAATGTCAAAGGACTAGAAACTTATCTGTAATACGGCGCCACATACTAAACACGCGGGAAAACTCAAATAACTAATTTCAATGAACTTGTTATTATGTAGCGTTTCAAAGAAATGTGACATCGGAAATAGCTTATTTTATCTTCCACTTGCCATTGCATAAATATACAATATTTCCTGCTTTTGTAATGTAAAATGAATAATTAAAATATGTGAATTCAAATTCTGCACCAATTTGCTCAAAAATTTTGAATTTGTTACTATATTAACAAAATCATCCTATCATTTTTGTTGAAATCCAAATTTTTTTTCAATATATTATACCTGGTGGGGCTCGTGAGTAGCCGTCCACTCTGCCCACTCCTATAACCGGCCCTGGTGTTATAGTTTATCTAGTGTGAACTCTTTTATAGTTTATAGATCGGATGTTGTTAAGTAATTGATGAATTATAGTTTGGTTATTGAATAAAAATTTAAAAATTAATTTTCTTTCATTTTATGAAGCGTACAATCGACGGTAAAATTTTGTAACGAACTGTATATTAAAAGGCGATTCTTAATCACCATGATTCGACATTGAAATATCTCGATTCTTAATCACTTGTTCGTTAAATAGCTATTATTTAACAGATAATTTGATGTTTATTTGACGTTCTCGGTGACTATTGCTTAAGTACCTTAACGGGTTGCGGTCTTGTTTTATGTGAAAAATGTGGATGTGAAACATTTGTTTTAAGAACGCGTCGTCAAAATAAACAAAACCTTTATCAAGGTACTTAAAAAAGCTGTTATCCATAGATCACTAAACTTCCTCACTCGAAAATATATTGCAAAGGATTAGAAACAGATAAAGACTTGGGAAGACATCAAATTCTGGACTATGTCATTGAAGAAGTTACCAATGGTGCACACTTAATCTGGATCTGGATTCTTTATACGAATGAATATCTACCATTACTACCAGGGACGTACTTATATCCTTTCAATGTTGGAAGGGGGGAGTTTTGATCACAAATTTTCGTTTTGATCTTCTATTATTGAAGTGGGAGTATTCCAAGCCTCTATGATTAAATGAAAGAACAATTACTTTTCTCATACCATAAAACACGAAGTGCTATTAGCAAAATTATGATTCATAATTTTGTATCTATTTGATAATATCACTACGGTGTTGAAACTATAGTTACGTTTCATGATATTATTGAAAGTGATATAAAACTAAAGTAATTGTTCATTCATTTAATCATGATGATAAATTATTATATAGTCCAGGCAATGAGCCGGGATTCAAGTAAATCTGACATCAGAATCGTGATCAGCGACCCAAAAAACCTCCTTGGTACATTTTAAATTCGAAGTTACTCCTTTGGGGGAGGTTGACCCTTGATGTCTTATGTGTTATGAATGATCCTGATAACACTATGAATCGAATCCCACAAAAGTTTTTCGATTCTGACCTAAATGTCTTTTTTTTTCCGGATCGTTGCCTAGACTAATAGAGTAACGGCTTCTACTGTCGACTTTTCACCTCTATTTATATATTACCTCTATGGTATTCGTTCGTGGGCGCCAGATCTATGCTAATGCCGCAGAATGATGATTATTGTGTATACATGATCTTTTCGTTGGACAGCTAAAAACTTCAAAACATGTCAAATTATTCTGAACCTATGTAATTGAAAATTTATTCAAATTAAGAACATAATATGTTTTACAACTCTATATTCTATACGTATTCTTGTTCATACCACCTCAATATATCTTCGACGAACATAGTTATTCCAAAACTGAGTTGTAAAAGTGCTTAAAATTTCATTCGACATAACTATTCAAGTAGTGATGAACAGATTTTCCATCTCCTCTGTGCTGGTTATAATACTTCTTTGTAATTCCTCACACCATTTCTACTGAATTGAAGTGAATGATATTATGGAAACAGTATGTCCACATTCGGCAGCTGATTCATCGATTTTATTTTAGTGGTTTATTTCCAGAAAACATGCAAGTCTAGATAGATAGCACTTGAAGAAAGAGTAATAGTGATTTTGACCCAGTTATGAATAACGTATACATTCTCGGGAAATAGGTCAAACTAACACCCATGCTTATTATTTTCGTCTTCACGTACGTTTCGGTCTTACGATCATCATCAGAAGACTTATCAATGTCTAGAACGGGATTTCTTAAAACTAATAGTATCAAGCACAATTGAAATTAATGCGATAAGGACGATTATCGCATCAATTTCAATTCAAATTGCTCACGTCGCCGAACCGAACAGAAACACGAAAATCGAAATTGTAACACATTAATGTTTCAAGTATATGAATATGTATTACGAAGCCACTGCATAGCAGTCTACTTTTAATATTCAAAATCATCTCACGCAACGTTTGAATAAGACTGAAACCAAACTATAATACTCTCAAGTATCCACTTTCGAACCAGATGTTAAAGATTTATGAGGTAATGGGAAAATATTGCTACTTCAGCATTCTACCTAAAACATACTTTTAACATTATAAATTAGTATGAATTTGACTTAATGATTGAATATCTGTTCTATGATTTACAGACTTAGAGTCACGTCTTATATGAATCATATTTTTTTAAAATAACTGGTTCCTTCAGTTAAAATATCAAAATTTTTGTAATCGAATAGATGGTTATAATCAAAATAATATTCAGCAAGGGAGGTGGAATTCTCTTTGTTTTTGTTTCTAGTACTATACTTATGACCATACATTATTCTTTGTAAATATTGTTCAGATATTCGTGTCCCATCGCAATCTAAACAATTTAATTTATTTACTGTGTGGGCTTGTTTATCTATTAAAGGTATTAAAGGTTTCAGATTTGAAAAATATTTACCAACACAGTTAGTAGGTTTATGTGCAATATTTATATTATACTTTTTTAAGTATTTCTTAATTTTCTCAGAGGTCTCCGGAATGTATGGTAATGTTAAAAAACTACCTGTATTACTACTACCTGAATAATTTTCCAATTTTCCAAACTTCTTTAGTGAACCACGATGTTTTATGCTTCCGAAACTGCATAAAAGTGATGTAGCTCTAAGACTCACTGTAAGTTATATTGTAGCGCCTACCTACAATTTATCAAAATTTTTATTAAAATCTGTCAACAATATAAAAATGAATTTCATGTGAAGAACTCATGGCATTTTAATGAACTTATGAAAAATCAATCCGTACCCATAGATTATCGATTAATTCCTTGGACGTTGTTTCTTTATTTGAAAATATACCAGTCGTTTTGGCATTGAGTAGCATCCAAAAACGTTGGGCACAGAATAAAAACCACACACCTCTAGATCAATCTGAATTTATAAATGCAGTAAAGTTTTGTTTAGAATCCACTTATTTTCAATACGGTGGCCAATATTTTGGACAAATATTCGGCACAGCAATGGGATCTCCTATCTCAGCTAATATTGCTTTGCTAACCTAGTTAAGAAACACCAATTTCTAGAGGAGCTGAAAAAAACTAACCCATATGTTAGGAGCTCATTTTTTGTGAGAAAGTGAATACCGAAAACGGCATATCGATATCTTGAATGGTTCAAAATATATAGGGTGGTTTTCAATTCTGTGCACTTTTTTTAAAAGGAATCGAATGCTTTTTCATAAAAAAAATGTTTTGTATCTATGACATAAACTTTTATTTTTTCTTATGGACTACCTGTATATGTTTGCATATTCGTTTTTGAAATAAATCTCTCTTTCCAAATATGTATCATACTAGCTACTTTTCTCTTTAAACTTTCATTTTATTGCTGTTTTTTAAATACTATAGGTGAATTTTGTATATTAAGATTAGGTAAGTGACTAAATCTAGCGTGTCATGCTTGAAATATAATACCTTCGCAACTACTGTCAAACAATTATCATTTTTTATCCAAATGAAGTTTGCTTTTGAGTATGCTTGTTTGAACCAAGTTTTATTTTACTGGGAATCAAATGAAGACGTCCAGGCGGCCAGCAATCTTTACTTCGACCGATACCCTGAAAGGAGACAACCCTTTGGGGATGTTTCCTAGATTGCGGCAAAACCTACTTACCTACTGTTCGTTTAAAAAACCAAGACCAAGAATATATGAAGCCAGAAATAGAGAAAGATAATTAGAAGAAATAACTGTTAAGGGGGAAATTCAAAACCAACCCAATCTTTCTTCACGTAAAATGCAGGTAATAAATGTAGATATAAAAATTCTCGGGAAATAGGTCACATTAAGACTGTTTTAAATTTTCGTCTTTACGTACGTTTCGGTCTTACGACCATCATCAGAAGACTTATAACTTCAATAACCTGATTACTTAGAACTAATTGTAATAACACAAAGCGTCCTTCTCGCACAAATTTCGTTTAAATGCCAACGTCGCCGAAACGAACAGAAACATGAAATCGGAATTATAACACAGCAATGTTACAGCGTAAAATTTAAAATCCACTATTTAGTAGAATTATCAACAAATACGACCACATTTCATAAATGTCTGCGAGGGACTAACAGAAAAAGAGTTCTATACTCTTTGCTAACAGACGAGACCATCTCAAGTGTTCATTTACGAGCCAGATGTCATGATTTATTAGGTAATAAAAGAAGGTCTCTGGCCTCTGAGAAATACTTTAGACGATTCTACCTAAAATAAACTTTTAACATTATAAGGACGTAAGTAGGAATTTGCAAGAATATTAATTAATTAAATTAGTATAAATATGACTAAGTGTTTAAACGTCAGTCCTATGATTTACAGAATTGGAGTCACGTTTTATGTGAATCATCTCCAGGATAGATCTTTTATAATAATTGGTTTCCTTAGTTAAAATATTGACATTTCTTAATCAAATTGATGGTAATAATCAAAGCAGTGCTTAGCAAGGGCGGTGGAATTTTCTAAGTTATTATTTCTTATGCTATACTTATGGACATACATTCTTTTTTGTAAATATTGTTTAGAGATTCCAGTATAAGTCATATCACAATCTAAACAATTCAATTTATATACTGTGTGGGTTTGTTTATCTTTAGGTATTACAGGTTTTAGATTTGAGTAATATTTCCCAACACAGTTAGTAGGTTTATGCGCAAAATTTATATCGTACTTTTTCAAACATTTCCTAATGTTTTCTGAGGTCTAAGGAATGTACGGTAAAGTTATATAATTGTCTGTATTACCTTTTATGTTATTTTTATATGAAGAACCATTATAGTATATATATATATATATACTAAATATATAACTGTATCTCTAAAACTAAGCGTCTGAGCATAAATGTTAATGGTAACTTTTTTTCTTATTTTAGTGTCATCTATCACCTGACACTATGCACGGTACTTTTTTCTATGTATATTTACTTGATTGAAAGGTATCAACACCTTGAAAAACTCTGATATACTACTTTACTTCACAATTTTATGCAATTACATATGTATATCACAACGCACCCCCGCGCCAGCCTTCGCGTCACTGACATTGGTTTCTAGATGTCAATACCCACACTTTTCCATCAAAAGATCCCGCCGTACAGAGAGGTCTGTAATATGAGCTTTTTTCGTCTTATTTGCCTGGAGTATGAGGGGGTGAACGTGTTTCAACTTGGATTTACTATATTCCATCGGTTAATCTTCGAATGAAATAAATGTAAATTAAGCAATTGTATTTAGATTAACTCCATGTAGTTTTACTTCGGAAATAGGTAAAACGTCCTCGTCATTATTGAACCACACATCAGCTCCTTTGTTTCCCCAGATGTTTAGTCACATCATACATTTCCTAGTTGAACTTAATCGATGAGTCAACAAAGGTCTACCCAATCATATTAACATTGCTTACGAAGTTTATAATCAAATCATAATATAGGTCAAATATTCAATGTTGTGAATAATAATTGCATATTTATTTATTTATTATAATAATGGTATTTTGAATACGTTATTGACCTTGCGATAGTTAGCTGAGATAACAGAATATTCAAAACATTGGACGTTGCCTAATGTGACGTGCAGCGCGATGCTACTAAACTTATCTCCCGACCTGCACATCGAAAATATTATATTTGAAATGCGGAATCACTTGTTATGAGCATAATGATTACTGCTTATTCACAAACAGAACGCTCAGCGTTTTGTTATTGTTATAGTATTACGATATTGGTTGTCGAAACATATTAATTATTTGATTACAGATGATTAACATCGGTAGCTTTTATGTACTAGGAGTGACTAAACTTCCACATAAGCCAAGTTCTTATACTCCTCCGATATTTGTATTATTCAGAAAGTTTTCTCACCTGATAATTATAGATTATTGAGGACCCTATTACTCTATTTTTTTATCTCAACTACGTTCCTGTTTTGCAATGTTCTTCAGCAGGTGAAACGGTTGAATGGTTATGTTTATCGTAGATTTGGGTATTATACAGGGTGACATAGAAAAAAGTACCGTGCATAGTGTCAGGCGATAGATGACACTAAAATAAGAAAAAAAGTTCCTATGAACGTAGGTCCTCAACGCCTTCGTTCAAAAGATACAGGGTGTTGAATTTTAAATTTTTGTTTGGTTTTTTTCTAATATTTTTGGATAAACATGTGATAATCGGACGAAATTTAGTATACAGGGGTTTTTTATCACGCTGAATTTAAATATGATCTTAGTTTTTTGATTACGGAAGCGCCACATACAGGGTTCCGTCTCCTTTGAATCGGTCCTAACTTTTTTGCCACACACTGTATGTCAATATCAACTAGAAAAATTTGTTTTCCCATGTTTTATGCTTAAGAAAGGTATACCTTGTCTAAGTCGCTAGAAGCAATGGTTTCCGGTAAAAATGCATCTAAAGCAGACAATGCACGAAAATTATTCAAAAGCGCAAAAGTAACTTATTTGCAAATACAATGTTATAATACTTCAATAATTAAATTTCAATATGAAAAATAATGATCAATCAAAACAAAACATCAAGTTTTTAAAAGATGTTCAAATTGTTGCCCTTGTACTATAATACATTTTATCATTCTTCTTTTTAATGATTGACGGCATCTTCGAAATATTCCTGGGTTATTATGGAATCTATCTGCCGATCCCCTAATTCTTAGCCATAATTGTTCTTCATTATGTATTTCCACAGCATAAACATAATTTTTCAGAAATCCCCAAAATGAAAAATCTAGGGAATTGAGGTCCGGACTACGAGCTGGTCAGGGTACAGGCCCCCCTCGACCAATCCATCTATTTCCAAATCTCCTGTCCAAACATTCCCTTGCCACTTGAGAGAAGTGAGCTGGCGCCCCATCATGCATGTAATACATTCTTCCAATAATGGCCAATGGGACATCCTCTAATAATGTGTTTAAATCGTTCTCCAAGAAATTTCGATACAGTCCACCTGTCAATCGATTGGGCAATCGAAATGGGCCAATTAAGTAATTGTCCACTATACCTGCTCACACATTAATAGAAAACCCATATTGGTGACTTCGAATTACGGTTTGATGAGGATTTTCATCACTCCATTGGTGCATGTTATGTAGGTTCAGAATACCATCACGGCTAAAACCAGCTTCGTCAGTAAACAATATTGATGAAATGCTATTTTGTCTTTGATTTTGCAACCATTCGTAAAATTGTAAAAAGTCATGTTCCAATAGTGAATGAATTTTTTGGGAATGATATGGGCGGAGAAGTTGTTCATTGAAAATTTGTCTTACTGATTCACGGTTAACGTTTCGTACTGAACTTGTTTTCCTGGTGCTTGTTCTCGGATTATTTTCCACCATTCGTAAAACAGTTTCTTCGTTTCGCAGAGTGCGACGACTTCTGGAAACCCCACTATTAACTTTAGGTTTTTTAAAACAGCCATCTTCTCTCGAACGCCTAGGAATCTGCCGTAATGGATATCTTTCTCGATAAGATACGTTGAGCTTCGAAAGAATTTGATCTGGCTTCGCCGTAACACATAATCATGTCCCTGTATTCTTCAAAAGTGCAGTGAACCATTTTTGAAAGCAATTTTGAAAAATCAATAAGAAAATCAATGAAAAACTTAAGCAACGACACAAAATACCTCTAACAATTATTACATTAGTTTGGCAAGTGTCATAGATTTCATTTGTTTTTTCGTCGCACTCTGCGAAACGGAGAAACTGTTTTACGAATGATAAAATGTATTGAAGGGCAACAATTTGAACATCTTTTAAAAACTTGATGTTTTGTTTTGATTGATCATTATTTTTCATATCAAAATTTAATTATTGAAGTATTATAACATTGTATTTGCAAATAAGTTACTTTTGCGCTTTTGAATAATTTTCGTGCATTGTCTGCTTTAGATGCATTTTTACCGGAAACCATTGCTTCTAGCGACTTAGACAAGGTATAACTTTCTTAAGCATAAAAAATGGGAAAACAAATTTTTCTAGTTGATATTGACATACAATGTGAGGCGAAAAAGTTAGGATCGATTCAAAGGAGATGGAATCCTGTATGTGGCGCCTCCTATTAATAATCAAAAAACTAAGATCATATTTGAATTCAACGTGATAAAGAACTTCTGTGTACTAAATTTCGTCCGATTATCACATGTTTATCCAAAAATATTAGAAAAAAACCAAACAAAAAATTAAAATTCAACACCCTGTATCTTTTGAACGAAAGCGTTGAGGACCTACGTTCATAAGAGCTTTTCTTCTTATTTTAGTGTCATCTATCGCCTAACACTATGCACGGTACTTTTTTCTATGTCACCCTGTATATTTAAGAATAAAGAAAAGGACGAATGAATCAAAGAATAGCTCAATTTTCTCTCACTTATAGATACTTGATTGAATAACAGTAGATTACTCACTTCATGTTAATTTTTGTAATATCTATAAACTGGAATAAGTAAGGAAATACGTTAGAGCGCTGAGAGACACGGATTCAATTCATTCAGCTCCATTTCATATCAGTTGTGTAGTGCTAGCATAAGCAATGAAGATTCAAAACTGGTTAATCGTTTTTACAGTACGTAGGTATCTAACCTTACTCCCAAAAACCAGAGGAAAGGATGAATATACGAGGGCAAGGTTAAAAGTCCCTGAAAAATAAAACCTATGGTGCCACAGTCGAAACTCCCATGTGACATTTTGTGATGTACCATCTTTAACTAGAAGGAATTAAAATTTTCAGACTGTTATGTTATTCAGTTTTGTTTTGACACCCATCGAGAGCACCTTGAAGATTTTTGGAAACATGGAGATTGCAAAAATCTTCAAGGTGCTTTCGATGGGTGTCAAAACAAAACTGAATAACATAATAGTCTGAAAATTTTAATTCCTTCTAGTCAAAGATGGTACATCACAAAATGTCAACCTAACCTAACTTAACCTAACCTAACCTAACATGGAGATAGGTGAATTTCGCGTCTTGATTATATGTTATTTATTGGGTGGAGAAAACATTACGCAAACCAAAGCATCGCTTGTTAAACATTATGGGGACTCTTCACCATCGATTGGAACGATTCACAAGTGGTTTACTGAGTTTCGTTGTGGTAGTATGACCACAAATGACGCCGAACGTTCTGGTCGTCCAATTAAGGTTACAACGGAAAAAATCTCTGACAAAATCCATGGTATGATATTGGACGATCGGCGAGTTAAAGTGAAGGAGACTGCTGAGGCTATGGGCATCTCAACTGAACGGGTACGGAAAATTTTGCATAAATTGTTGAATAAGAGAAAGCTATCTGCCAGATGGGTATCGCATTTGCTTGTTGACAACAAGCGCGACCTTGTGTAACTTCAAAGGAGTGTTTGGCGATGTTCAAACGCCGTTTCGTAACCGTGGACGGAACATGGATCCATCACAACACACCAGAGACCAAAGAACAGTCGAAAGAGTGAACTTGTCCTGACGAATCGAAGACGAAAAAGACCAAAGTCGGTATATCGGATAACAAAGTCGACAGTTTTTTGGGATATACACGGTATCGTCCATATAGATTACCTTGGAAAAGGCAAAATGATCAGGAATTGATTCGTCATCTACCATATTCTCCAGATTTGGCCCCCTGATTTATGTATTTCCAAACTTGAAAAAATGGCTCGGAGAAAAGAGATGTTGCTCAAACGATGAGGTCATCGCTGAAACAAACGGCTATTTAGAAGGATTGCCGAAATCGTATTATTTGGAAGGAATCGAAAAATTAGAAAAACATTGGATGAAGTGTATAGGGCTACAAGGAGATTATGTTGAGAAATAAAATAAGTGTTGACCAAATGAATCATTCCTTGTTCAATTTCAGGAACTTTTCACCTTGATCTAGTATTTACCGTTTCAGAAAGTTGATTATGAGCAGGAATGGATCAACAATATTAATATCACTATTCCTTTTCGAGCATGCTTTTGAACCATTCACTCAATGCGGTCTCCCGAATTATTTATCTGCATTGTTTTCACGATTCTGCTGCGGTTGAGTTCTGCGCACCACTACGGTATGGCAATGCCGGATTCCACCAGTCGCCTCATAGGTCACACCAGTCGCTGCATAGGTCATACCTGACCTATAGGGTCACCGCCTAATTGGCTGTTATGATGGAGATTTGAAACCTGTTTACAGATATTTAGATGCCCTTCATCTATTAGATTTACAGGTCCATAAACGTCGCGACAAGTTGACTCGGAAGATCTCACTATAATTCCGTCTTGTGTTCCGATAGAATCGTTTTTTTTCATCGAGTATACCTCTATGTTAATTTGAATTTCATCCATGTATGATATGGACGTGGGGGCGAACGATGACAAATGCCAGTTACACATATCCATACATGATTACGGTCTGCCTACGAGATGTGGCGAATGATGGTTCGCAGCTTCCAGTTTAGTGGTTATGATAAAATCATGCCAGGTTCATTATTGTTTTCGGTTCCGTACACTAGGTGATGTGAGCTAGCATCACGATCGATGATCGGATTAATATGATCCTTTTTCCAGTTTGACACCAGGTCTTCCAGCTCTTTGATTTGTGCTGAATTACAACACTTTAGAAAAAATGATCTTACGAAAATAGTTGATCGGTAAAAGACGGCCGAGAAAAGCCGGATATAGCATTGGCCTATTTGATTGAATGCTAAAACGCTCACTTCGCTTGAATCATAATTTCTGAAAAACTGTAAGGAGGCGTAAATATTCTAGCACGTGAAAGTTCAATAGTTGCAACGTGTTATTAAGGATAATAAACCAAAATTCCTCATAATCTGATTATTGTTGTCCAGACTGGAACTAAACGATCAATCTCGGGTTATACGTTTATAGATCGAATTGCCATGTATTACAAAATTTGGGAAGTAATCATTAGGGTGTTCATTTTCGTTGGAAGATGTTTTCCGATTCTCACTGCGTACAATAGTTATCAATTATATAAGGGGATTAACAAGTCTTCAATCTACGAGAAGAAATGGGCATTCAAGGCGCAGCCGAGGCTGTTAATTCCTGAATGTAATTCAACGTTTTATATACGACCACGGCCAAAACCGGTCAATTAGGAAAGACGTGTGAGAGACCAGGTGAAAAATTTTGATTATGAAAAACGTCAGATTTGACAAATTAATTTTGATCAAGAATACTGATTTTGAGCTGAAAACTAGAAAGTCTTAGAATCGTTTCTATCACATGGGTTTGTTTATTTGTCAGTAATACCGAAAATATCTGGAAAATCGACTATTAGAATGAGTGGGAATGCTAATCCAGCAAGAAGCTCAAGAAGCAACATTACATCCGTTACCAGCGGGAAGCAAAAGTGAATACGAGGAGGAATTGCTGGAATTGGACAATAACTGGCGGAAAAAACGGGGCATCGGAGAGAAAGCAATTACAGAAGAGGTGCTACTGTCCCACTTTTTCGATGTGAAGAAACGGTTTGTTGCCTTTTCAATATGGACAAAGTATTCAATGCTAAAGTCAATGTTGAAAGTGCACAAAGATATTGATATTTCGAAGTATGGTCAACTTACATATTCGAAAGCCGAATCAAGAAATTATAAACCAAAGAAGGCGAAGGATACTGGAGAGAAAGCAAATCGGAGAAATTTTGAAAAAGCACCGGATGAGGAATACTTACAAGTTAAGGCAGGGAATACACGATGTTAATATCTAAATTTATACATTGAGCTTCTTATTTTGAACTCTTTACAGGCTGCAACGATCATGGGAGGCGTAGGTGCTAGTCAATGCAATGAATGAACCTTTTTGGATATCAGACATGTCCAAGACAAAAGCAGTCACCTGTACGTACTTATTCCGGATACAAAAGCAAACATTTCGAGAAGTTTCACGATCATGGAAGAAGCTTTTCAATTAATGCTGTAGGAATGTGGTGAAAATACATTAATTTGCGACCTAAAACTGCAGGTGGGCGATTTTTCTTACGATATGTGGCTGGCAAATGTACTACACTACATGTAGGTATCACCACAATTTCGAAAACTATTTCAAAAGTGGCTTCATTTCTTGGACTTCCTGATCCAGCAAGTTTTACCGGACATGGAATAAGGTGTTATTCGGCAACATAATTGCCCAATGCTGGTGGCGATATTACCACTGTCAAGCATCACGGTGGTTGGAAATCAACTACGGTAGCGGAAAGTTATATTGAATAAACACTGTCTAGCAAGATGGCAATTGTTGAAAAATCCAGGTTCTACCTAATGTCGGAGAAGTTGTGGGTTCTTCCAGTCCTTCAGAAACTTCCTATCTAGAGAATTTGAATAATCCCGGTCAAAATGACAAGATCGTTCTTGAGATAAATGTTGATGTAAATGTTAATAATAATTCTAAATAAAATGCTATAAAATCGAAGCTTGGTATTATGAATTTTAATCCACTAGTTAGTCGAGGAAATAAAGCACTAAAATAGGCCAAATCTGGGAAAGTTGGCGCAGTTGGATGAATTGAGATGCGGTTTTCTGCATTCGATTCAGAAAGTGATTTAGAAACTTTGTCCGGTATTTTTGTTTTGCGGAAAAAATTTGTTGCATCTCTACAACCAAAAAATGCATTTTTCTAAGTGCACTTTTTGAGGTGAATAAAAAACGGACTCGAATTGGTTTCTCTGTGGTTTTTGGGGTCGCTGAACACGAATATGATATTTAAAAAATTCCCTAAGGTCCTCTTTCCCATTGGACCGCCCCGGGGGTGTACTAGCGTCCTGACGTCCTGGATATCGACGAAATGAATGAACAAATTATTTTTAATGTTTGTCTACTGTTCGAAAGGTGATATGAAGGTTGCTAGTGATGATAACGACATGAAAAAACTCTTCTGCAATACCTGGTGTACCCTGCGTCCGAGTAACGACGTCATCTTCTAAGAATTTGCTAATGTTTCTTCATAAAAGGTAACAAATTCTAGCTCTCGGGGGTTTTTAAAGTCGCCGATCACGACCGTGACACTCACAATGCTCTGCAAATTACTCGGGGTATTTCCGGGACACTCGAGTCCTGTGTATCAACGTCATCTTCTAGGAATTTCTTGTTTTTATTAAATTAAATGTAATAAATTCTAGCTCTCGGGGTTTTTCAAAGTTGCCGATCACGACTATGCATGAAAACTGTGAGGGTCACAGTCGTAATCGGCAACTTTGAAAATCCCCGAGAGATAGAATTTATTACATTTAATTAAAAAAAAAAAAAACAGGAAATTCCTAGAAGATGACGTGGATACACAGGGCTCGAGTGTCCCGGAAATACCCCCAGGTAATTTGCAGAACATTGTGAGGGTCACAGTCGTGATCGGCGACTTTAAAAACCCCCGAGAGCTAGAATTTATTACCTTTTATGAAGAAACATCAGCAAATTCCTAGAAGATGACGTCGTTACTCGGACGCAGGGTACACCAGGTATTGCAGAAGAGTTTTTTCATGTCGTTATCATCACTAGCAACCTTCATATCACCTTTCGAACAGTTGACAAACATTAAAAATAATTTGTTCATTCATTTCGTCGATATCCAGGACGTCAGGACGCTAGTATACCCCCGGGGAGGTCCAATGGGAAAGGGGACCTCAGAGAATTTTTTAAATATCATATTCGTGTTCAGCGACCCCAAAAACCACCGAGAAACCAATTCGAGTCCGTTTTTTTATTCACCTCAAAAAGTGCACTTAGAAAAATGCATTTTTTGGCTGTAGAAATGCAACAAATTTTCTCCGCAAAACAAAAATACCGGACAAGGTTTCTAAATCACTTTCTGAATCGAGTGCAGAAAACCGCATCTCAATCCATCCAACTGCGCCAACTTCCCCAGGTTCAATGCTTTATTTCCTCGACTAAGTCTATTATAAAGATTCTAATCCACGGAAAACAGACGCATTAAACCTTCCTGATATATTGGTCGTGGATATATATTTTTTGTTATCTGATATTTGCTACAATTAGTGCATCACAAACACATCCTCAATAACCTGAGATTATTCTTTTTCGTTCGATTTTCGTACACATGTTTTCTGAAAAACCTTAAATCGACATTCACGGCTTGTAAAATTATTGACATAAATATTGTTTGAAGCAATGTTAAAACTGCGTGGGTTTGATAGTTAGACACGCCGGTTGATTATGTTTAATATCTCTCTGCACTTAATTTAATTAAAAACTGAAAACAATGCAATAAAAGCGTAATGAGTACCTATTCAAATTAAGTTTTTAGTTGAATTTAAAATGTTGAAGCCTGTGAATTATGTTTAAAATCGGAAGTTATTGGTGAATATTACGAACAAGAACGAAGAAGTGATCGTAAACTTGAAAAAGTCCAAACTGCTTTTCGACCGTAAACAGACAATCAAGTAGATGGTTGTGTACAGAGTTCAGTCACCAGTGTTTATAAACCAGAGGGACAGGTCGTGTAATAGCAATACGTATCATAGCGTGCACTAGTCTGCTAGTCTGATCTTCTAGCAGAGTGACATACCGCATACCGCATACCACACTTTTTCAGTGCTGGCCGTGAATCGAAAGTTCTTCTAAGTGATGGTATTTGAATAAACTAAATTATAGTAAGTAAGTACCCATATTATATGACACAATTATATTGTCAGCATTTAATACTGATTATAATATAGAAATTCTTTGCGTTAAGATATTATAATTTAATAATTTATTTCTCATTTCAAATTGAGAAATGTCTTAAAAGTATGTAACTATGATCAAGTACAAGACACACAGATATTTAGATTGAATATTTAGTTGTCTATTGATTACGATCGCAATCTAGCTCATGAAAATTGCAATTCTAGTCAAATCGTGATTAACACAGTTATGTATTTTTATTGTTAACTAGAAGTTTTGTTAGTATAGTGCCTTGCGATTACTTTATATTTTATTGAGGTGTTACATATTCTGTCTTAGTGTGCAAATTGTGATCTATGTACTTGTGATCGGACTCTGATCAGCTTTCAATCTGTTACTGTGAGTCATAGCAGTAAAAACCACTGCAAAACATAGAGCTAATTGATTTCAAATGTTTCACGATAATGTAAATCTGACATTTTTGTGAGGGAAATTTGAGAGGTACACGTCTGCTTGTACGTTTCGATTTCACCTAATTTCATATGAAATTTGAACATATTCCGTAAACAAGACTAGTTAATTCAAACTTAATGCATAATTATTGCATATACAAATCAAAAAATTCCTTCTGATATTGAGAGATAAATTCTGAATTTAGCGATCATTACATTTGGAAAAATATAATGCACGATTCATTGCATCATTTGTTATTAAACTATAGAAGAGTTCACACTGTGGATACGTTATAACACTATGAACAATAAATATTCACCATTATCTACTAAAAATACTCTTACAGTACTGAGGATCTTTCTTTTTAATCAGAGTAAACTCTACTTGGTAGACAAAGGTTCTCAGTACTTTAAGAGTATTTTAAGTAGATAATGGTGAATATTTATTATTTACAATGTGAACTCTTTTATAGTTTATTAGCAAATCATTCAATCCGTCGGGCAGAGTTTACTCTGATGATGGCTACTTGGTAGCCGAAAGGTCCTCAGTACTTTAAGAGTATTTTTGGTGAGTAAGGGTGAATATTTCTTATTTATAGCATGATTTGTTGCTATGTTGAGTATGAGGATATGATAAATCATCCTACAATCAATTGAAGTCAGTCTAGACGTTACGCATTCATCTACTAATTGTAAGAATACATTTGATCCAATTCTGATTACTATCAGTACGAACGCTCAGTTTCGTTGGTGAATTACATACGTCTACACGTTTCGGATATATTCCGTTATTTTCGTGGAAAACAAAATCGAATTTGCGTCTTTCAAAGAATATAACATTTGTAATAATTGTAATTTAGGTGGTTGAGAACAACGATCCGGTTTATGTTGAAGAACTTACGTCCTTGCCTGAAAGTTTCTGGATATAACGGTGCTGTTGCTAGTATAAAATCTCAATCGATCCTCACACAAAGGTGCAGTTAGTCGGCTAGGTCTAATTCTGAAGACGTCGTTTGCCGTTCCGGAAAAGCCTTGGTTAACATAACACTGTTGCATCTTAATACTGACATTCAGATTCAGAAATGCATCGTTCACCTCAGAATCGGTTGGAAATTATTGTAAAACTAATTGTTCATTAAGTTATATCACAAAAATAGCACCGTACTCGCATGCATAGCCATAAACATTGATGATTAATTTAATTAATACTATAACGAATATAATTATATGTCATTTTAGCTTCAACGTGACAATTAAAAAGTTCAATTAGCACCTATGACCTAATGGAATACTTCAATTTAAATATTGTTATAGTATTGACGTTCCGAAAGGTTATTTTATATACTTAAAAGGTACGACTGTAGAATGTAATATACCTAATATAATTTAGTTCACATTCTCACCTATTTTCAACTCAAATTATAACACAATTTAAAGCATTTTGCGGCTGCGATGTAGTCATTATCAAAAGCATATTATGGAAACTGCAGATTCATGATATATCTTGGATAGTGGCTGCATCGCAGCTGAAAAGTGCTTTAGATAACTTATAATTTGAGTGGAAAAAGGGTAATAGTGTGATTAAATTAAATTGTAGCTTATTTTTTAATACTTGCTTTGTTTATATTTAGTAGACATAGAAATAATGAAACGTCAAAACTAAGATCAATTTTTAAGTTGTTCAGCTATTTTAACTTTACATATCAATGAAAAATTTTTGTTTGACGCGTTTCGGCTCTCACCTTCTTCAGAAATTTATTTTCTTGGTTTACACTGTTAAAATAAGTAATAAGTAGAATATAACTAGAAATGTGTTGCCCCTTGGTGAATACATAAACAGTGTACTTGGCAAAGTTACTCTTCGCAAATCATTTGATTTGGCTACGGATTTTTATACAATTATTTCACATTTTATAAGACAGTCTTGGCATTTGGGCAGAGACAATGAAATAAATTACTTATTTTACAACTAAATAATATTCAAATTAATAATGTTATTAAGAAAAAGTACATAAACAAATTTTCCGTTTCTAGGAATCGAACCCGAGTCTACCTAGTAGTAGCAACCTAGCATCTAGAATACATCGCCGGTTGTTATAAAATTTAAGTTCACTTCAATAATTGTTTTTGTATTTGTTGAACGATATTGTTGAAATTTGTTGAAAGCAGCTTTAAATTGACTTAATTTTACTGTAAAAGTTTTGAATCGATTCAATGTACACCTACGTTGAGATTTAAAATTCTTAAGAATTTCAACCCTTCAGAAGACGGTGTGTTTATTACACGATTTCCCTTAGAAACAATAGGGTTAGTTACTTAACAGCAAACGCTTTTTAGGCAGAATTTAAATATGATAGGACCTTTCTTTTTCGAGTCATCGTGTAGGCAAGTTTCGTGACGAACATCCATACAGACAGACGCATTTTTCAAAGTTACTTAAAATTCTATGAAATATACCATAGAATCATCTTATCTGTCAGGAAATGTGATGACATAATAGTGTATCAGATATTTAATTCACAGAAACGATATTGAAATTCAAATTCACAGAAACATTGAACTGAGAAATGGAAAAAATGGAATACCATACATGGTAAAATTTAGAAATATCTTCTTCAAACTAAGGTAGAGAACTCAATGTATAAGGATCAATAGAAAGCTTCAGATGACCTTCTAAGTTCATGACTGCATAATAAGGAAATATTTGTTTACTTGTTTGAAGCAATTCCTCATTAATGAGGATACCAAGAATATTTGTACTTTCGCTAATTCTAGGTTTACCATGTTTATCTGGTCAACGTTTGCATTTCAGTGTAATTAGACCCTGCTAATGATCTTTTTGGAAATCCATCAGTAACATTCTATATTTGTTTCAAACTATGAAGTTCAAAAATGCGAATAACTATTTGATAAACGTAGTGATATTCAACGGGGTGATTGTATTTTATTTGGTTAAATTGGAATAATAGCGAGCAGCTGAATCTAGTTGATTCATATTTTAATACTGTGTGTCCAAGATAAGAATATCTGTGATGGGTAGAATGTTGAGTACACGCGGAAATCTATTGAAAATGGAGATCTGAAAATTTGGTTATTTTTTATATAAGTAGGGGTATGACGTTTCTTTTTAAAATATTTTAGAACGTGCAGAGTTGCCGCTTCTATCAGAAAGTAGGTAGCAGATACTTCGAAATAAATTTATCTTTGCTGTATACCAATATACCAAAATTAAATCTTAGGTGCAGTATACAGTTATTTCATTTCGAACGGTTAACCACCAAAAGGTTTTTTTCCCAAATGAATGTCCTGTATATTATTTCTCAAAGTTCTTTAATTTTTGGAATAAAATTTCGGAAAGTCCTTTACAGTTGCTAATTCTCTATGAATATTATTCTACCTATCTTCAACAGTTATTGACTTATGGGCGTTTATTTGTAAAAAATAGTGTTAACTTAATTATACAAAAAGTACTATATAGATTAAAAAAAACTAAAGGTTTGAAAGTACCAGTTACAAAGTCGCTAGAGCGCACCTACACAATACAATTCTAAATTTCAGCACTTCAAAGCGATATGCACAGTATCAAATTATGACTATTAGCATCATCGCAATTGTCTCCATAGTGAGTTATGTACGTACGCACAAAAATTATTGTTAGCTTTATGATACTAAGAGGGATCTACTTCCCATTATGATGCGAATTCGGTTTCAAAGGTAGTATACACAATGTATTATTTGAGATGACATCAATGAAAAGGGGAAGAAATGAAATTTGTTTACTTTTAGAGTTATCGTATCGACGTAGCATTCCCAATAAATTTTGCTACTTTTGTCTATTGACTGTTTTGGAAATTTTATTAAAATTATATTCAGATAAGAATTATTTGATTGCAATCAAGTAGAGATTCTATGTTCGTATTTGCCCTCGTGAGTTCCGCGATGATGTATCTAGAAGACAATTGTGAAGGTTCTCGGTGAGCCAAATATGATTCCGCGTAGTATCTACATTATCCAGTGATTATCATCTATGGTTGGGCGAGGACAACAATGTTCATGAAATCCGACAGATTGGACTAAATTTTTGTGAACCAGTGGATGATGGTTGTAACTTCTTAAAAATCTTCATCAACAAACTTCCAGTTTCATAGGAACGAATTTTTTCTAGTTTGAATAAATGCTGTGGATGGTTTTTTGGTTGAGGAAGATATGGCTGCTTGTTCAGTTTGTGGCGGCAAACATTGCAAATAATTTGTTCAGTTGAAAACATCGGAGTCTCAGCATATATTTGTTGAAATGTAAATGCCTAAAATAAACTATCCTCTTCAATGATTATCCGTATTCTCCTGAACTTATTATTCCGTAAAACAATTCTTATGATTAAATTATCAATATAAATATAACAATAATGATAACAAAAAGACAGACGTTTCGTACATAATTTCATAATTAATCATATGTATATTATAAAATTATGTACGAAAATTTGGCTTTTTGTTATTACTATTCTTATAATTATATTGAAAATTTAATTATGAAGTTACGATTCCGCATGTTATAAGGAGTTACATTAAATTCGTTCAAAAAACTCTTTTCGGTTCACTAAATTAAAATAATTCCGAATAGTACTAGTAAACTCATGACTTTCTGATTTCAACTTTCTCATAAAGAAAGCCGAGAAACAATGTTTGATTACTTATCAAGTTATCAACATTCAATTTACTACTTCCATCTCGTTGAGGATCCTGCACGAAATCTTTTTGACTGTATTTTGGAAAGTTATGAAAGAACGAGTTTCTGATTGAATTAAGAAGTGAATGCAGAGTTTGTATACTGATTCATGTTAAATATTGGTACAATATTTTTCTCAATCTGAATTATCCCCATTCAGGAATTTAGGGAACTATTGTATTTCATATGGTATATGTTTGAAATGATGTGTATGGCGCCATTCTTATCGGTCGTTTGGAAATGTACAAATCGCTTCTAAGTAGTAAAATTAGGATCCGCATTGTTTTTGGGCGGGTTAACTCCCTTGCAAGTGGTACTTTTGGCATCTATATCACAATAAATTAATTATTCTATGGTATCATGCAAGTAAGGTTTATATAGTTCATTGAATTTTACAGTTCACTTGACCGCAATAATTTGTCTATTCAAATCAACTTTCAACGAGATCACAAAGTATAATTTGAAGTCCCTCGTCTTTAGTTGTTCATATTCAATATATTATTGGTTCCTACGAGGGTTAGCTCTTTCCGCAGCTAATACATTTACATATGTGACAATATGGCATTTAACCCTCAGAAGTGTCCGAAATCAAAAACTCGTGCTAACAGGTGAGGAGAGTTATTGATTTGCGGTTCAGTTGATTTAGTTTAGATTACAGGACAAATGTTTCAAGTGTTACAAATCGTTACTGTCACACTATAATAATAATTTCATATTATTGCAGTGACCACTGTCCTCATAATATTATTGTGTTAGATAGACAATGAACAATTGAATTCTGTTTGATGACGGGTTCTGTGCTCCAATGCCTCCAATAATAATGAAATAATTAATACTCGTTGAATTTTAGTAATTTTATACTGAAACATTCCATAAAAATTATTCAAACTATTCGTGAGTTTTGATTTTTTTGCATGTGAACGGGTTGTAAATACTATAATGACACGAATGACTTGAAAATATGCTAATAAGACGTGATAACAATTTAACGTCATTAAATAATGGTTTACAAAGCAATAATTATTACAAAAACGAAGCGAAAAAACATTAATTAAAATGAATCACTCTTGAACATGTAAACAAGATGCAAAATAGATACGATTTTGAATGAAAAAATGTGACTATACCATTGGAGATAGAGCTAAGTACATTTGTATACTACGGAAATCAATAAATTTGCGTAAAGCAAGTAAATAACACTATGATAATTAAACCTTCAAAAAAACTTACAAATTTCGAAGTTTAACAGCTCATTTTCCAAAACGTTCTGAGAAAGTAATTGAAACATTATTGATTTAAAAATAGTCAATTCCGAAATAATTAAATAATTAAGTAGGTACTGCTGTAGTGAAAAGGTTCGGGGGTAAAATGTGCTATTCCCATAAATAGGGATCCTACGAACAACCGCAAAAAATCTGGGGTATACAAGTTAACTAGTGAAGAGTGTGATAATTGATATATTAGTCAACATGGTAGATCATTGGGAGTTAGAGAAAAATATTATTTTAAGTCAAGGGAGACAGATCGAAGGCTGCTAATCACTTTTAGTTTCTCAGCTTTCTGAAATCAGGACTATATAACATTTAAGTAGTAAAAGTAAAGTAAAGGTGAAAAACTTAATCTTTCAGAACTGACAGAATACACGAACAGTAATCCTCCAAATAAACTACTTAGTAATATATCAGATTCAAGGAACTCCAGACTGTTGCATTATTAAAATGTAATTCTCGGGTACAAGAGTATTAAGAATTTCTGCACTTTCTTTGGTGGTGGTATATCATATGCAATATTCAAACCTTTCTAAAATTCTAAATTGATTTGACGGAAATGAAAAGGGCTAGTAGTTTGAAATTTGGAAAACCACTTTTTTATTATTTTCCACTTTTCTTCCTGCTAAATCTGTAGATAAACAGTTTATTTTTGTGATGGAAATTATCGCCGTCATCTTTAAAATATCCTATTTGCGTTCAATTATTGTGCGCAGAAACAATATAAGTCGCTGACTGATGTGGTTTAAGGATGAATTTGATATTTTGGTGATCTGCATTTTACTACGCAAAGACGAGACTAATATTTTTTAAGTTGGAACTGGTGCGTTGATGTATAAAGAATTAATATATAAAGAAATCTCCATTTCAGTCAAATTTGATATACCTATGTTGCTTCTGAAATGACCGATTCAATTCCAATCTTCAATTGAGGCGTTTATTGCATGAAGCCTTTCTGTCATTTGATACAGCTTTTCAATAAACTAAAGAAAGGAAAGTTAAATGTATACCAGCTGGGTTAAAGCACTGTTTTCCAATAAGAAAGATGATTCTTCCTTTTACTTATTTCGTAGGGACAATTTTTTCATTTGACGTATGAGGTTTTTGCATGAAACTTCGAATGATTTAGAAGGGGAAAAAACAACTTTTTGATAAACTTAACTAAACAATTGTGATCTCCACTAATCACTGGAATTTGTGGTTCTTGCTGAAAATTACTTTTGACATATGTGATTTATGCAAAACCTCTGATATTTTACATATGTGTAGATATGGGCGTTTTCGCGTCCTGCAGGGCTTAGAAAATTAGTATGTTAACCCATAGGTGGCATGAGTTCAATCAATTTTCCTTGGGATATTGAAAAATTATCATTAGTGCTATATTCCTATAATTGCCGCTTGGGGGTGATATATGTGTTCATTCATTTTTATTGGATTGGGAGGAATCTTCTTATCAAGATATAGGAATTGAGACTTATACTAGATGTTTCATTGGTAAATATACATACGTTAACTAGATCAAGTATTCTCCTAGGAGTAAGATAAATCTGTTGTAATGTAGCTCAATTTTGAATAATAAGATAAGTATCCAGTGAGGAACGGGCATAATAATTCGGACAATATTGCCAAAGAAAAATAGATCATATCGGGTGCAGACATCCTTGTAGTATGAGGGTCAAACATAAAAACTTCGGCACATAATTCTGGAATTGGAACCATCAGGAGCGCGAAATGAATGAAAAAAGGGTGTGCTGGAACTACTGAAGTGCTTTGACCAGCACGTAGAAACGTATCTAAGCCGCATCACCGCACGAGGAAGTAGTTTTTTAGTTGAGAGCATTCAATTATTTTATAACCAAGTTAAAAGTTAGGTTAGGTTAGAATTCGAATCGCTGCTTTTCTTTATATATCATCGACATATACATATGGACTGCGCGTGGCAATGATAAGCGCGGGTAGTGCCGGCGTAAGAGAGGGCAAAACGAAGAGGACTAATACTGTCTTTATCTATCGGCTCGGGACGTAAACATACTAGCTACAGTCATGTTGCATTTCCATGGCAACGCAGCGGCCAATAGAAACGCGATAGAAAGTAGATAAAGACAGTATTAGTCCTCTTCGTTTTCCCCTCTCTCCCGCCGGCACTACCCGCGCTTATCATTGCCACGCGCAGTCCATATGTATATGTCGTTGATATATATATCTCGTCAAATAACTAGGCCCGTACGTCATCAATGGGCGTATCTGATTATGAAAACTTCTTGATTCACACGTGTTACGTTGTTAAGTTGGTAGTTGTGGAACAGAAATTTCCGTAAGCCACACGCTGCAGAATCAACTTTATCGGTTGAATTCGTACCTAGTCGGTTAGCATTTTCAAGTTTCTTATAATGTTCGTCATTCCGAGCTTGTCATGTTTGTATATAAATATTTGCAGCTGTTATAACCTATAACATTCGTTAGTTTACATTGTTTATCTTTTTAGAGTGAATATTAGTGTTTCGTTTTCACCATCAATCGATCGAGTGGACTGTATTTTCATGGGTCTTTTCTGGATTAATTAAAACTGTTTTCAAACAATAACATTTATTTAAATAGATAATTTTGGACTCTTTCAAGAGGTTTTAAAAACTGTACTAGCAGGCTGCTACATCTTTTCTTAACTACTCATTTTCTACCTGGTTCCTCGACAAGAGGGTAAATCCGGGTTGAGAGTGGTAATAATGGAGGGGCATGAGCCATAACTTATAACTAACTTAAACAGGAATAAGAACTATCACTTACTTCAAATTATATATACTTAATAATAAACAAATACAATGAACTAATTAACAATATTTAAAACCATACCGGCCACCTTGGCAGACCTCAGGTCTTCAACAACCAGTACCATCAGATAGAAATATAAAATATAAAACATGGAAAAATTAACTTAACTATTTGAATTAGAAATCTTTAAAACTATTGAGAGTTCATCTATTAACAAAAAATGTTTGTTTTTTTTTTAGGTAATAGGGAGTGGACACACCTTTACAACCGGCCGTTTATAAACACCTTTATTGGTCTTAACACTCACAACACGAGTTTTTCCATCACTTCCGGGGTGTAGTTTTATAATCCTTCCCAATACCCATTGGGATGGTGGTAAATTGTCCACCTTAACAATAACCATTGCACCAATTGATATAACATCAGTATCTGCATTCCATTTCTTACGCTGTTGTAATGAAGTCAGGTAATCACGTGACCAACGTTTCCAGAAACTTTGTTGCAATTGTTGAAGAAGTTGGTATCGAGATAACTTATTAATTGTTATATGATGAACATCTGGATCTGGTGGTAATGTCAGTAATTTGCCAATTAGAAAGTGAGAGGGGGTTAGCGGATTTAGATCATTGGGGTCGGCGGAAAGAGGAGAAAGGGGTCTAGAATTAAGTATGCCTTCAATCTGCGTCAACACAGTAATAAACTCCTCATATGTTAAGATTGTTTCGCCGATTACTTTGTATAAATGCCTCTTTAGACTTTTCACATTGGCTTCCCAAATACCTCCAAAATGCGGTGAATTTGGAGGAATAAAATGCCATTTAGATCTATTTTGATCAGTATAATCACATATTAGATCATTGTTTGATTTCAGAAATGAATACATATC
The DNA here is from genome assembly GCA_958510875.1 of Endomychus coccineus. Classification (NCBI taxonomy): domain Eukaryota; kingdom Metazoa; phylum Arthropoda; class Insecta; order Coleoptera; family Endomychidae; genus Endomychus; species Endomychus coccineus. The sequence continues at coordinate 61,803,990 of OY294069.1, forward strand.
ATTCAAACTATTATTCGCACCTACAAAATTTGTGGCGTTATCCGAATACAAGTCGCTTGGAAATCCTCTTCTTGATGAGAACCTTCTCAAGCATGCTATAAATGCATCGGTTGACAAATCAGAAATTAACTCAATATGTATAGCCTTAGTGCTTAAACAAACAAATAAACAAATGTAAGCTTTAGTTACTTTATAACCTCTGATCTTGCGGTCCTTTACGGAAAAGGGTCCTGCATAATCAAGACCTGTACATTGAAAGGGTATTAAATTAGCAACACGATTATGTGGCAAATCAGCCATGGTCACAGCCATTGGTTTAGGATTGAACCTAAAACATGTTAAACATTTTCTAACAGTTTCTTTAGCCAAATAAATTCCTTTTAAAGGCCAATAATTTTGACGGACACTATTTAGCAATAATTGTGGACTAGCATGGAGTAGTCTAATATGCTCAGATTGAAATATTAATTTAGTTAACATATGTTTTGAATCTAGAATTATAGGATGTTTAGAATTATATTGTAAATCGGAATGTTTGAGTCTACCACCGACTCTTATTATTCCATAATTATCAATGAAAGCAGCTAAACCATTAAACTTATTTTTGATCGCTTTGACATTTCCTGTTGTCAAATAATTGAATTCTTTACTAAAACTTTGCATCTGAGCCATTTTAATCAAACATTTAAGGGCATCATCTAATTCGATTAACGTTAATCTACCATTAACGCGATTGGTACCACGTATTTTCGAATTACTATTGTTATGGAATCTTTTACAATAAGCAATAACTCTTTGTAATCGAGTTAAATTAGAAAATTTATCAAATATTTGCCAGTTTTGACTTATTGTATGTAAAACTATCTCGCAATTAGTTTTTTTTAATTCTGGCAAATCTCTTTTTATAGTAGGAGTAAACTTGAAATTAAAACTAGAGACATTGAAATCGTAAAGCCATGATGGACCGGACCACCATAGTTCATTTTTCATCAATTCAGTTGGGTAGTTACCTCGTGAAACAATATCCGCAGGATTCTGTTTAGTTTCAACATACTGCCAACTGTAATTTGCTGTTAATTCTTGAATTTCCGTCACACGTGTACATACGAAAGTTTGCAATTTATACGTTTCTGTATGAATCCAATGAAGGACAATCAATGAATCTGTCCATAGATAACAATCGAATTCATACATTACGCATTCCGATAAGACTTTCATTAATCGGGATAGCATCAATGCAGCTAACAATTCTAAACGCGGCATAGTCAACGATTTCAATGGAGCTACTTTTGACTTTGAACAAAGTAAAGATACTTTTATCTCATTATTTTCATTGATTGATCTCATATAAACTACTGCTCCATAAGACCGTTGGCTAGCATCTGAAAAACCAAATAATTGAACTTTTGCTGGTTTTTCGATCATGACAAATCTAGGAATATTTAAGGTATTTAAAATTATCAATTCCTTGTAAAATAAATGCCATTTCCTAATTAAATTATCGGGAAGTTCATCATCCCAATCAAGTTTTAACGACCATAATCTTTGAATTAACCTTTTAGTAATTATTATACAAGGTGATAATAAACCTAACGGATCATATAACTTCGAAATTTGTGACAATATACTTCGTTTTGAGCATTTTTCTGAAATCTGTTCATCATCAGTGAATTTAAATGATAAGTGATCGTTTGTACAACACCATTGTATACCTAAACATTTTGTATCTTTGTCACATATTTTAAGAGTTTCTGTGGTTTTATTTATTGATTGAAAATTGTTTAAAATATGTGCACTATTAGACCGCCATTTATTTAAAACAAAACATCCCGTACTCAAAATATAAGAAATCTGATTACAAATTTCAATTGCATCCCTTTCATCTGAAAATCCAGCTATAAAATCATCTACATAGAAATTCTCTAATATCATTTGACTTGCAACAGGAAATTCATCTCTAAATTCATCGGCAAGTTGGTGTAAACACCTCATTGCTAGGTAAGGTGCACTCGCGGTGCCATAGGTAACCGTATTTAGTTCGAATACTTTAATGTTTTCCGACTTATCAAATCTCCAAACAATTCTCTGAAGACACCTGTCCTCACGATCAATTAAGACTTGACGGTACATTTTCGTTATGTCCGATGAAACTACATACGGAAATTGTCTAAATTTGATCAATATATTAAATAAACTACTCAAAATTTGGGGACCTACATATTGAATGTCATTTAATGAAACTCCATTTGATGTCGGAGCTGAACCGTTGAATACAACTCTAGCGCGGGTTGTGAGGCTATCTTCTTTCATAACTAAATGATGGGGCATAAAATATGATATTTTTTTATCAACATCGTCATTAATTAAACTCATATGTCCCATTTCCAAATACTCACGCATAAAATCCTTATAATCTATTTCAAAATGTGGAAACTTTTCAAACTTTCTTTCAAGAGACATTAGCTTTTTTACAGCTAATTCTTTTGAATTCCCTAAACTAGTAACGTCATGTTTTAACGGTATTTTAACAATAAATCTACCGTTTAGATCTCGCGAGAATGTCTCCTTAAATATGTTTTCACATTTCAAATCATCATTAGATAATTTACATTTCTCATCAATCTGTTCAACCATCCAGAATTTTTGTAATGATTGATTTAAGTTTACGAAATCTACCGATAATAAACATTTGGTTTCTTTCGAATCTGTAGAGACATCTGGCAAATTGCCGCCAACAATATAACCGAATATGGTTTGTTGTAGAACTAAACCTTTACCTAGAACTATTTTGTGAGATTTTAAAGCGTCCCAAAAGGTCGAGACCCCTATCAACAAATCTATATTATTGGGCTCATAAAATTCAGGATTCGCCAACATAATGTTTGTCGGCATTTTTAAACTTGAAATATCTAAATACTGGCTAGGTAAATAGTCAGTAATTTTGGGTAAAACTAAGCAATCCAAATTCAAACAGAAATCATTGATCATAGATTGTGCATTTACGATACATTTTTTATCAATAGTAATTCCTGAACCGATACCTGAAACTGAAATATCTATGTTTGTTTGATGTAAATTCAGTTTCGAAACGAGATTTTGTGTAACAAAATTAGACTGGGAACCAGAATCTAATACAGCATAACAAACGTGTTTATTGCCATAAAAATCAACAACGAAAACCTTCGCAGTAGGTAAAAGGACATGAGATTTGAGTGTGCTTGTAAATGCGACCCTTGTCTCAACATCTGTGTGTAGTAATCTACTATGCTTTTGGTTGCATGAAAAACAAGGTTTTGACTTGCACGAATTTGCACTATGGTCTTTACATAAACAATTGTGGCACAATTTCAAATCATTAATACGTTTCACGCGTTCGGAAACATCTAAATCAATGAACATCTTGCAAGTATAAATTTTATGACCTGTCTTGCTACAAAAGTTGCATTTAATTATCTTATTTGAACTACTCTGATTACTAAGAAAACTTTTAGTTGATTTTTGTTTAACATCTGCATGACCTTTGAATTTACTAATATCTTTATTAACGTTATAAGCTATTGATTCAATTGTATCAGCTCTATCTGATATAAACGTAGTAAATTCATTTAATGTGGGAAATTCATTCTTTTTCATCTTTTTCATCTTTTCCCATTCGGACTGGGTAGTTTTATCTAGTTTTGAATTGACAATATATATTAACAACAAATCCCAATTTTTAGTATCTACATTCAGATTATTCAATGCACCCAAATGTTTGAACAAAGTATCTATCAATTCTCGCAACTCTACAAATGAATCCTTTCTAATCAATGGTATCTCAAACAATCCTTGGATATGTGTAGACACTAATAACATCTTTTTATCAAATCTATTGCATAACATACTCCAAGCTACTTCATAATTACTTGCTGATAATTCAACAGACCCTATAATTTTGAAAGCTGAGGGATTGAGACTTGCTCGTAAATAATGAAATTTTTGTATATCGTTAATTTCTACATTTTCGTGAATTAAGGACTGATATATATCTTTGAAATTTAACCATCCTTCATACGAGCCATCAAAATGTGGCAAGTCTATAACAGGTAATTTAATAGGTAGCTTTTTTGATTGAGCAGCTTGAGAAGGTGGCGCTAGATCAGAATCAGATCTACTTTTTAATAAACATGCTGTTCTCGCCAAAATAGTTTCATATTTATCACAAAATGACTCCCTCTCTTCTAACTGTTCATTCAATAATTGCTCATCGCACTCATTTTCGATTTCATTTTGAACTTGATCGAATTCAACAATAATATGTTTTAGTCTCTCAATTTTCAATTCTAACATCGTAATCTTTTCAATATCTTGATTTCTATCAACTTTTATCTGATCATATAATAAATCTACTGATTTTGAAAGAGTGGTTAGTTTGCTTTTAATGCAACCCCTTTTTCTAATCAAGGCATCCATTTTGATTAAACGTAATTCATTTACTACAAATCTCAATTTTAAATAATCAACAGAAAAACTGTTAATCTTATAATCAAATCTTAAATTAAAGTAATAAACTTTATAAACAAACGTATCTGTGAATCATTATTCAAATCTATATCATCAATCTAATCAGCCTCTATATATCAATTTATCATCTATAAACTATTTAAGTAAATCCAGAAGCATTAATAAATCATATTATATTAATCATGTAATAATAAAGCATCGAGAAACAATCTTAACCTGAAGAATCTGTAAACCCTTTTAAACAAATTGAATACATACACAAATCTAAAGGATAACAAAGGAACTCACATTTATATCAGAAAATAATCGTCGCCAACTGCATTCAAACATCAAACATCATCACGTGGCAGGAAATCTTAATTATTTTCGCATCCGGTATCGTAGGACCAATGTTTCGTTTTCACCATCAATCGATCGAGTGGACTGTATTTTCATGGGTCTTTTCTGGATTAATTAAAACTGTTTTCAAACAATAACATTTATTTAAATAGATAATTTTGGACTCTTTCAAGAGGTTTTAAAAACTGTACTAGCAGGCTGCTACATCTTTTCTTAACTACTCATTTTCTACCTGGTTCCTCGACAAGAGGGTAAATCCGGGTTGAGAGTGGTAATAATGGAGGGGCATGAGCCATAACTTATAACTAACTTAAACAGGAATAAGAACTATCACTTACTTCAAATTATATATACTTAATAATAAACAAATACAATGAACTAATTAACAATATTTAAAACCAATTAGTTTCAATACTTTTAATGTATTGTCGTGTATTAGAACGGATTACACTTTTAAGCAGCAGAAATTGTGTTAGGTTCCCTGTGAATGAAGGAATCAGGCAGCAACGGCATTTGAATACAATTGCATCAGGACATGGTGAAGAACCACATTACCATGATGTTACTATTTCATGAACATGACAGTACCTACCTATAAATCTTACTTTCACTATTTCTGTGATGGAAATTTTGACAAAAAACCTGTCCCCAGCAAAACATGTAAATACAATCTACGTAGAAACGCTTTCAGAATTGATTTTCAATTTGCTGATGCTCAAGGGGCCAACTTCAATATTGTGGTAATAAACTGCAGCTACATCTCACATAAATGAAGTACACATTGTGAATTAGAATTCTCAAGCAAAGAGGCTTCAGTGTTGTCTTTTTCTCCTGTGAAAATATCGATTTACAAAAACTGCAGTTCTGAAACTATTGTCAAACAATGTAATATAATTCTCCACCGATAATACTAGTTCTTCCTATTAGAGAAATATATATTAATTCAATGTTTCATTTTTATATCTTCATTTAATAAATATAATGAATAAATAGGTGTTCTTTTCGTTTACAATTTTTTAAGATCTCACATCATGCGCTTCTGCATTTACATATGTGCTATGGGTATTTCTATGTAGGAAAATAATGCAACATGTGAAAGTATATAATATAATTATTTGATAATGTCATTCAATACTTTGCTGGGCATATAATAATAATAATATTTATTGTTGATCAGGTTTTTTACAGAGTCACTTATTTCAATAGCTTTACGTTTAATTTCTTTATTGAGCGAAGCTGTGGTCACATGTTTACCTAAAAAATAGTAAAATTATCAATCTGTAGATTCAGGGTTTACTTGATGTAAATTCATTTCAAAAACTATGTACCATATTGAAATCAAACACAAATTCAAATTTACATGAACTGCAAGTTTAATTGTTTATAACACACAGGGACGTTTTCAAAGCGAGCTATCAACTGATGAAAACAATAATTGTACCTAAGCAATTGACCTTTGTAGATCATTTAAATTTCTGTTTCAGTTCAGTATTCTATATGTTTTTTCAAATTATTACTGTGCACAGAGTAGGAGAAAGCATTAACTTGAACTTACGTTGAGAATACATCTCATACAAAGAATTTCTTATTTCCATTTTCGTTGTCTCTGGTAAGTTTTTTGTCTTCTTCCTTCTAGACGTACGTTTCTTGCCTGGAGATTCCAATATTGGCTGAGTGGCCTTTTCATGATTAATTCTGGTAACAGTCCTTACAGAAATATGCAATGCCTCTGCTACCCTCTGGAAAATCGTATTTTAGAACCAGATGATCGTTAATAATGTATTTGTGTGTAATAATATACCTCTCGAACTGACGAAAGTGGTGTTAAAGGGCCTCCTTGTGTTTTTCTCGTTCGAAATATTCAGTAAGTGAACTGATGAACTCACGCGCTTGTCAATGAAGAACTTTATTGTGTGACATCTCAAATTTTTGTTCTTATAAGAACAGATTTTGTAAAGAACGGAAGCAAATGATTGATTGAAATTGTTCACACTTAGATTCGCGATAACAGGAGTCAGGTGTCAGACATAAGATTTGACAATTGACAAGACAAGACAGGCCTGCAACTTGACAAAAATAACGTGATTCAAATACGATAGGACGGGGATGTTTTGTCTCTTTCTAGATCATGACAATGCCATTGACGTATGTGGTTTTCTTAGAAACTACACGTTACAATGTTTCTTTATCTAAATCATGAGTATTAGAAGAAGATAGACAATTTATAATGTGCCGATATTATTTCATACAGGTGCCAAGTTATTTGACGAGAACTTATAGTGAATACCATTCCGTTGTCAGTGTTTCTGGCGTTTCCAACACAGTATCAGAAGTTAAATGATAATATTTGTTCTAATTGTTCGAAATCAATTTATTCCGATTATATTCATATCGTTGTTTAATAATCGTGATTCCACCGCAGATAAAGCGGTTAGGTGATTGTAAGATACCAGGGATGATGATTGCGAAAGTTGAATGAGTATCGCAACTTCTATTCTATACGCTCAATATACCGCCAGTTCGTACATACATAGTATCCCTTGCAGTAAGAATCTGTAGCTAAGAGAATGAATGAGGGTCGTAATATTCACCCTATACGCCCAGTATCTCTAGTAATAGAAATTTTTTCATACATAAAAATATATTTTAATGTGAAAAGTGTATCTTTAGGCTCAAAACTGCACCTTGAATAGTTTGCGATGTATAGAATATGACGCCAGAAGGCTACATTTACCACCACCCTCTCCAACCCTAATCAAAATTATCCATATTTCGTCACAAATTTTCACAAAATAATACATATTTCTGATATGGGTCATGTTCTATACATGGCGAACGATTCATAGGTTCAGTTTTGAGCCTTAATATACATTTTCCCCTTCAAATGATTTTTTTTTCTTGAACATTTTGCTGAAATTTCAGGCAATTACATGAAATTAACCAGCGCTACCTTCTGAGGTTTGGTCTTCTCGAATTTGTGATGCATAAGCTAAGATGTATTTTATTTTAAAGTGATTACCATATGCCTCACTTTTACCTTATTTACTTTCCTTAGAAAAAATTAGATTGTTCGCACATTTCTGGCGTATAAACATTCTTATATATTTCATAACGCCAGAAGGTTACCACACCTAATCTGGAAAAAGTCCCTTGGAACCAAGAATTAAAAAAAAATGCAGATTTTCATTCATACATTGACTCTTGGACTACAAGATCAAATGGAGTTACCATGAAGGTAGGTATGAAGTGATCCAAGAAACTGGTTTTGAGAAGTCGAGAAGACAACATTACAGTAAAAATTTAGGTATATATTTCTGCCGATCCTTAGCCAAATCTCTCATTTATAAAAATATTTTTCCCGGCGGTATATTATTATTTATAGCTGTTTTCACAGTCTGACCTTATGAAAGCAATAACACACCAGAATACGATAACAAAACATTGATGTTTAATCAACTAGGGTATACGGTCATAGATAAGGAAGGTCGCTAGTTCGAATATCGTATAATTGAACTTGAAATGAGCTTATAAAGTGTTTAACTGTTGCAGCAGGAAGAACTAAAAATACGTAACGTACCATTATGTCTTTAAATTTCGAGCCATATAATTCAATTTCACAAATTACGAGAACGACATTTAAAGAAGTTATATTTTCATTTATAGTAATATTGATTAGAAACGTTTCAAATACTATTTCAATTAATAATAAACAAGAAAACAATGGGATGATTTCAGCTATATTTGATTAATAATCCCTGAAAATATGTGATAGAATGAATGAAACAAGTGTGATAATTGGAAAAATTATGAAATATTCAATAAAAATATATTTTATTATTAATTTTGACTAATAATGAAGTATTCTGAATTCTTCGAGATATTGTACGCAGAATACGTTTTTTTGAGCTCTAAAAATTTAAGCCAGTAGATGAAAGACTTGAAAATTTTCTGATTACCTTCTCGAAAATTATTTGATAGATAATTCGAAATTTCCACCACATATATGGGCTGATGCCTCTGCTGCATTAAATGAAACAACCAATGCTTGCGAATCGTTTCATCCCCGCTTCTGAAATACCTCTCGGAATTACTGGTCGAGTGCTTTCCGTATTTGAATCGCCTTCACCTTGATCTGAATCAATGACTCTTTGGATAATCCAGACTCGAATAATACTAATTTATATCTTTAAGTCGTTATTGCATTCATATCAAAATATTAAGAACAATTTCAGATCGAACATATGACGCATTTGAAAGTAGTAAACAAATCGGTAAATTACTATCAAATTGTATATTAATTGTACAACAGTTTATGTTGGCAAGGTTAGATTAATAGCTAGTCTTGCAACAGGATAACTTGTTGTTGTAATTGAAGATTCATATCCGTTACATACTAATTGACCATAAATATTTTTCTTATTTTCAATTATAATGTAGATATTTATGCCCGAAGTTGATGTAAACTTCTTCACATTCATAAGAATAATAATAGAATAGGAGAGACTCTTCTTACATTTCAGTTCAGTTATAAGAGATTCGAAGTGTTAACATTTCAACCTTTCTTATCTGTCAATGATTAATACATATTTGTAATGATAAGCAAAGGATGAAAGTTAAATCTGTCTGAGAATTTAAAATATGTGATTTTTAATATTGAATGATCGTTTTGATGTATGTTTATGGTTATGATCAATTAATCAGATTATGATAAAACAGTAACATAAATAATATGTTGAGAGTAATGTGGAATGGAGATATCAACCATAAGTCTTAACCCGCAACCACATATAACTTTTATTTTATATTTTTATTGGTTGGCCTTTGCCAGTTAACAATGATGAGGTCTTCAGTCTACATCGACCAAAATATTACCTGTTTAGAACTATTCTAGTTTACTGATCGATCTAGACTTTTGAACTATTTAATAGTTCAATTTTAATGGCAACGGTGAAGAAAACCCAAATGCATACATTAATAACTATACTTGTACTAACAACTGTTTCTCCACATAGTGACATCCTCAGAATGAATTATTAGAAAATTTTGTTATTATAAATCATTGACCTGACAAGCTACAATAATTTTAATAGTTTTCAATCCTTCAGTTACTACATAGAAATCGATTGAGCTAACTACAGATTTCATAATTTTAAATTCGGATAATTTTGCTAGTTTATCGGAAATATCGTTTCCTTTCACAAACACCCATTGCCTCCCCTACTGATTATTTTAAATCCATCAATATCATCCTCCACTAGATATAAAGGTATGGTTCAATTATGAAAAAACGAAGTTTCCAGCTTGGACTATTGGAAAACAAATTTCCAATAGCCAATCAATGATTATTTTTTGTCTGTAGACTGGATTGAGACCCTAAATGTCGGCGATGTAAACTTAGCTCTTGAGAATGTTTATAACGTTATGTATTATGCCCTATATACTTTAATACCTAAAAAAATTTGTTTATAGCAACCATTATCCTTCCTGGTATTCACACAAAACTAAGAATTCAATTAAGCAAAAAAACAAAGCATATAGTGCCTACAAAAAATCTGTCAATTCATTTGATCTAACAGACTACAAAAATTTGAGTCGTAAACTAAGTCTTGATTGTGATTATAAGCAATTCATAAGCTTTACACAATATAATTTAAACTCTGATAGCAAAGCCTTTTGGACGTTTGCTGACTCTACACGGAAGCAATCCTTGACATCAAATTGCATGTCATACAATGGTAGCTTTTCAACAAATCAAACTGAAATTTGCGATATGTTTGTCGACTATTTTGCTTCAGTTCATATCGATAATGATGATTTTGAATTATATAATAATTACTTCACCTTATCAAATTTAAATATAACCTTAGAGACTGTCCTCATAAATCTGGGCATTGTGTTTCAAAAACTAAGCGAACTGAAAAGCAAGGTTAATCCTGAACCTGATGACTATCATGTTTTTGAAAAATGTGTAGCCCTTCTCTCGCCTTACCTTTCTTCATATCTATATCTCATGCTGCATTTATCCGATTATTTGAAAGATATCACATGTAATTCTATTACATAAGTCCGGAAACAAGGATGAAGTAATTATTTACAGACCCATTTTGAATTTATGAGATATTAGAAAATTTTTTGAATCCATTGTGACTGACGCCTTATTTACCACCTTCAAAAATTCAGTTGCTACTCAATAACATGGTTTTTCTTCTGATCGAAGCATTGAATCAAATCTTGTAAATTATAATAACCATATAATAACATCATCCAAAAAAATTTACAAGTTGATTTGGTTCACACCGATTTTCGGAAAGCCTTCGACTCAGTACTACATAATTTACTGTTATATAAGCTTGAATCTCATGGAATAATGGAAAACTTGTTGTGGATAAAATCTTACTCCACTAAAAGAAGGCAAATTGTTAAGATAAATGGCAGTTTCTCAGAAGTGATAAATGTCACTTCAGAAGTGCGTCAGGATTTCCATTTAGGTCAAATGTTTTTTCATTATTTATCAAAAAAAATCAAATTTAGTATCCCTTCTATGTTTGCTGATGATTTAAAGATTTATAGAAATATTACTGACATAAGTGATTGCTTCCTTCTACAATACGACCTAAATGCTTTTGAACAGTGGTGCAAAAAAAATCAATTAAATTAATGAATATATCCAAATGTAAAACCATAACTTTTTCAAGGAAAATCATTAATATCATATCCATATACCCTTTAGACTATTTAGTGCTAGATAGAGTTGGTAGGAAGTATTGCTGACTTTGGAGTCATGTTTGATACTCAATTACGATTCCATTTGCATATTGAGGAAATTGGAAAAGGCTTTCAAAATGTGTACATTCATCAAAAGACAAACTCGTGATTTCTATGATATAAATTGCATTATTTTATTATTTAACTCGTTAATACTTCCTCTTATTCTGGAATACTGCAGCGTTATTTGGAATCCACACTAAACCGTATTGAAAGAGTGCAGAGAAAATCTATAAATCGCTTATTATTCAAATTGCATATAGATATAGCACTGCTTATGAGTATCCGGAACGCTTAAACTTGTTTGGCTTCAAATGCTTAAGAGCCAGAAGAAACTTAATTACGTTTGGCTGTAAAATACTTAATAATCTGGTCTGTTAGCCATTTTCAAATTTTATGTACCATGCCGGTCTACTCGCTCTCGAGAAACTATAGCTATCTCCCATCATCAAACGGATTATGCTATTCATACTCCTATTACTACTATATGTACACTGATCAATAACCTCCCTAGAGAAATTGACATTTTAAATATTACAACCTTTAAATTGTGAACAGTTTTGAAATCTTCATACTGACTGTATCTTAACTGGTCCAATGATATAATGCTATCCTTTTGAAACTTATGATATAATCGTCAAATTTAAATTTAATGTACTAATTTTATTATTATTATAGTTATTATTTATTATTTGGAATTTTTCCAGTAAATGTGAATATATAAATAAATAATGATATAATCTTTAAATTCAAATTGGATGTAATAATTTTATTATTATTATAGTTATTATGTATTATTTGGGATTTTTCCTGTAAATATGAATACATAAATAAATGAATGAATAATCACAACATTTTATGATTTTTATCTTTATTCTACTTTTCCCTTTTGGATTGATCCCAAATTGATCTAACTTCCTTTTCATTTATTAATTTCGTGGTTTTCATTTCTATCTTCAGCCTTACCTTTTTGTTCAAGATATAATTTTTGGATGAAAATAATACTAATCATATCATGGTCTTCATGATATTTGTAACAAATTCATAGGGTCCGTAGTGAATTCAAAAACAGACAAAGTTCATATAGGTATGTGTCATTTTAGGTTTCGTTTTCCAGATACTGGGTGTTGAATAATTGTTTACCGGTCAAACCGATTTTGGATTTGAATTGCGACATTTTTTTAGTTAATTCATGTTAAGTATTTGAAATTATTTTAGAGTTTATATTTCGTTGGATTATGTTCCTAGCTTGGAGGATTTATTTTGACTTTGACGAGATACATCATGATTGAACATACTTCTAGCGATTATGCTAAGATGGTGTTAATATATACTGTCAAGGTTGTTGTAATGGAAGGACTGCTCGCTGGTTGTACTTAGCCCGATATCCAAATTGTCCAATCCCATCTCATATAATGGTTGTAAGAATTACTCAGAGATTGAAGGAGACCGGAACATTCACAGTCAATAGGGTTAACTGTAGAAATCTAGGTTTCGATGAAGAAGTATTTGATAGGGTGAGACAAAACCCATCTATTGGCAGTCATTGCCCATGATATGGTTTTTTCTACACTTTGACTATACGAGAGGGAAACCTTTCGAAGAACATCGTGTAAGCCAGCGGTAAAATGTTTGAGAGTTAATGGGCATTCGAATTTTCTTAAAGGTTTGGAGGTTATAGGCAATTCCTTCGTAGCCTATGAATTTGTAACATGTATTCATGACTATTCTGTATATACCTATACATGCATTGAATCGGAGAAATTCAATCTAAATCTAAATGTTTAATAGTAGTACTCAACGAAATTCATAAAATTTATTGAAATAATCAACAATCCTGTTCAAAAACGATTGAGATACGGAGGACAAACTGAATTTGAAATGAGATGAAATTTGATTTATAATTCTACAAAATGCGGTACTATGCTTTTATATTCGATCGGAATATATAATTTGTCAACACTATATTGTATCGTCGATAATGATATAATGAAAACAAATAAAATTGGTTCATTCACTAAACAGGATATATGCTAATAAAAATTTCTAATTATTTAAATTCTAGGAAATTATTCCACAACACAAGAATTATGGATTATCTAAAGCTGCGTATAGACCATGCCAACGAAGTCCAACGAATGGTCTTCGTTGGCGTTCGTTGCCGCGGCATAGCAAGAGGTAGCATTGTCACTGTCACATCAGCACGATGTGTTTTTCATTTTAGAACTTGCATAAGTTCAGAAACTCCTGAATTAACATTGGAAATTGTCATTTGTCATTGCAAAGATCGGAATAATTGTTTCATAAAATGGGTATTCCAAAATGCCTACACAGATATGGTTAGAGTTATTCTACTATAATGTTACATAAATTATTAAGGATGTTTCCATTAACTCATCTCTAAAAAAACCTGTTTGATCAAAATCGTGAATTCATATCACTTTGTAGAACTTTCACATATTGCAAATTAGTACATTCATTCATTGTTAAATCAAAAATTGCATCTAACTTGATGGAACACATTGGTATACAAATTTCAAAGCCATCATCAGGATATCTCCGGCATAAATTAATGAATTCGAGTACTTTTATTCTAAATTATCAAACACAGTTTCGGGAAAAATCAGAAGATAAGTTAAATCAATCAACCATAAATTTCAACAATTCAACATTCACAGAAAAAACGATATTAATTTCAATGAAACGGAAATTAATTTGTTAAATAAAGGTTTAGATTTTGCAATTGATTCTAAGAAATTACCTACGGAGGACTTAATTAATGATATTGAAAATACTATTTGATCTCTCGACTTCCAAGATAAAGCTGTTATTCGAAGTGCAAAACAATTCTTGAACTTTCAAATAAATCATATAAAAGTTCCTCCAATAATTTCAATAATATCTGTAAATAATTGAAAGAAAAAGACTGTTATTACTCAAAAGTAGATAAGGGAAATTCCCTCATAATTATGGGCAAAGAGGATTATCACAATTCGGTAAATACTCTATTAAATTGATGGTCCCTATGTACAGATTACCAGGAATCCGTTATCAAAATGTGTTAAATTAGTCAATAATTCATAAAACAACTGTAATCTCCAAAAATGTAATACACAAACTTGGACTTTCAAATCCTAATCTTTCTAAACTGTATTGCTTACCTAAGATTCATAAAACGGGAAATTCCATGAGACCAATCATTTCAAACATTAATTATCCTACGTATAACATAGCAAAATGATTGGAAAAGGAATTCAGAAACTTCCAAGTTTGTTTGTGAAAAATTCTTTGAAACTTATTGCAAAATTCAAAGATTTCAAACTTGAACCTGGTGATACTCTAGTTTCATTTAATGTTGTTTCACTATTTACAAATACTCCAATCCCGGAGCCTTCTGAAGAAACGGCTTTCAAATATTAATATTCCCGATAGAAACTGCACAGAATATGTGATTCATCTTGTATGGAGTAAAATTATTTAACTCTTAACAAAAATTACCATAAACAAACAAGTGGATGTGCAATGGGAAATCCACCTCCTTTTTTCGCCAATGTTTTTCTAAGCAAACTTGAAACGTTTTTAAATTCAATGAGATTCACTGTCGGAATATAAACAGATAATCAGCTCTCTTTCCTTGAAATTAACATTATAAAATATGGTAATCACTTGGATTTTGACAAATACAGAAGACCCACTCAAACAAATAGGTATACTCCGGCGGATTCACCTACACCATTTAGATATAAAATAGCTTCGTTTAATAGTCTAGTTCATAGATTAATGAACGTTTCTTTGAACTAGCAAAATTATAACACTTCAGCAAATTGCGTTGGACAATGGTTACCAACAATTTTCGATCAATAATTTAATTTCGAAACAAAAAAGGAAAATTGAACGTAGTCAACTAACCCAATTAGAGCCATTACCTTCAAATACTACAATAAAATCCAAAAGTTTCACTCACCATTCTTCAGTAATTAATAAATTCCATAGTTTGTTTTCTGAATTTGCAATACAACCAGCTTATAGATGTAAGAACAAGCTAAAAGACCGTTTGAGCAGCACTTTTTATAAAGTTTCCGATTTCGACACATCCGAGATTTACAAAATCAATTGTGAGTCGTGTTCAAAATGCTAAGTGGATCAAACTAGAAGGAAACATTCTCCTCATATGAAGAAAAATAATGGTGACAGATCAGCGGCAGCCGAACACATTTTGAATACAGGTCACGCCATTTCTCAAGAAAGCTTATTACTCCTAAAACACAGTACAGACAAATATCTAGGTAATTTAGAAGGGATGGAAATGTCTTAACGTAAAATTTATTAAATTTCCATTTATTTCCAGCTAAGGGTAACCCTTTGTTTACTTCATTATCCCCAAATTCTATTCAAACAGAAACATTTTGATTTATAATTTAGTTAACTCTGATGATGGCTACTTGGTAGCCGAAAGGTCCTCAGTACTTTAATAGTATTCTTAGTGGATAAGGGTGATTATTTCTTATCCATAGTGTTATAATATATTCACAGTGTGAACTCTTTATAGTTTATAAATCAATCTATTCCGTAGTTACTTCCAATGTTAAGTATTTTGTATTTGAAGTATGATACGCAATGTGTATATAGCATGTTGTATAAATCTGTATTTGCTCATTATTTCTCTTTCAGTTGAATGTTGTACTCTAGACTAAATAAAGCATTAGGTATAGACATTATATAACATTTCTCATACAGTAAAATATACATATCGGGGTTAATGTTGATCGTGTTTAGTCTAATATTATACACGATCGTACTCTCGTCGTTGTCACTGCAATGTCGTATGTCAAAAACTATGCATTTTCAGGAGGTTTGAACATAATAAATATATTGTGATAAGCTTTTTATTTATTTGATATGAACAAATTAGCCTACAAAGTAGAAGAAACTGATTTTTCATGACGACTTGGTCCAATTATACCCTTTTATTTCGATTAGTTCTGTAATAGTTTGCTGCAGCATTCTTGCAACGATCTAGAAGGACTACTACCGTGAAAGCTGAAGAATTCTGATTATCCGGACAGACCCTTTTGTCTTTTTCTTTCTGCTAGAAACATTTTTGTACCACGAACAAATAGTCGACTGATCTTTTGGGTGCCCTTATTTATTATTTTTAAACAAAGGAATCATAAATTAATGGGATAACCATTCTTTATCAAAGTTTGTTATATAAATTTCTTAGTTCCCCTCAACTAAGAACTATATCAATTGAAAATAAAAGAAACTTTGATAAAAAATGGTTATCCCATTAATTTAGTGAATTCTATAACTTAAGACAATATTCATAAATTTTATATTTTATAATAAAATCTATACCAATAATGAGAAATCAAAAGACAAACATTACATACTCTACCATATATTAATGGTCTTCATGAAAAATTATGTAATGTAGTGAAACCTTATGACCTACATATATGTCATAAAAGTTATTAAAGCCAGAAAAATATTTTCACTAAATTAAAAAGCAACGTACCTTCCAAAAAGACCCATGCTGTTTATTCCATCCCTTGTAAAAATTGCTAGAAGATATACATCGGCCATTCTTCCAAATACCTCGACGAGAGATTGAATGGGCATAAATAGACCAAAAATGCATCCACTGCGCTTAGTAAACATGTAGAAGACACAAACCTTTCACTTGACTACAACAATACAAAAATTTTAAATATTGAAAAGAATAATAATAAATGTTTGATATTGGAAAGTATCGAAATTGAAAGAAACAACTGCGTTAATGACAAAATAGATTCCAGTATTTCAAAACTTTATAATAATCTAATTCAAACTTAACCAAATTCAGTTATTTTGAAGTATCACTTTCTGTTGTCTATTTGATTCAACCTAAAAAATATAATGTATTATCTCTATCTGACATTTATAAGTGACAGTTTTGAGGTTAGATTCCATAGAATTACCTTAAACTTGATTAGTTGTTAGTAATAGAGATGAAATGTGAATCATTGAACAGGTAATTCAGAAAATAATCAGATATTTGGAATTGTAAAATCTTAAAATAATGTCTTATGTATTTAATTAACTATATTAAATCCATCTCAAATAGATGATAACATTACTCTTTCACACACAACCTATCCAATGTTTTCTGCAGTTTTAATTGGATTTT
This sequence comes from Endomychus coccineus, assembly GCA_958510875.1. NCBI lineage: Eukaryota > Metazoa > Arthropoda > Insecta > Coleoptera > Endomychidae > Endomychus > Endomychus coccineus. The sequence goes on from OY294069.1 coordinate 61,821,766, forward strand.
AAAAATACAAGTCGGCTGCAGACGCATTTCATTAACTAATCGAAATAATCTATTCTCGCAGCAGTCGCGGGTGCCCTAAGTATTTTATTGAACCCAGAATGAGAGCCTTTTGCATCCAGTCTATCAAGATCTGCGCCGAGTACTTACAGGCCGGAATGATCTTCAAGTTCGAACGCAGCGAAGACCGAATTCCGCCCAAAACACCTAGATCAGAACTACCAATACGACCTTGGGGCCTGAGTATAGCGTGCGGAACTCGAACAGGAGATCTCGATATTTTGTACATTCTTCCTTCTTTTTCAAGACTATGTTTTTCTCTGCCTGAGCGGAGAATTCGATGACATACATAGTCTTACTTAGTTTATCAAGGAGGACAACGTCAGGCTTATTTGCTTGTATGGACTTGACGTTCGGAAACTGGTAACTCCAGTAGATCTGGCATTTTCCGTTTCCGACGACGGACTCAATATATCCTGGCATGTAAGGCAGCACCGGCTCTTGGTCTATTCTGTACGAGTGCCTTAGATGGTAATACAGCACCGGTAGGTCCGCATTATGGCGATGGGCGTACGCTTTTGCCGGACTTGTCGACAGTAGGTGGAAAATCGTCTCAGGCGATTTTTGACAGGTCCCGCAGGTGACATCAGGTACCTGTACACCCATCACGTTGCGGCGATATACCAAATTGTTAATTACGCTATCTTGGCAAGCTGCGGTGAATCCCTCAGTCTCGGATTTAAGCCCGGCTGACCTTAGGTAGCCGAAGGTCAGCCTGGTTAACAAGACGAGCGTTTCGATGTTTTGATAGAAAACACCGTGTATCGACTTGTCGACATGCCGCCTGAGCATAAGATCTTGCTCCGCGGAATTTATCTGGGCTTTCAGGCGAGAAGGTTGGAACTCCAGGTTGCCCTCTAGTCGGCCTTCTCGACTGATCTGAAATTCGAGACCAAGTCCTTCTACAGCTTTTTGTGTTGCCTTAACGATAAACGCCTCCACTCCGGGCAATTTGTGACTTACAACAAATTATATTGTCTTGAAATAAGAGGAGTTTCTTATAAGCTCATGACATCTTACCTCAACAATATCCAATTATTTCGGCTATTACAAATTTACAATTTGTGAATTGCACAAGTAAACAAGCGATTCCGATCGCTGTCGACAACACATCCATAATATGGCTGAACAAATTGACAATATTGAATTGTGTAAGTTGGTTTCCAGTCTGAATCATGTGGAAAAATAACGATTTCCGACTATTCCTGGCGTAAGGCCGAAAATGCAGGGCATCCAACCGATGTATTAGCGCGAAATTGTATTATATGAATGAGATCTACTTTTTACAGCGGGTCATTAGCCTTACCTTTAAAAATATACTCAATTTAAATAACCAGAATACAATGCAACAGATTTAATGAATTCCTAGAATGGAAATATCAATTATGGAATAAGGAACAAACAATTTGCTGCATTCATATTATCTTAATAACATAATATAGATAACTTAACTCATTCGAAATAGATAACTACTAGTGTATTCAGTAATTTATTACATTTGGAATTTTTCAAATAAGTGATTGTAATTTTTCTGAACTGATACAGCTCGAAACAACTAAATTTCTCTACATTTTAAAGCAATTAGGACCACTAGTCACTCAATGAATACCCATAATTATTTAACGACTTTGTGGAAAATACCAATCGTAATCACGTCGGCCATTTTTCATGAAAGGCGTAATGAATCATAGAATGAGTTTCTTGATTTAATTTGAAGATCGGTTGATTGTGAAAGAATGTTAATTTCTCATTTTATATTTTGAAGTATTAATCCAAAGATCTTCGGAAGAAATACTTGATTTTGTTATTGAATGAAGGAGGATATTGATCGAAAATGTAGTTAGGTACATTAAGATACATCGTAGAATATGTACATTTTCAAAGGTTATATGTAATATTTAGACTTTGAACTTGTTGTTAGAGCTCAATGAAATATTGAAATTTTATGGGAATAGAATGAACTATTGCAAAAATCGGTGCTGTCATGAAATGTTGTATATTTTGAACGCATCAAAGTAATTTCTGAACAAGATATGAATGTTATTTTGCTATGGTGAACAGGCTTTCAAGAAGAGCGATGTCAAGATCAATTAAGCTATGAAATACTTCTCAAAAATCTTTAATTTCAAATTTACAAAAATATAATAGGTAAACTTATGATCTTGAACTTGAACGAAAAGCTCCTAGTCCCATTCATACTTCTCTAGTGTATTACTGATATGACTCTACGCTGATGTAAATATGCTTTCAAATACCTGAGAGCTGAAATATAAAGCTTCCATGAATTTGGAACAATTTCTCTACTTTTTATCAAAGAAATTTCATCATTTATTATGTATAGGTATATGTGATGTATTACATCCTAACTCGTCATTTTCAAGTTTCTTATCTAATAAACGAGCTATGAAGAGAGAGAGTTTTGTTTGTTTGTCCAGTCTCTCAATTGAATGGAATTGAATTCACTGTTATATTTAGTGCAGTGAATTTCTATTTGGGACGAGATTCGCATAATATTGATCGTAGTATGGTATTTTTTCCATTAATGTGTGTTTTTGTTGCAGAACCGATAACAATGAGTGAACCACTATGCATAGAATATGATGAAGATGATATACCTTTCTTGAGATTAGGGGATTACAGCCTGAGATTAGAGTTAGAAGCATTGGACGGGGAATTTAAACAAAGAGCTATCAATGAGTTGAGGGAGAGTCCTGAAGTTGTACAGGAGGCCTTGTCTGACTTGAGGCAAATGATTCGAGGTATAACTTTTGATATTTTTTAGCCATTAAGTCCTGTTCTGGTATAAAGTTATCGAATCTGAAGAACGATTCCAACGAATTGTATATACCTTATGTTAAGTTTTCCCCAATGTGTATTTGTCGTGAATGGTCTGATCACAAATATTATTACCTGATGAACTATCACATATGGAAATAGTATATTATTTTCATTGATTTCCAGATGAGCCCGGATTGGATTTGCCTTTGGAGGACGAGGAGTTTTTAACCAAATTTTTAAGACCTTGCAAATATTACCCTAAAAGTGCCTTTAAATTGGTAAGTCTCTTTTTCAAAATGTTCATACATGATGTGCGATAACCATTAAGTTGTTTCATCAACAACATGCTATTCTCCAATCCCATAATGAGACAGATCCTATTTCATCTTAGAAATGTTATTAGATGATCTTGGTTTACCTTCCATATTATATGGCAGAAAAACTAATTGAACCTAAACAATATAGAAATTCTCATACACTGTATAAAAATGATTCAAATAAGATAATTTCTAATATCCATCAATCCCTGAAAGTTTGAATTTAAATCTTCAAAATATTTTCCGAAATCACACCAAACATTCCGGAATGTTAAAACAAGCCGATCTTAAGAATCCTCCGAAATAAAAACAGAGCAAATTCTATGCAAATATTGACGGTAGTTCGGAAGCAAAAGTGACGTCCTACTATCCCTGATTTTCTTTGATACGCATTTTTGAGATACGCATTTGCTTATTTATTATTCTGATCGTTCCTTCTTCAAATATGGTACAAACAGTCTTGTAGTTTTTTAGATTTAATATAAATTAAATATGGAAGTTCAGTTGTTGCTATCAACAGACTATATTGATGAAACTGTTGATTTTTTGAATACTGGAAAGGTAAAATAAGACAAAACAGTTAAATATCAGGAAAAAATCAAGAAGTCTCTGGTACATTGTAATAGTCTTTCTAGCTAGAAAGAAAAATACAGTTTATAAAATTATAGTAAAATGAAATAATACAATTTTTTATCAAATTTCCACAAGAGATTTTATTTTTCAATAAGTACAACCGGTTTTGACTTTTATATCATTATCAAGATAAGTTTTGGAAATTAGACAAAAAAATTGTTTTATTTCATTCAATTAAAATGGATTTCCATAAGATAAATAGTTCATCACTGTCTCCCCCTGAATTATATTCTCTTATCAAAATTCATAAGAAAAATAATCCCATCTGACGTGCAGTATCATTCGTAACAGCTACATCAGTTAAGATATCTGGGAAATCTTATGAACCACAAAATTTTCACCGAAATAAGTATCAGAAATGAAATCCAAAATATTGTAATCCCAGGCAATGTAAAATTAGTTTTATTCGACGTACAAAACCTATTTTCTAGTATACCGCCTCAGACGCTTTGACTTTAACAGCTAATGAAAAGCATATCAACCCTTATTGCGTTAAACGATTATTTTCAATCTGATAAAAATATATGTTGGTCTGGAAATGGTTTAACTATGGGTAAGCCGTGGAGAATTTGGAAACTGAAATTCCTAAGCAATCCTTTATGGAGAGGTTCATATTTTGGTATAGATACGTTGACGACATCAAAGCCGTTTAAACATCAAAAAAATTGATAACACATTTAATTTTTCAATATTTGATGAACCCACCTATACTGACAATTCACAATACTTCAAAGCATTCATTTCAACATAAAATACCAGCCTACAATAATTTCATAATAAGATATACTCAACGTTCCGATGTCGAACGATAATCTTAATAGTTTTGAATACTTATTACAGAATAAATCGCGGTAGATAATGCTTACTCTTTCGAACTAATAGATCAGATCTTATCTAAAAAGCAATACAAGCTATAGCTATCAACTTAGTGTTTCCCATGATATGATAAATCTATTCTCATATTGGTATCACATATATGGAACCATCCACTACTAAAATTTCTAATTTTCTCAGAAATTTAGGTATCAAAGTACATAAACGTAAAAATCAGAATAATTAAGCTAATTTTTTAAAAAATAATAAAGACAAATCATCCGGTGAAGACAAATGTGAGGTTCACAAGCGGATATGTGGGACTTGCCCTGAGATATACATTGGTTAGACAGAAAGGACATATCAGAGAACATATGCGTAGTTACATGGATGAAGAATCTGATTCAATCTTTGCAGAATATTTAATCATATGGAAAACCATAAATTTAAAGATAATTCCAAGATTTAACATATTAAGAATAAAAGTGATTAATTAAATTTGCTGGAATCTCTAGAAATTGATAAATGTAAGTCCGATATCCTATTCAACGATCAACAAATACTTAATAATTTTCCCTTGTTAAATTTGTATAATGAGATTTTCTTTTTGCTACCAGCTTATCGTTTAATCGCTCGATGGGTTGAAGCCAATTAGGTAAAATCTATCCTTAAATTATCATTGAAGTTATATATTAGGTTAGTTCTTTTGTAATAAGTTAGTACTTTGTAATATTTGTTTGAAGAAGCTTCGGTATTGTCGAAATTATAGTTACATTTATTTATTAAATTAGTAAAAATCAAACTTTTAATAGTCATTTTATTTAAGTTTGCAATGAAATTACCTATTCGAACATTCATATTTCATTGTTTGCAATAAATTTAACCAATTTCTTGTTGCAGCTCCGAAGATTTTACGCCTTCAAAGCGAAATATCCCAAGTATGGTGATAATTTATATCCGATTAGAGTGAGGCACGTATTTGATACTGAAGTATTTGTGTTTTTGCCCACCAGATCACGTGGATCAAGACTGATGATTATAAACATTGGGAGTGAGTAATTTTAGTTTTTATTGATGTAGTAAGTAAGACTTTTTTATCGTCGATTCAAAGGAATCAACCATATCTAAAATTAATTATTCCATACTTTGTATGATGTTTGAGAGTGTTAATTATTTGTATGATCCTTACACTAACTTTTGAAATTGAGACTATTGTCTTATATTCCGGATGTTTGTTCCAAACCAAAGACATCCTTTGAAAGATCCATAAAACTCAATTGTAAATATTCCTGTATTATATTAGGTATCGTAATTATTTAAGTGAACCGAAATGAGCTTAATCCGTTTATAATAGGTATTTTGGAACAAAGTGATACTGGACTTTCCTGTCGTAAACACACACCGGAATACTAGAATTAAATTCCAAACGTTGTTCATATATACGAAGAACAAACTTCTCCTCTTCGAAATTAGTGTACAGAAAATAATCTGGACAGGAATTGGATTCAGTTTGGTTCTGGAACTGTTTCTAAGATGTTCCCAACCCGTTACATTTAAAAATTGTCTTAGACCGATTTTAAATGGATCTTGAAGATGTTCTACACCAATATCAAATATTTTATCTCGTATCTGTATCTTTCTATTTCATGAAAGTCGAGACTTTTATTGTTTGTACTATCTAAACACTATATTCCCGTTGTGAGACACGCTGCTTCAGCATTCGTGGAAATATGTTCTAATATTAAGCACATCATTGTTGAATAAATTTCAATTGTGGAAATGATAAAGAACGTGATGGAATTGAATAGAAATTTATTGCTTGCTTTATAATTATTGTATTGCTTACATTTGTTATGTTTATACAATAGTGATCAAAAATTGAAATGTATGGAGGAATCTATATATAAATTAATGAATTAGTATTGTTCATTACAGTAGAATCTCAACTGATGATCGAAAAAAGGTTATCAGAATTTCTTGGTTACGAAACTCTCAGCTTGTAGATGTATATGTATCTCTCTATTTCATGGTAGTATTTCTGGTGTTTTAATTTTTGAAAAGATGTTCTAATATCAAGCATCCACATTTTGCGTAATAGAATCAAATATAATTTTATTAGCTCCTTTCTGATTCTAGTGTTTACATTTGTCAAGTTGATACGATAGTGATCAAAAACTTGAATGTTATATGGAATAGTGGATTAATGTTAATCATTACAGTGGAATTTATTTTTCGGAAGAATATAAATGGATAAATGAGAATATTGAATAGAAATGGTATAAAAAATTAGTAGAATGGAATGAATTCCATTCGTAATTTTGCACATTTACCGGTTTGCATGGTACTCCTAAATGGTGACTGTTATTGAATAAAATTAGAAGTAGTAGGAGACACATGTAGGATAGTTGATTTGGTGACTACTTTGGAAATGTCACTATGTAACGCAACAATTGCAATCAATTAAACAATTTTTTGTAAATTTTAATTTGTATTTTATTTCACTATTCTACATAGTTTTTCAAATTAATTTACATCAAATATACGCTCAACCCTTGAATATATAGCAGTAAGTAGTAAAACTTGTCACCATGAAGTCAATAATTATCCAATGATCAAGATAACTGAATGGATGTGTGGTTAGTTAAATGTATGAGATGAGTTCAATGCGTAAAACTTCATGATTTCAGTTCTGGATGTAAATCTAAAATCCTTCCCAGCTAGCAACTACACGTGAATAACACGTTGAAATCTAGTATTGTATCACGTTCCAGTCAACGTAAATAACACGTAAATTTTTCGTAAATATGTCACAGGGTATCCACGTAGACAAAACACGTAAATTACTCGTTACTTAAAAACGTAGATTCCACGTGCTTTTTACCTTCGCTTAAACGTAGTATTCACGTGTTTCAATTATAAATTTATAGGGTACAGCAAATCAAAAAACAAATTAATGCTTACGAATATTTATTAAATGTAGGTATGTACACTACAAACAATAAAAAATTATATACAATATCAAACAAAAAATTATTTTACACACAAAACGAAACATTAGTTGGAAGTGTTAACGAGCATAGATAAATATAAATGAATAAAAAAGGTTATACAGTAAATTTCCCTTAGATAGTCACTATCAAACAAAATTATTTTGAATACAAAACGAAACATCAATTGTGTTAACGCGCACAGATAAATATATAAATGGACAAAAGGCTATACTGTCACCTCTGCTTATTTGAGTCGCTTATCAAACTAAAATATTAATACCTTATCAAAACATAACATTATTCCACACAATAAACGAAACAATGGTTGAGACGTTAAAATACAAATGGACAAAAGGCTGTACAGTTTAACTCTGCCTGGTATGCAATAAAGGTATACAAACAAATACAGAATTTTTTTGTGGTAGTAGCATGGTTTTGCCTTCAATACATGAAAGAGGCCATGGTTCATTTTCTAAAGCTAGATCAGATACAGTACATATTTTAAGACGTCGTGAATCGATAGGATATTTGTAAAAGTAGTTATCTGGTTTCATTTGAAATTTTTTACCTATTAAAGTTATCTCTTTACTGGTGTGCTGTTGTAAGATATTTTCGACTCGTACTACAAAATTATTAGTAAAAAAGTAACAATTAGCTCTACTGTACATAAAAGTTGTTAATACAAAACAATCTAATTGTATTTTTTTAAATTGACTAAACAGAAAATTATGGTTTATACATGGTCCTTCATTATGTTTCATATAACATGTTCCTGTTCTATTATTCGTGGTTTTCGAAATGTTTGCCAACATTGCTTCATCAAATTCCGATAATCTTCTGCAAATCTGTTGAATTGGACTTTTACTAGACCGAATTAAATTTTTAATCATTTTTAAATGATTTTCGAAAGGGAAAGCTGAAAAGTTATCCAGCTTTCCAAAACGACGAACATCATCACATAAATGACTTGCCATATGGATATTGTATATCGGAAACTCTGAACCATAAATTTGAACGCCATATACAATAAAAGTTTCAATAAACTTCGATGCTAACTGACAGTCACTTTCATCTTCGACCAACATCAAAAATGAAACAGCAGCATGTAATAAAAGATAATGCTTATAAACAGAGTCACTAACAATTTTTTTTAAGACAACAATGCCGGTGTATAAAAGAAAAGTTCTATATTCAGTAGCTTTATATCGGGCTAAATCGGAAAGCGATCGAGGTTTTCTATTTATTTCAATTGGAATAAATGGCTTTAATTCAATTAAATTTTTTGATATCAAATTTATTTTGCTACTAGATAACTTTACTGAAAAATTATTTCCACTTACCCAATAGTTGAGTAATTTTCGCATAATTCCTAAGCAAACGTTATGCATATAGTCACATGGAAAAGTGTTAACCATATCAATTTCTAATTCAATCAATGGAGTTATTCCGGTATGATGATCATCATCTGCTAAAGCTCTGAAAGATTGATCAGTCCTCTTTTTTGAAGACAGATCATTCAAAACAACTCGATTTTTTACATATTCACCAGAAACTTCACACTTGTCGCAAGAAGAATATCCACAGGTAGATTTGATAGATTTGACAAAAGCTTTAGCGGGAGCATCACATATAAAGCTATGAATTTTCAACCAGAATTTTTTATTATTAAAATCAAATCCCTTTTGCATACGTTTACATTCTGCAACAAACTGTTCCAAATATAGTTCTAATGGTTTAGGCTTAGATGAACCACAATATATTCCAGTAACAAAAGGATTTATATTAAAATTTTCATTTTTAATTAAACCTAATATAGGCCAACATTCTACGTTACTGCTCTTAAATAAAGGCAATCCGTCCATGTTAAAACTTACCTGTATTTTTTCTTCGATAAAATTAGGATTTTGTTTGAGAAATTGCTGTATTGCTCTTTCTAAACCCAAATGAACGTATTCTCCGTTCATTAATTTAACCGTTTCAAAATGCTTAGGAGTCGACATTAATGTACGAGTATCCAAAGGAAGTTCTGGATGATAATCCGACAAAATATGCAGTAATTTATTTACGGTTGCATGATTGACACAACAAGAAGCTGTCCAAATACATAACTGCGATTTTAAATCTAATGAATTGCAACTACTCTCAACATTATTATCGCTATCATCATCGTTATTATTATCACTATTTGAAGATGAGTTATGATCAGAATAATCAGATAAATCTAAAGAACAATTGTTAAAGTTATCAGACTCATGAGGGAAAGAACAATCAAAGTCTAAATTAGTTTGGCAAATATTTTGGCAACTTACGACACTACTATTGATAATATTTGTTTCAGAATTGTTAGCAAAAAAATTTTCAACTTCCTTTTTAATTCGCCGGTATTGCTGTCTTTTTGAAATAATTTTTTTCAAGTTACTTTTAGGCATATTCAATTTTTGATTTTAGGACAAACAAAAAATGTTGATCTTAATTAGCCTTTGAACGTCTTCTTGCCACTTTGGGTGCATTTTTCAGCCAATCTTTCACAACATTGTCAATTTGAACTTGAGTTACATTGTTGCATGTAAACAAAACTGCATCTAAATTGAAATAAAAATTATTTTGAGAAAAATTAAAATTTTCAGTATATTTACCTACTACAAGTTTATGCAATTTTAAACCTTCAAACGCTCTCTTATCGTTCCTTGTTCCTTTAAAGCTGAACTCTGACGCCAATGTCTCAGAAAATAAACATCTTAATATTGCTCTTGTTTTACTTCCTTCATCCTTTCCGCCTTTTAATGAATAGTGCGAAATCTGTAACGAAACAGATATAAAATTAAATATTTGTTAAATTTGTAATAAAAATTTTTTATAAAAGGACATAAAAATTAGAGAATGATCTTAGTTTTCAGAAGTTTCCTGTATGGAGATAAATGACGCCATTTCATACCGCTGTATGCTGTATAATAAATTAATAATCTCAAAAACAAAATCTCTATGGCCAAATACTTATTTTGTAAGATTGCAGCTGTAATATTAATAATGAATATCAATTATATTTTGTGTTGAGTTTACTCTTATAAAATAAATATTTTGTTTATTGTGTTGTAGAATATCAGTTAATAAAAAAAATTACCAAAGCTTTAAAATTTTCTGGATCATTTAAATATTTTTCCAAAATAGTTAATTCTCTTAATGTTTGGATTGGGAAAGAAACCGGTATGTCTGGTGGCAAATTCAGTCTTAAACCATCGACATTTCTTTCTTGTCTAAGCAAGTATAATATTTCTTCTGAATTGTGTTTTACTTCTTGAAGAAGCTTTACCAATTTTTCCGTTGCTAAAAATTATTTACATAATAATAGATATTTTAGATTAAAAAATCAACTCACTACACTTCTTTTCATGTGAATCATTTCTATTAGAGTTATTCAAAAGAGAACTTTGTGTTGAGCTATGGAATAACCTATTCTCAAAAGGTTGATCTCTAGGGGTCGCATTAGAAAATTTGAAGGTACTGCTGTGTGCTGAATTATGAGCTAAAAAATATTTTAATAACAAACATTTTACATTAAAAATTTTACTTACTAGATTTTTTTTCATAAAATTTACTTCGAGTTTTGTTTACGCTTTGCAACACAATCTCAAATGATTCTTCTTTATCAGGTGTTGTATTATAAGGTTTTTGTGAACTATGGGTCAACTTTGGTGGAGTATTCTCAGAACAATGTTTTTCAGATTCCTTCGTAAAATGTAAACTGTGGGAGCTATTGTTGATAGACTCATTTAAATAATTATTTTCTGATGGATCATTATGTTGGGAGAGTGTCTTCCGAAAATCTGAAATAATCATATTAATAGTTAATGTAAAATAAACACACTTATTAAAAAAACATACATTTTTGTTCTCCAAAGACAGGTTTTTTGACTACAATGGCAGAAATTTTGTTTATTTTTGGAGGTGGTGGAAGGATCTCATTACTGTTATAAATATTTTCATCAGTACTATCGCCGCTATCACTGTCATCATCAAACAATTTTTTTGGTTTGATTATTCGTTTAAGAGGAAGTTCTTCTTCAGTTTGCACATCTGAAGTAACTTCGGCTTTTTTCAATTTTAGATTTGCCTTTTTAAAATTATCTAGAAATAATTGTCACAATCAGCACATAAACACAAGTCTTCAAAACTGTTTACTTGACTAGAAACCCGTATAAACTGTCACCAGTTATCAAAAAATAGTTTTACTCGCCTTCTTTGAAAAAAGATCTTTTGATTTTAAAGGTTTGCCAAGATTCATTTGGGGTTTCGCCTTTCTTCAAACATTTATTGAACACTTCCTGATTCTTATATGGTGGCCACCATACTTCGGTTTTTCGTGGTGTTAGCCATTTTTCATGTACTAAAGCAACGCGACTGCCTTCAGTGCCTTCGTCGATCGCACTGCCATCATCATTATCAAATTCGACGCCAACATATGACATGCTTTTACCGCTACTAATAGAAAAATTATTATTAACATATGAATTATACAAAATTATGTTCAACTTACCGCTATATTTCTCACAGCATAGACTAAAAACACATTACAGATATTCAGTTCAGACTTTACATACAAAACGGACACTAAGAATACTAATACAAATACTGGCAATGGCAACTGGACAAACGTCAAAAGTCAACTTCAACTACAATAAATGGCGGGTGCTTATAGCAGCTTAACGACGCGAACAGGTCGGCGATTTCCCATAAAGCACACTAGTTCACTAGTGCAGTGCACAAGCGCGTGACGTAACCATAGTGCTAGACCACAATTGGTTGCTTTTGCTTTTGCAGTTAGCTCCCTCTACTAATACTTTATTGGTCAGTCGCATGTTGAGAGAATTGTGCAAATAATATCTTTATTTTGTAAAACTATATACGGAGTACATTAATTAATTATTTTCCTTTTAAATTCCTTATTTAAATATTACTAATATTAATATAATTATCATAAATAATATTAATATTATCTAAATAATAAAAAAAAAACTTTTTATTATTTGAAAAAAATACGTGAAAATCACGTTAATAAAGCCTATTCAATTTTACAGGAAATTTTGGTATTTTTATCACGTATAATACACGTGTTATTTTGGTAGGCAAAAGATGTCCTCCAAAATCACGACAATTTGACGTATATAAAACGTGTTTTACACTTACGTTGCTAGCTGGGTTATCCTGCTCAATAATGTCGACCCTTCAAAAGAACTTGCTTCATTGGGCATCAAGGGTTCATGATACTGGCTAAACCTAGGTTTTTATTTGAGTGATGTGTGTGTGTGTGTGTGTGTGTGTGTGTGTGTGTGTGTGTGTGTGTGTGTGTGTGTGTGTGTGTGTGTGTGTGTGTGTGTGTGTGTGTGTGTGTGTGTATGATGAGTTGCAGCAGTATTACCCTTCATCTCAGAAATTCACCTCCCTTATTGTAGATATCTTAATACAAATTATTGAGAATAAGGGACAATATGAAATGCAAATTCGATTGATTGGTTTGGATGATAATTTTTTGTATATTGTGACTAAAGCATATTGTCCATTTAGGTAGTACTGAATTAACTACGTTAATACAGCTTTTATCATCTTATCAAATAATAACTAGCAAAGAGTAGCAATCTACGAATAGTAGTTGCCGATATCCAACATTTCCAGATGGAAGCACTTGCTCACCACGAAATATTACAATAAACACAAACATTTTGTCGATTGGTGTGTCATATTAAAATGAAACATTTTTGCAGCAAAATGGAATCCCAAAGTAGTTTCCGTTGAAGACTTGTTCAGAGCTGTGATGTTATCTATAGAAATTGCCATGATTGAACCAAAAACTCAGCTCGGAGGGGTGCATGTGATTCTTAATATGAAAGGATTATCTCTCAACCACGTTTACCAATTTTCTCCCTCCGTTGCTAAACTTATGGTTGACTGGGTTCAGGTATGTAAATATTTTTTTTGTGATGCTATAACCAAACTATCATTATCATTGCCACTTGCATCCAGAGTTAATTATTGAACTCCTACATGACATACATCGCTGGAATATATCGACTTGAATTGATGTTCATGATCATGAGATTGTTACGAATAATTGTCATTTTCTGAGAAGATATCGTCCAATGTGGTAAAACTTATCCTTAACCAGTTTTAATAAAAAGTCTTTCTGATCTATTTCCGTTGATTGCGTAATATGTAAATGTAAATAATATTGATTATATGAAAGAATAACTACTTTGTATTTATACCACTTTTATTAATAATAACGTGAAGACGTAACTATAGTTTCAACACCGAAGTGCCATTATCAAACAAATAGAAAATTATTATTATGTTTTCTATTTGTTTGATAATGGCACTTCGGTGTTGAAACTATAGTTACGTCTTCACGTTATTATTGATAAAAGTGTCATAAAAACAGAGTAGTTATTCTTTCATATAATCAAAATTATAAATTACCATAAAGTAACGGCTTCCACCATCGATTTCTTGTAAATAATATTTTCTGGTGGGATTATATTGATGAGCTCCTCTAACTAAGACTGTTTAAACGATGGAAAATTCTAGAATCAAAAAATCATTGCTGAACTCTTGTGGGAAATCTTAGTGGAATTATAAAAATTGAAACCAAAAAACGAAGATTCCTTATAAATTATGAAAGGAGTATTAAGATTTCAGATTTTTCCAATAATGCATGCAAGCGATTTAATTATATGGAAAATCAATTATACCTACATTAAAAATTTACTTTAGTTTCCCTAATATAGTTGGTATGTTTTTAGGAATGTGCACCAGTAAGATTAAAAGGCATTCATATAATCAATCAACCTTATATATTCAAAATCTTATGGGCTCTATTCAAACCATTTGTGGGAGAAAAGTTGAGACAGAGAGTAAGTACAACTTTTCCGTTCTAATTTTCATTATGTATACTCATTGTTCAAGTGTGCCAAAATTTAAGAGTAAGTGATAGTAATTTCAGTAAAAAGTGGTAACAAAATATTGTAAATGCATTCACTGGGCGCGTCCTTACTATAAACCAAATTGCTTTAGAATCCTTCTTGATTCATGTTTGACCCTATCCGATGGTCATCTTTTTTTTACAATTCAAAAAAACACTTCTGAATTAGCGAAATACTACTGGGACTAGGCTACAACTATTAGGAATGTTGGAACTTTATCATAACTATTGTATTTACACAACAGTTCATATTAAATTGTTACGTAAATTATCCTTAAATTTAAAATCATATTTTGTGTTTCGTAACTGGTACGAGTTAGAGAAATTTAAATTTATCTGTTTTCTCTATCCATCAAAGGAATTGAAATCATCTATTGCTTTATTGGAACTGCTCTAAAAGAAACAAACACGTGCCGTGCGGGACAACGAATTCGTTTCAAAGCATTTGTAGGCATTGGTGATAGTGATGTTCACATTGGATTGGGTGTGAAATGCAGCAAGGAAGTGGCTACCGAAATTCGTAGAGCAATCATCCTTGCTATTATATTGGGAAAACAAGATTGGAAAACCTCACACAGTACCTTTCTAGAACACAGGGAAGTGTGGAACGGTAACAATGAGACTCAGATACTTGCGTAGAACAGGTATTGTGATTGATCCAATACCGAAAATGTTAATACAAATGGCAGGTATCGAAGATCGCGACACATCAGTGAGAGGATCAACCGGTACTTGGGTCCCTTTTAAGCTGTGTGTAAAATGTAGTTAGGTACTTATGAATTAAGTAGGGTTAATGAATGAGCATTTTCTGAGGCAGTAGTGGTGAAATATTATTTCGCAACAATTCTATTGATAGACATATTGCACTATTATCTATGACAGTGATGCAGAAGCAATAAATATTGAGCTCATCAAATACCGAAACAGCTTATAAATTGAGAATGACCGGCAATATGGCTTCCGTCAGCAGAGATCAATGGAAGACCTGCTTGCCTACGTAACATATGATGGCAGAAATCTATTGAAAAACATGTGGAATTTCTAGCTGTATCATTGAATTTCTCCAAAGCATTTGACCGAGTCCGGCATCAAAGTCTTCTTGGGGAACTTCTGTCATATGGCTTGCCACCTCAACTTTGTCGCTTACTATCGAGTTGTCTATCAGATAGATCACTCCATGTGGTGGTTGACAAAGTATCGTCCGATACAGTGGCTATCAATGCTGGTGTACTACAGGGATCTGTCTTGGCACCAACTTTGTTTTTGCAACAATCACCGATCTGTTGGAAGTGACCACCTGTCCCGTCCACAGCATTGCAGATGATGGTACACTGAGACCGCTTTCTCATGTAGAGCTTTTATACTATCCAATGAACCCAGAGGAGTGAGGCAGGAACAAATTGACGCAATTGATGCAGACTTGGCAAAGATTTTGAAATAGGGATTTGATAATCTAGTAGAGTTTAAAGCAACAAAAACTCAAGCTTGCGTCTCCTCCAGGAAGGCGGATACTATAATTCCTGATATGATGATGTCAGGTACAACTATCCCTATGAAGTCTTCCATAACAATACTCGGGATCACCACCAACAGCACCCTCTCATGGGACGATCGTGTGAGGTCCATTACGGAAACCGCTCCAGAAAAACTTGATTTTCTATTCCATGCCAAGAGCTACTTTATATCCCAGCAGCTCTTCATAATCTAAAAAGCACAGATTTGACTTGGCCTGGAGTACTGCTCACATGTTTGGAGTTTGGCTCCCAAGCTCTTGAATTCTATCCAGAAGATGGTACACATTATACCGCTTTCTAATCTAGAGACTCTATACCATCCAATGAAGCCAGGGGAGCGAGACAGGAACACGTTGATGCAATTGATGCAGATCTGGCGAAGATTTTGAAATGGGGATTTGATAATCTAGTAGAGTTTAATGCAACCAAAACTCAAGCTTGCGTCTCCTCCTGGAAGGCGGATCCCACAATCCCTAATATGATGATGCCAGGTACAACTATTCCTATGAAGTCTTCCATGACAATGCTCGGGATCACTACCAACAGCACCCTTTCATGGTACGATCATGTGAAGTCCATTGAGAAAACCGCTCCAGAAAAACTAGATTTTATATTCCTTGCTAATAGCTACTTTACATCCCTGCAGCTCCTCATAATCTACGAAGCACAGATTCGACCTGCCCTGGAGTACTGTTCACATGTTTGAAGTTTGGCTCCCAAACATAAGTTGAAGCTCTTGGATTCTATCCAGAAGATAGCTATTCGTTTGATTGATGATGTCACACTTTCAAGTTCAATGACCTCTCTAGAACATCGTAGAAATGTGGAAGATCTCTCCCTATTCTGTAGAAATTTCCACGGTCGTTGTTCATCACAAATCTCGCCTGCTGTTCCACCACGAGAGATTCAAGATAGGCCGACTAAACGAGCTCAAACTAGTCACCCTTCCACTTTCAAGCTCGAGACCTGCCAACTTCTTCCTAACAGACTTCATTTTTTTATCGAGCAGCGAAGTTGTGGAACTCTTCACGTAGTGAGGTATTTCTCTATGCCTATAACCTCCAAACCTTCAAGAAAAATACAAATGCCTATCTCTTATCCCTGGCTAGCTCACACGATGTTCTTTGAACATTATAATCTTCCCTTTCTTGTAGTCAAAGTATAAAAAAAATAATTATGACTAACAATATTTCATACTGTATCCGTATTTCTTGTGAATTTCAGCTTTTCTTCCATGGAACCAATAGGAAAGAGCTTTGTGAACATATTTCCAGCAAAAGTTTACCTACTTCTATGGGGGGAGATGCAGATGTACCAGAGTTCCCATTCAGTTTGTTTTCCGATATGCTATGTTATGCAGAGAAAAGATTTGAACGTAAGTAGAATAATAATAAAAAGACTCAAAAATCCGATTGAATAAAATCGGATTTTTGAGGGTCTTTATTTTTTGAAATGTAGAATAACTATTACGGATGCCCCAACATGAGTGCAACACTCAATTCTTCAATAAAATATATGTAATATGTTTTCCAACTTTAGTACTACATGTAGTTATTACATAGGGTCTGATTGAGTATGAAACAAAACATCCATAAAATGGCCGTCACGTCTTTATGAGAACAATTCCTCACATTTTCTGATCAATGTCTTCGATGACGCTTCTCATTCCAGCTTTCAGCTGATTTATTGCTGTTGGATGAGCGGAATATGTGCGAGATCAAAAACCAAAAGTCCCATGGCGCTAGATGTTGGGGGCCAATGACGGTTGCCATTAGGAGGATAACGTGGTCCGGAAATCCTTGTTTTAACAAGTGGGATTGTTTCTTGCCCATTCCGGCACATTGCTCCGTTCTGCTGCTAACAGATGTCGTCTATATCTATAGTGACCAATGCAGGCACAGAAATACTCTTAGTATTTTGCCATAACGGTTGCCATTGACCGTGATTGCATTGCTTTTTTGTTGCAGCAGAAAGACGGAAATCATTTTTTGTTTATCATACAGCCGAGGATTCTCCTCAGCTCAGAGACGGCAGTGCTGTATGTATAGGTATCCGTCTAAGTGGTAGTGGAGAAAACACGGCACTGCGCATGGTTTGCTGTCAACATCTTTTTATATTTTTTCCGATTGAAAAATTCAAAATTTCAAACCCTTGTGACGAGCGGAGAGCCGTCTTTCTTTGATTCCCGGCACCACTTGCCTTTAATGCGGCAATGTTTAAGGTCGATTATCCGAGCCGACAACGAATGTTGAACTGAACGAGTTTCCTCAAAATTGTTGATCAGTCCTTGAACTGTTGAAAGATATGTTGCGTTGTGTTGATTGAAATTCATGCGAAATCTTCGTATCTTTGTTGAAGAACTGTCCTCAAATCAGATATGAATTTTCACAATTAATAAGTGTTGTTGCATTATGCAATGCTCCGTTTTCAATAATCATGATATTTCTATTGGATATTCGACATATTTGAATACGGCATATTATAGTTTTTAACAGCTTTGAGTAATGTAGTGGCACGTTAACTACCTACTTCGACGATCCGGTTTCATACCGGGGTGACGGCTGAAATGTCTTCACATATATCAGGCGAAAGGTGGTGATATTTATTGGGCAAGACAATATCTAACCATAGCTTCGATCGGATGGCAAGTGAAACAGTAGGTATGGTGTGCTCATGTGCTGTGCTATGTCAACGCACGTTGAAGATCCCTATCTGTACTTGGAAATAGTCAGGATTTGGCAAAATTCTCCAGGTGAGCGTAGGTAGTGTGCGGACGTTAAATAAACTATATAAAGAGGAAGGTCTTAACCTCTTCAGAGTTCGGTCACCTGGGGGAGCATTGTGAACACTATACAGGGGGATACGCCCTATGATAGCTGAATGAATACTCGAGTGGGAACTGTCCTTTGGTAGCTGAGTGAATAGTCGGGAACCACTACACTAGGTGATACGTTACACGGGGTTCAAAGCGCCTTGGCCTAGATCCCTTTCTTTATAATAAAAAAAATACTAGATCTTATAAAATAATAATAAATTTGAACCTGGCACTCTTGTTTGACAGCCCGTAATTAAAAAAATGTAAATTTTAATAAGATTAGTAGAAAAGTTAAATTGATTTAGATGATGGCACTCAATCGCTGTCTTTATGTCAAACTGAATTATAAGGTAGCTACTTTTGAGTTATTACAGAGTTGAATCTCATAATAACAATCATTTTGTTGAATTGGAAACATATGAATTCTCAACCACACGCCTTATACAGAATTCTATGTACTTGATTGATGGTTGATTCATCTTGTTACAGCCTGTAATATTTATGGATACACAAAACAGAAAGAAGATGGAGAGACTATGAAGTAAAAACAATGTTAGTTAAATTTAGAAAGTAAGAACGAGAACAAGGAATCGACCAAGATGACCAACTATAATATTCTAATTTAAGAATTCAACGATAATAAGGCTATATTAAGGAATATACTAGAAGAATATGATCGATAAAATGTATTAAAAACACGAAACAATGATTCACTTTTTGATTTGTTTTTCCTTTGCTCCAACATAATCACACTATGGAAATAAACCAGTTATCGACTATTTAAAATTTAGTTCAAAACTTATTCTAGCTTATTCAAGATGATTTACACTGAAAAAATCTGAAAATAGATTTCTTATTTCTTTTTTTAGATAACTTGCCTTGTTTCTTGTTTATTTATTTGTACGTTTGGGAGTAATTGTATTTAGACCCACTTTTAACCGTCCAATTAACCTGAAATTTGATAGGTGTTCATCATTAGAGTGACAATGCATTATAACATTTAATAAGAAAAAAAGACAAGATGGTGGACGAGATAAAAATTGGTATATAAAAATATCAAGCTTGTGGATGAGCCTTATGATTATGGTTCGATTCGATTTAAAATTGGTATATGGAAGTTTTTGGGGTTGGAGATCATGATTTTTATGTTGAAATTCAGAAAATCAATATTGCGGCTTCAAGAAGGATGACGAGTGATTATGGTCCAATTCTATTCAAAATTTGAAGGTGAAGGGTTTTGGGGTCAGAGATTATAATTTTTACATTGTCAAGATTTCACGATAGCGGTTCCTACAAATTTTGCCGCTGGTCAAATTTGGTAACCAATCGAGTTGAAACTTGGTAAATATAGAAATCCGGAAGCCCTGCAATACTGAAGCTCTTATGGAAATATACAGAATGAGGAATGATCTAATTATTTACCACTAAAAAGGAAAAAATTAAATTAGAAGTAAAATTTTGTAATTATATCGATGAGTATTCTTCACCGCCATGTAGCTTCCAGGTCAAAAGGCGTATGTAAACACACCCAATTGATTACAAAAAACATCGCGTTTCAAGAATTTTTGTTTAATCTATACTTTCATCCACGTCAAGTAGTGGAAATTATTGATAATTATAATGGATGAGATGATATTATTACTGCCTTTGGCCTTCGCTGAATTAGCTAGAAGGAACAAACTTGAGCTAGTGTGGCTATCCACCCACTCTGGCGTGAGAAGAAACGAAGTGGCCGATGAACTGGTCAAACGGGGTTTCTTGACTACTCCAGGCCCCGATTCCATGATTGGAATTTCATCGACCACCGGGCTCCACGCCCTCAAGGAGCTAGTGGATACACAGTAGCTCTTGGTCTGGCGTGGTGTCCCCGGCAGAGTAAATACATTTTTTACTACGGTACAGATAGCTTGGTCACTGTACCGCAGTAAACTATGTTACCGAAATAAGGCGCAAATCCTACATACATTATATACTATGCTGCAGATGTTTACACTAACTGCAGCGTAGTAAATATCTTCGAATCATACCATAGAAGGTACCTGCTGGCAGTTGCTAACATCAGGAAAGTCAGAAACATCGACAGCCGAATGTTATTGAAATGTCAGGACGTGGTAATTCACAGAATTGACGAGAACACTTTCAGAGTGTCTTCGAGCAGTGACAAACAAATTTTTAACACAACTTATGTGAACATTTGTTTTTATGACTGCATCAGCAGCCAAGTGGGTCGTTTCTGTATGCATCTATACACCATCCAGCAAAAGTTTGGTCACACACTTAAGTTCACGCCTAGTCTGACATTAGACAATAAGAAAGATTTTGCCAAAAAAGCTGAGAGATGACATTTCCACATCCTTTTTTATAAGTATGGAAATGGGTGTGCAGAGAGTAATTCAAGAAAGTAATTTGAACGACATATCAACACCGATACAACCTATATTCAACCCGGAAATGCTTCAGCTTCACCGTCTCGTACGCCTGAGGTTTCAGAGAACGATAAGCAACATTCATCTGCAGTGGCTAAGATGTCACTTGAGCTCCAGCGAATTGCGAATATTGAAAATAGCTGCAATTCTGTAGAAATGACAAACACCATAAAAGAATCAGACATCTTAAAAAAGAAGAAACTCCGGTCCAATTATTAATTCAATCGCTGCCTTCACGAAGAGGAACTAGAATAGGTGTTCAACCTACTTCAGTATCCAGAAGGAAACTACGACTTGATTTAACCTCAGGAGCTAAACGGATGCAAGCAGGAAGACAAGCAAAGCAGGAATCCGATATTTAGAGAAAAAGGGCAAGATCTTTGCAAGCAAATATAGATGTATACAAACCAAAAGCCAAATGACATTAATGGTTAATTTTTGCCGATAAATACTTCTCGTTTTATGTGGAATCAAAGCGGACAAATCAGTATTATTCGTTTTTTTTTTGTTTGTTTATATAAATAAATATTTTGTAGGCTCGACTTTTATTATTTGCAAATGCGCAACCTTACCATTTTCAGATACGATTATCATATGAATCTATTAGGTAAGTTATTCAAAGTGAGTATTCCTCACAGAGCACTGTCATCTGAATAAACATTTACATACAATGGGCATTGTTGAATACCCAACTTGTAGTAGATGTGAATTGATTGATCACAGCTTTTATGTTCCGAAAATTATTTAAAAAATGCCAAATCTAAATTTTCATTCTCCTTGAGCATTAGACTGCACAATTTCACCAATTTTTCTCTAATGCAGACGAGTGATAGAAAAATGTTGATGAGTTCTGAAACGTAATCGACCCATCACATGTGAAATATTAAAGAGTGCAGAATG
The DNA here is from genome assembly GCA_958510875.1 of Endomychus coccineus. NCBI lineage: Eukaryota > Metazoa > Arthropoda > Insecta > Coleoptera > Endomychidae > Endomychus > Endomychus coccineus. Next base: position 61,843,982 of record OY294069.1, read on the forward strand.
AAAATTACTTCTCAATTTTTTATTAAAAATACAGAACAACAACAAACAAAGTTGATGATGTTTGATCGAAAACGGAATGTCGGAATCTGATGTTGAGACAAGGAAGCTTACAATAAAAATGGTTCGAAGAAGTGTTTTCTTCATGTTCCATCTCTAACAGTAACAAAAGGAAAAAATAAAATATGAAATCAAGATATTCGGCTTTCCAAAAAAACTTAAGGAACTTTTTTGATCGAAAATGGAGTGTCGGATATTAAATCTGATGTTAACACAAGGAAGTTTACAAAAAAAAATGGTTCGAAAAATTGTTTTTTTATGTTCCATCTTTAACAGTAACAATACAAAAAAATAAAATATGAAATCAAGAAATTCGGTTTTCCAAAAAACTTTTTCCCCTTCCAACCAAAACTGTAGCTACGAGTATTACCGTTGCCGACATCCCCATGATAGACATCCTTACTTTAGACACACTATATATGTTGGTACCGTAAAGATTGGCTGAGACTTCACCCTCACGCTAGAAGTGTGTTTTCAAGGTACTAATTCACGATTCTAATACTATGAGGGCGGGCATTCTTGACAATCGTCTGCGGATACAAGTCCCCATAACTGGCGAATGCTTCATAATCTACTAACCCAGTATTCCCGGAAATATATAAAAAATTAACACATTATCTTGCGATCAATTTAACAAACTATCCTGCAATAACGTTGTCACTTGGAGTTTCTTCAAACTTACGCTATTGGAAACAAAATTAAATGTAGCCAGGGTCTTGCCACCTGGGCTAAAATCGCTGATGGAAAATCAACAATGAGTTCAGTATATGAACTGTTAATAATACCATTTAGAGGAAAGAGTCCGGGTTCCGGGCACCTAAAGTTGTATGGAGGAGTATAGCAACAAAATTTCTGGAAATAATTGCAGAAATCTGACTACCAACGTTTCTGACGTAATGAGGGTGTTTCGAGCGAATGTGTAACGCGAAACCGTTCAAAAATAGTTTAAATAGTTCCATCTCAAAATTTCGAATAAGCTGCGGGCGATCATACAATCTACACGAACGGCTTGATCCACAACATAGAAATCTTGAAGATTCTTTGATCAGTAGATTTTCACCAGAGAATGTCAGCCATTTGTAGTTCATTTTGGCAGTATAATGAATTTTGGGTTCAATCTCATCTTTATCCCAAGAAAATATGGATGTATATATTCGGGTATACACGAATAGGTGTGCAGTTGCAATTTTTTAAAGTCGGTTTCCAATTTTTTTCATGGATTACAAATTTTCAAAGTACAAATTTGCAAAATCGCGGATGAGGCTTACTATCAAATATTGAGAGGTAAGTTCATTGAATAAAGTCGAACCAATATTTCTAAGATTAGGTATGACGTTTCCGAACTCTCCTCTGCCATTTTAGCAAAATTGGCAATGCTTCACTATTGCTATAGGCAGAACAAAAATCTTGAAAATATTGTAATAGATAATAATAACATGACCTGAAGGAGTCCTCGAATTCAAGAGAAGCCTATTAAAGATTATTTCACTCATATTAAGTAAGGTCCACAAATAATGACAATGGTATTAGTATCACGTACTGTAAAGTTGTATTATAACAATGAAGCCTACATAATTTCTTTTGAATTCGTTATTTTTTATAACAATGATCAAAGTTTGACGTCCCATTTACGTAGAATCTGGGAATTAAGAAACACATATATGAAAGAATGAGGACACACTTAAAAGCTATTCGAGACGTCAAATTGGCGCCCAATTGCATTATCTATTCTGCAACATATCTCGAACTAACCGAAACAGATTACTTAATTTCCGCTGTTGTTTCCAACCTATATTGTTTCACATTATTATTATCGAAAAAATTCGAAAGAAATAACTCATTTTGCTTCCAGTATATTGGTGGAGATAATATTTAAAATTATCTCGTTTCAAGCTCAATTTGATAGATTTTTGTATTCGGGAACACAATATTTGGAACATCAGCTCAACAAATATCAATAACATTATAACTAAAACACATTATTTATTGTTTGATGGAATATATCAAAAAAATTAGTTGGGTGTACCCATACTAGCTCAAAATAAGTGGTTAACAACAATAAATAATATCTAAATAAAATAAAATAGGTAAACCCCCAATTAATATATATAAACTTAGAACTATATAAACAACAATAATTCAAATTCTATTTTTCTATCTTCTTGTCGTACCCGTACGAGCTGATTGCTGAAATAAAAAGAAATACAATAGATTAGAACATGGAAAAAAAAATTATCGTTCTAGCTCTGAACATCAATAAACCACATTTGGATGATATTCTCTGAATATTTAAAACAACAACCGATTGGGGAAGTTTAATCAGAAATGATAACATAAGTACCTAAAATTGGTATTGGTCAGAACCGGTCGTATTACGTCTAGAAGTAAAGAAGTAAATCAAGTTTATATTTAGGTAACACAACCACAATTACATTCAAACAAGGAGGTGTCTGAACTGAGTTTTTACCATACAAATGCTTGATTTTGATCATATTTTCAATTTCCCAGATTTTTCTAGATCTTGGTTAGCGAGAAACTAATTAGTTCTAACATATTTCGATTTCAATTCTTTTTATATATTGAAATTGGTGGTTTATAGCTTGTCTTCATAACTAATATATTTTTATGTCCCATTGTAATACATAATTGAAAATGATACATTTTCAAATATTTCCGTCTCCTGCTGCGATAAGATGCAACGTGCATGACTTCAAGATACTACCATTTTGAGGCGTTGCTTGAAACAGTATTAAGAGAATTTGGTTTTCAGCGAATATACAAGTGTCCGATTTTTCTTCCAAATTGGTATATTTGAGTTTTCGAGGTCGACTAAGATGGCATATAAGCTTTGTTATTACGGTCAGATTCTATTCAAAATTGGTATAAGTGGTTTCCTAGGTCGGGGATCATGATTGTCCAGTCAAAATTCGAAAATTTAAGATGGCGGTCAAGATGATGGACGAGTCTTTCTGATAATGGTCCGATTCTTTCCAAAACTGGTATATGGGAGTTTTTGGGGTCGGAGATCATAATTTCTTAGTCAAAATACAAAAATTCAAGATGGCGGTCAAGTTACGTGTTAGCGGTGCGATTCTTTTGAAAATTAGTATGTAGTGCATGGTGATTTATTAGTCATAATTAAAAAATTCAATATGGAAGCCAAGATAGCGGACGAGTTTCGTGATTATGGTCAGATTCTATTCAAAATTGGTAAATGGGGTTTTTGGGGTCGGAGATCATGAATTTTAGTTTCTTTTCAGTACACTATAGAATGCAAGCTTTAGAGATAATTATTGCTGGGAGTTATCAACAAAAGTTGTTAATTTCTAGATTTGAGAATGCCACATACTGATGAAACAAACTGTAAAGCAAATGTTACAGTTTTTGTGTATAATTCTCCAACATCCGAAATTTAAATGATTTTACACTGCGTAAACGCCCAAACCACAGAGAGGAATAACTTAACCTTTCTCTACACAATTCATAATGTTTACAAAGCTGTGCTGCAGAATAATCCTGTCGAAAGGAACATCTGGATCTGCGGAGACATGAATTATCGGAATACATTGTACGCGAATTTAGTTACCTTTATATTCTTTATCACATTTAAGAAGGAGTTCTAGCCATTGATCACCGTCAATTCTTGGCATTTCAACGGTTCCTCCATAGCACTCTGGTAAACAGTCTTTGTCTACATATTGGTGTAATGATTTTCGGTCAGTTCCATGGAATATGAGACGACTCTTCAGTTTTTCTCTAAGGAAAGGCTTGAATAAGGCGAATACTATTTTGAAAATGTATGGCTGGTTGACAACGTGTAAATTCTTTATTCTAAGTGGCACACTTTCCTGAAATGAAAAATATTGTAGTAGTGATGATGGATTTCTGGCATGGAAAACATATTCGTAGAAAAATTTGATGAAATTGGGAGTTCTTTCAACAAAAATATACATATACCCCTGTTTACAATGAGGAAGAAATGATGTCATACTGAATTATTCAGTACAAACGAATCATTTGAAGAATTTCTCTGAATAAGACGCTTTGTCTTCACCAAACCAGGAATATTTCATTTTAACGTTTGAAAACTATGTATAACATTGCCAGATAAATCAGTCGATTTTATTCAATCGACTTGACTGATCATATTCATTGTGAATCTAAATAAAACATAAAAGTTAATAACGCAACGTTAGTTAGTTCGTTCGCATGAAGAAATATCGATTTTATGAATATTGAACTACTAGATCAATCAACATTTGATCATTTCTCGGAAATACATTTTTCTGTCTGTTAGTATTATTCCGTGATATTCCTACTTCTCATTATTATTTAAGACTAGTGTACTAATCTTCCAGTTGAATAGATGTGATAGGAGTTTGGAATATCAAATTGAAATTCTTTTAGTTATATTATTTGATCGATTTGATTGAATACTGAAAATAGTGAGACTTAGCCGTTTGATATGCGATCATGAATGCAAGTAAGAAACTACTATCTGGGATCTACAAGAATGCAAGAAGCTTTGTAATATCACTTTAAATAAGAAACAATCACCCTTATCCATTCAAAATACTGATAAAGTAATGAGTGTATTTCAGCTAACAAGTAGCAATCATCAGAGTAGACTAGTTTAGAAAACGAAATGTACTTGTTCAAATATTATTTGCAAATAGGTATTTAAGAAATTACCCTCAGCTGGAGATAATCCGAATTCATTAACTTGCTTTCACGCTCATACATTCCCATCCCTTCTCAAATTATCTACATATTTATCATTACCGTGTTTCAAGACAGATAACATTAAAAAAGAAATGGTAAGACGTGTATTTATAATATGTTCGGCTACCGGTGATTTTTCTCAATATTTTTCTTCATATGGGCAAAATGTTATTATACCAAGTTAGAATATTCCTTTTAGTTTGACTCACATAGTATTTTGAACACTACTCATGAGTGATTTTGTAAATCACGGATTTGTCGAAGTCGGAAACTATCAAAGGTGTTGCCTAACCAGTTCCTTAACTTGTTCTTACATCAATAAACGGGTTGAATTGAAAATTAATTGAATTTATTGAACTATTAGAAGGTAATGGCACTAATTTGGTTAATTGGTTGCGTTCTAATTTCTTTTTTGTTTGCTTAGAAATAAAGTTATTGATTAAAGATTTGTCGCAACCATTATCAAACGCTATTTGTTGGAGTTTCTCAACTGATTGTTATGATTTTGCTGGCTTTAAGGACGTTTAATAATCAATGAACAACACCTTTAGATGCAGCTATTTTCTAATTTGTTGGTGTAATTGAATCCGCAGGTGTATACCTATTTGTTTGAGTGCGCTTTTTTTATAAGTTGAATTCCAAGTGATTACCATTTTTTACAATGTCAATATCAAGGAAAGGAAGCTGCTTTTCTGTATCTTTTTCTTTTTAAATAGCTAATTTGATTCACACACATTCACTTTCAGTAATATTGACGTTATAAAACATGATAATCACTTGGAATTTAACATATTCAGAAAACCCACTCGAACACTCCTGCGGACTCAGTCACACCAATTGATTATAAATAGCTACATTTAATAGTCTTGTTCATAGCTTATTGAACGTCCCTTTCAGCCTGCAAAATAATAACAACGAAGATGAGAAACTTCTGCAAATAGCGTTGAACAATGGTTATCACAAATCTTCAATCAATAACTTAATTTCTAGATATAAAGGAAAATTGTAACGTAACCAATTAACCAAATTATAGCCACTACCTTCAAATAGTACAATAAAATTCAAAAATTAATTGATAAATTTCATAAATTGTTTTGTAAATTTGCAATATAACCCGTTTGTAGATGTGAGAACAAGCTGAAAAACCATATAGGCCACACCTTGATAAAGTTTCCTATTCCGACAAATCCGTGAGTCACAAAATCGATTGTGAGTCGTGATCAAAATGCCATGGGGTCAAACTAGAAGGAATGAAGAACATTTTGCCCACGTACAGAAAAATAATTGTTAAGAATCAGCGTTAGCCGAACGTATTGTAAATACAGATCAGACCATTTGTCAAGAAGTTTATCACACTCGAAACACAGTACTGACAAATATCTAGGTAATTTAGAAGGAATGGAAATATGAAAAGAAATTTAATGAATTCAGATTTAGCTCCAGCTGAGGGTAATCCCTCTATACCCTACTACTTGCGAATAATATTCAAACAGGCATATTTTGTTGTTAATTTAGTTTAATCTGATGATGGCTATTTGGTAGCTGAAAGGTTCTCAGTACTTGTACAGTATTTTTAGTGGATGAGGGGCATTGTTTCTTACTTAAAGTGTTATAGTGTATCCACAATGTCTACTCTTTGACTGTTACCTGCAAGAAATCGACAATAAGTTTCGCGAAACTAGGTGTAAATTTCGTAGTTTGTTGTAAGGTAAGACCATCCATATCGAACATAACAACTGCTCCAGCTACTTGTGTCTGTGGTTCCAGCATAGCTATTTCAAGAAACAGAACGCATCCTTTGAAAACTTCGTCCAAAGATACAGTACTCGTATTCCATTTTTCTGAAAGGAGAAACATATTTATTTGTATCGACAATTGTTGAAGTTACAACTATCAGTAATTGCGGAAACGAAGGATGCACTAGGAGTTGAAGTTTCAGTAACCATAATTATTTTGAATCCTTTAATGATACTCCATTAGAAGAATTAAAGAATTCAATATTGGGAACAAGGAAATAGCTTGTAATGAACACACGATAGATAGCCAAACAATCGATTTCAGGAACTCATTGGAAATATGAGAAAGTTTTTACAAATTATGTGCCTATTCGGTATTAGTTAATCGTCAAAACGCTTACTACGTGCTATACTGTTGTGAAAGGGATCTCATCCCATAACGCTTTGACTTGGACAATTTTATTAGGCAGCATTTTTCTATTGGCGTTCGAAATGTTTTGAGGACACGCCTTGATTAAGCTGTGGAGTTATGGATATCTTTTGGCATGTCAAAAAATAAGATTAACTTACGTTATCTTCGTGTATGATTGATTCTTCAGCAATGTTTGATTGATGTAATGGTGTATGAATGTTTCCTAATTTGATCAAGCAATAATTAATTGTCCAGAAGAACATGCTTTACATTTTGAATGAATGCATTTGTATGTCACAGTCACGTACGATTCAGTTACTTTGAAAGTAGGAACTTGCATATGAACAGATGTAACGGGAGCTCAGAATTGAATGTTCAACCAATATATTTGAACTCTTTTCCAAACAATATAGTTCCGTGCAAGTCATATTGAAATTGAAGTCTTTGTGACCTCTTTTCATGTAATGAAATTGAATGGATCAATTTTTTCATAATATATTATTTTTCAGTCAACTTGTATGTAATAGATCGGCAAGAGGAAGATTCAATAACCCCGTGAATTTCTTTGAAAATCAACTGCATATTTTCCTGCTATTCTTGGGTGATGTTCTGAAACTAATCTTTTTAAAAATTCTCAAGCTTTAAATGTACTTCAAGCGAAAATTGTAGAGGACATTGGAGGAGTGAAGAACATTAACCCACTCTCATATAAATTCTTGTCAATTTCGGTATGTAGCACATTTTGAAGTTGTTATTTTGAATGTTCAAATTGAATGACTGATCAACATGAGAATCGGGTAACTACAACAAATTACGTCAACCAACTATTGGTCGTTTGGGAATCCATGCGGAGATCGAACATCTAAAGAATTCCATATTTCAAAAACTATAAACTAAATACAAATTACTCACTTCCTAATTCTATGAGTAAAATTCTTCTTCCATGTTGATCCCTATTTGGCATAACGGTTAGGATATTTTGCTTGAATATGTTTTGTTCATTACTAGGACTCAAACCATCATACAATTTGTTATGTTTGACTTTGAATTTGTAATATCGTTGAATCTGCAACATAAAAGTAAGTAAAATTAATAGCAAATACACACAGTCTACATTTTTTTTATTCAACAAACAATGTTTGACGAAACTGCCCAAAGTGGGCAGGTTCATGAGATTTTTATGATAGCTGAAAAATTAGGCACAAATGAAGATAATAATGATGACCGTAATGGGAGAATCTGATGGTTGAATCAAACAGCAGTATCTAAATCTAACTTTTAAAACATTTGAATTTTCCCTCACACCGTATTAAAAACTGCTAGCTTAAAATATAGAGGTCTCCAAATTGTACTATCCGAAATAATATCATTACTAAAAGAGAAATTTCTTCCATGTTTTTTAGAAGTGCTAAATGGAGAACCAGTTTTGCATAGTCCATATCAATTATTAACAGTGAATTGATAATTTCTGAAATTATTTCTCTTCAATTACTTGTAGGAAATCTAGAAAAATATGTAAATAATTTTTCGAACGTTGCTTTTGCCTTCCGACTAGGAAGAATATATTTAGACTTTGAATCCAAAAGATGGAACTAACTCATATTGTAGATCTGAATTATAAAGCTATGGAGATTTTGATAGCTGGAAATGGTGAAAGATGAGGCATTTGTTATGCAATTTGAAGATAATTTCTATTATAGTTTTTCGAAGTTACTTAGTTTACGGAAAGTTGACGGTTGCTGGTTGAACTCTGTTCCATATTCACCAAATTAAGTTCCTTGAGTTGTTTTATTTCAATCAATACGAGGAGAAATTACCAGCTCTCTCCCTCTAGCTAGCACTTCTGTTCCAACTGTTGCGGAATAAAAAATGTGGTCAATAAATTCTGGTCAGCTTCTATACGTTCTGTTTCTGGTTCTAGGTGATTTAGCAATCATTCACAATTCCATAATTCTTGTCGTGGCAGTATAATAGTCTGAGCAAGGCGGCAGTATTCAATTGGATCATGAGGATTCATTACACATCAGTGAAGGCTACGTTTATTATTTTGAAACGCTCAATATCTCAGTTGTGAAACCAGTTTAACAAATTCCTTAAATCATTTCGAATCTCACTTATATTCAGCCTTTGTAGAACCTAGGATTATTGGAATACTTCTTCTTTCGTAGATTTACGGACTTCTAACCACCAACAAATTGGACATAACTTAGAAGTCTCAAAATCACTGGGAGCACCGAACAATATATCATCTTTAATTAAGCATTATACATTTTGATTCTTAAAGAAATGTGACCATTTTGAAGAAGGCTAATCAATTCCAAAACCGTCAGTATTAGTTTTGAATCTCCTGAATGAACCAATCTCAATCTTCTATGTGAAATAAGAATAAGTATATTGAATATACTATTTAGAGTATCGAAGCCAGTTGACGAATGAACGGATTTCGATGTAATTGGACTCGATTCAGGAAGTCGAGTGAAAAAAATATGGGGTATTGAATTTCCTTGGAAAATTTGTTCTGAATTTTAACACGTGCAAACTGGACATTTTCATGTCATTTTTTGAAGATGATTTATCTAGTTATATAACTTTGAAAATGAGGACTGAAAATAGCTGGCATTGGTTACTCAGGGGTTTTCGAGGGTGCTGAACACGAATGTGATATAATGCCTATAATGCACCTGGAGGTCAGTAACCCTGGGTATCACGTTGGAATTTGAAGAAATTTTATTGAAAGCTGTTCCAAATCTATCGCTCGAGGGTTTCTGAGGATGCTGAACCCGAATATGATGTTTCAAATATTCTATAATACACCTGATGACCGGTAACCCTGACTATAACGTCGGTCACGAGGAATTTTTCCGATATTCTATTAAAAATTATTGCAAAATTGTTACTCAGGGGTTTTCGCTAAAGTAGGTTTACCGAGCATCAGGTGTATTATAGAATATTTGTACTTCTGTAGCATTATGCGAAGTGTCATCCTTTGGAAGTTTGATGGTGAAATAATATTCAGATACAGCTTTACTGATTGAAATTGCAATGATTTAATTTGGAATGAATTTCAGTGAATAATATCAATAATACTAGCCATAGTTTTGGTTTTTGGCTGGCTGCTTCAAAGTCTGCCATAAACAGGTTGGCTAATACTGGGGATAAGGGTGGTCTCATCGGCGCTCCTTCAATTTGTTTGTATCTTTGGTCCTTGTAGATGAAGTTAGTATTTTTGAGGCAGTGTTTGGTTAGTTCGATGATGTCCTTGTATCACTTGTCAAAGTTTATCTTGTTTCACTTGTATACATATATTTTTTTTGTTCCCTAAATGAAAGTTTCACTTTTATACCTGTTAAATTTTTTCTGACGTATTTTTGTTGTAATTATTCCAAATATAGGCGGTCAGGTATGATTTGAAACTCAGAAACTTAGTAACAGTAGGTAGTAGTATACTATCAATAAGGAATAATAATCATTATTCACTAAAAGTACTGTCAATTCCTTAAATTCGAAAGTTTCACTTATTTTCTTTCAGTAATTAATAAATTCCATAACCTGTTTTATAAATTCACAATACAACCAGTTTTCAGATGTAAGAACAAGCCAAAAAACCGTTTAGGCAACACCTTTGATAAAGTTTCCGAAAAGTCTTTGAAGAACTAGATCGAAATGCTTCTTATGGTCGTTGATGTTTTAACATCATATTCGGGTTCAGCATCCTCGAAAACCCCCGAGTGACAAATTTGGGACCGTTTCCAATAAAATTTCTGTAAATTCCCTGAGACGGACGTGGTACCCAGGGTTACTGAACTCCAGGTGTATTAGGGACATTTTTAAGCATCATATTCGCGTTTAGCACCCTCGAGAAATCCTGAGTAATAATTCCTTCTATTTTCAGTGCTTATTTTCAAAGTTATATAATGAGTAATGAGATAAATCTTCTCCAGAAAATGGCTTGAAAATGTCCAATTTTCCAAGAAAATCCAATACCCAAACGACTTCCCAAATCGAATGAGCCCAATTACATCAAAATCCGATCATTCGTACAAAAATTCCAGGTGTAATGCTTCATTTCCTCGACTAATAGAGCATTCACATTACTTGTGGTTCCAGGTCTATGATGTCAGTTTTTGCCGCATCAGGTCATCTACTACTTGAAGATTAATTAGACAGTTCTCTTACTATGAATGATGTTATTCTATTAGGTAAATTGAATAATACGTTCAGAGTACATATAATGCTTGGACTCTGAACGTCGTAAAAATATATAACTAGTTTTTCTACAAAATAAATAATTATTAGTGTAGAAACCTGTTAATTTGAAGCAGTATTTATGTTAATCCAGTCATCATGTGTGATTTTCGACTCTGACAACAATCGTAGCAAAACAAATTATATTTAATAACTTACCAGTTCAGAGGCACTTTGTGGATAATATTTACAAGGTCTTAGAAATCTTGTTAACCATAAATCATTATCTAGTGGTACGTGTAAGTTTGGAATTTCTGAAATACAAAATATTTAATTAATGAAAGTATTTTATCGGATGAAATATCACGTAACAATTGGTGGAATTAGATTAATAGCTACTATTTATAATTTTATATCTCCATTGTAGATTATGTCTCTCTGCTATGGTTACAGCTCCATTAAACCAGTGATAGTGTCTTTTTTTCGCAATAATAATAATAATGAAAAATGAAAATTGAGAATTTAGATTGAAGGGCAGTTATGCCTTTCAAAGCATGATTTGAACGTCATGGGCTATTTCACCGTAGATATATAAGAGTAGATAAAATAATAGCTACTACGTTTTATTTACTAGATTTATATAGACAATTATTAATCTTCTTTTTATATGTCATCGAAAAGAAACAACTATTGTATGCCAAATAGAAGATATATACAGGATGTTCTCGCTAAAACGCACATTGGTAGTATTATGAGTTCTAACGACGATACTGTTGGGGAATGAAGTTCAATACGCGACTTCATATCTTCGTGCTTTGTACTGAACCGTTGAGATTGTGGGCATGAGAATAAATGAACAGAAATGTAATGTCAAATTAATTCATTGAATAAAAGCTTTTCTCAAAAACATGTAAACTAATATCTCTAATTCTGAACTATAGACAATGGATACCAATCTGAAAATGTGTGCAAGCCATAATCGATTATTTGCCGCTTCAATGAAAATATTTTAAGATGGCGGCACTGTCTGCTATATCGGAAGTTGACATCAGTTTCGATAGTTTAAATGAAAAGCTATTTATCTATTGCGTCTTAAGATTCGTCATGTTGTTTTTGGGATAATCTCAATCGGATTTCTCTGTACCCAAGTTTAGCCGTTTTGGGAGAAAAAAATTTGCAATCCACTTGGAAAAAATGACTTGTGGTGATTTTTACTGTTTTTTTCCTTTATAATGAGTACACTTAAATCTTCCTGATGCTCGAAAACGATTGCCAAATATTAATAATCGGCACAGTTTAATTGATTTTATGAACTGTACACTTTTCCAGTATTTTATTTCAAATGGTCAGTATGATAAAATAAGATCGCTGAAAATAATGAACAGTAAGATAAAAAACATTCAGCAAGATAAAAACAGTATTATTTTCCTTGCCCTTGTCCACATGTGGTTTGTTAAATTTAAAAGCACGTGTACACAAGAATATACCACGTACATGGGTCAATTTGGAAGGAATTGTTCACATGGAAGTCATCCAAATCGACCAAGGATACTAACTTCAGAGAACAAATTAAAAAATGTACACCACTTAAAAGATATTGTTTTCCACACTTGATTTTGTAACATTCTAATTCAACAAGAACACATTGCAGCTAATAAATTAGATCAGAATAAAATTTAACGATTTTTTTCATATATAAAAAATGAATATCTTAACTGCTTCATTTTGTATTTTCCTCTATTGATTGATATATTCTTTTTAATTTAATACCCGTAAGGTTATTAGACAAAGATGTAGTTGTTCTAGAGTTATTAAACTTTATAAGGTTGAAGAAATAAAGCACCAACCAGTTTAAGAAAGTTTGAAATTATTTCACACTACATAAACGCCGAAACCATAGAAATATCATGGTTCCTTTGTTAAGACAGAAGTAAAATACAAGTGAATTATGTCAAGCATTTGTATATCAATTAGATTGTGTTTCTACACTGTATGATTGAACGTAAAGCTGAGAATATATACAGTTCATGCCAGTTTTTTTAAATGGAATGATTATATTTCACAAGTTTTATACAACTTTTCAACTAAGTCTCATACTCGGCGACATGGAAGTTTTGGAGTACATTCCATTGAACTGATGAAGTGATTTTGTTTGAATTTTATCTCCATGTTTCCATCATTATTATTCTGGGTGATCTCTGATTTTATATAAACTTAATTTCGCAGATTATGTATTCAATTTATAATTACAAGACTGAGGAATATTAATCTTCCATTTAAAATGTATTAGATATTTTCACAGAGCAAAATATTCCATCATATTCCATTTTAAACATTAAATATCACTGTTTACCTTTCGACTACTAATTATCCATCTGGCCTTAAAAAGAACCAAATCTACCACTTTTTCTGCCAGAGCCCGAGTACAAATTTTAATTAACATGCAACCCTATGTATACCATTTGAAATAGGCAGACCAGAGGTATTTTAATCTAATTGTGAATATGACATTTTTATTTTTATCCTTAGTTGTTATTTGTTTTCCGGCTAGTGATTTTTGTTGTACTAGCGTTAGAGTGTGGCGTCCTTCGGCTTGTGCTGATAGTGGGGCATCTTGTAGACCCATTTTCAGAAGAAAGCATTCATCTCCCGATACTAAACGAATAATGAAGTGAAGCGTCTGCTTTAACAAGTACTTCTTTATCTTCGGTAAAGGATATAGTACTAAAGCCTATCATTCCTAGAAAACAAGCAGCAGGACTTTCGCACAGTTAGAAGTACTGACGAGAATAATGCGGATTTATTAAGGACAATTTATAAAATGTATGAAGAACAATCTGTACCTACACCGGCTTCCCTAAAAATAGACTAACCAATGACGAAACAAATATTTCCTGTAGCATTTCAAGTCTAAGGAGAATTTTGCCCAGAATTGATTGATAAAAGACAAACCTTAATGAAATCTTAACGTTCACGGGAATGTTGTCAAGAATAATTGATGGCTATTGAACAACATAGAACAGAAAATAGTCCAATTGGCTATCGACGAAACATTGTTTGATTTGAAAAAAAAATGCCAAACCAAAACGCCTTCAAATAAAGACAGAAGAATATCAATAATACATTCAAGTTCAGCAAATGAATTTGTTCAGGACTGTATGTAGCTTTCAGCTAAAAACATAATAGATTTCTCTCTATATTATCACCAAGGCACTGACTTAAAACTTGCGGAGATTAGTTCGAATATCGTCTTCTTCAAAAACCCAAAAATAACTTAATTGTAACGGACAATGCTAGTGATCATAGTCGTCAAGTGTTGCGTCTTTCCCCTTACTATTGTGTATTTGATTCTATAGAACTAATATGGTAGGTCAAATATTAGGAGGAATAGTACATATATTTTTAGTGGAATTAATGAAAAACATAGGGAGTAAAATTTCTGTAGACAGTCAGGAAAATTTAATAATAAGTTTAGGTTTAGATGAAGATAATAGTGATAGTGACATCGAACTAAATTTAATAGATTATTGGGAAACTTTTCCGTGTACGTACATTAATTTTTATTGTTATACCTTTGTAATAAAATGAAATATTATTTTCAATTGATCATTATTTTACTTTATAAAAATAAATCAATATTACGTAGGTATATTTTTAAGCCGACCCTGTACCCATATCTTGCTGTTTGAGGATATTGGGACCAACACAATGTTTAATAGGCTAGTTGGTCTATTGCAGTAAAGATAAATGGTATACAATATGGAGTATACACAGTGAATGTAGTGATGTTCTAATTGCATATTTACTGGTGTATGAAAAGAAGTTAAAGCAGGTATTACAATTTGTTGAGAAGAATCATTCATTATTAGCACAAGTTGTGATTGTATTTTTAAACTCCGTCTAGAATGAACCATAATATTTATTATTATATCTTCTGTTCATCAAGCTACCGTTAAATTGCTCTTGACATTCAAATGATGAAATCTTCTGACAAGCCCCTGAAGCGAGCATTACTGTCTTTCAATTTGAATTATTAATATCAATTACTGTTCAATGTTTATCTCGATATAGGAGAATTGTACTGAATGAAATCTTGCAGTAACCAAACATAAGATATAATAATAATTGACGTGCGCGTGTAGAAGGAAATTTCATATTATTTCAGCTCGAAAATAGTGAAGACATTCCTTAGAAATCGAATAATAAAGTGAGTTTAAAACAAAAATTTTCACTTTAATAAAAATTTATCGAAAATCGCTCTGTGTACTGCAACATTAATTCATAGCCAATATATTATTATATATTAACAACGTTAGTGACCAACTCCATAGATAAAAAACAGAGGGTAGGGTGGTGGTTGAGGTATCGTTCTAAAGAGGCTAGACTAGCAATACACAACAATCGAAAAAAGTTATGTTGTTCGGCTAGGATGAGCCATTGAAAACTAGAGAAAAGGGCGCAACTGTCAACACACTGAGATGCATAATGGGTGGTAGACCGCCAGGTCGCCGTAAGTGTCACTTGGACGGTTAATAGGGGGAGTCGGCTGGTGTACGTCTAGTTTATTCCATTCATAGTTTATTGTTAAATTAGTTAACACGTAGAGTAAATGCTGTCATTCTAGAATTCTATCATTCATTAAGCTCGAGAATTCAAACATGCCATGATTCGTGTTAATATTGGGAAGAAGATTACTATTTCGAGAGAAGGAATTAACTTCTATTTGGGGTATTTGAGAGATTATTATTGAGATCTAGGCTTGAAGCATATTGATATGTCTTCTATGATGGAACTGTCGATTTCTAGTACACAAGATATTCTCAAAAAGAAAATAATGTGTTATGGTGCTGAGTATTCAAGAGAAACGGATGCAACGCCAGGTCCGACAATATTGCTTAGGTTTATTTCTTTGTAACTTCTCTTTAACTAAAACATTTTATTTCTTCAAAATTTGTTATATACAATCAAAAATTTAAAAACTACCAAAAGGTTATCAAACTAAACGAACTGAAACTGACAAAAACATGATTGTAATTTAATTTGATAAAACCGAGAGGACTACCGAAAGTTTGTAAGAAATAAAAATCGGCGACCCTTTGTAAAATGAAGTATCCTCCGCTCTCTTAATTTTAAGGTGCCGTCCGAAGATTGAAGGTATCGGCGTTCTTTTTGTCACCTTTGCTCCTTTGATTCGCCGATGCGGCGGTAAGACCCTTTCCAATGAATTAATAATAATTTCTTATTTCAAAATGGTTTCATTTGAAAAGGTTTGATGGAACACATTACATTTATATGGATGGAAAAGACTCTATGAACCAGTTAAGACAATTTAATAGAGAATTGTTGTAAGGAAAATACTAGTCTGGAAGATATAATTTTATGACGATATCCTCATCAGGTTTAGAAATCAAAGTTACAACCGTATTATTAACAATTCATCATCTCCGATGATTGATAATAAAATTTATGAATCGATGGTTAAAATATTTACAGCATGTGAGACTTACATATGTTGATTAAGCCAAATATTGAAATATTAACATCGTCTTGTTTGACTGAAAATTAGAATAATTTATGGAAAGAGCGAACACGTAAGTACAGTTAAAGTATTCAAAATTGTCACTCACATCTTTTTCATTCTATTGAATTATGGTAAGACGGATTTGCATTCCTACTTTTTTTTTATTGAAATACCTACAACAAGAATTTTCTGGGAAGCAGAGACGTTCAACCTTGTTTTATACACAGTTAGATTAAACTGAATGAATTTTACGATTTCGATTCATTCGAATATTGCTTAGTTCGGAAGAAAATAAAAAATATATTAGTTATGGTGAATTCAAATAAAGTTATTCTGTCTCAGTGTTAATAAAGTATTGAAGTAACCTTTTAGGAGACTTCTCAGTTCTTCAACAGCTGGTTTAGTAATATCTGGATTCTCCCTCAGCTCGTTCCTGGCAATTTCTTTATATTCAGGCTTCAATTCTTCTAATTCTAATTGTAAAGTGAAATCTCCAAGCTTAATTATGGGCAGTTCGTCCATGTCCGACAACATCGTGGGAGCAACTGGAAAAGACGAAAATAATCATTTTTATACTCAGACGGTAAATTGATCAATATTAAATTAGTTTTTATGAGCTTATTGAGTTTCATAATACTCAATTAAGATTTAGTCTTCAAGAATTATCCAGTAGTGGTAATTTGAAGAAGCAATTATGTTATATTATAGCTTAGGATCTGTGTATACAATTCTCATAAGTCAAATATTCGTTAAGTGTGAAGTTTGGTGTTGGATTTGTTCATAACGATTTCTGGTACTCAAATCTTATCGAAACTAATCTTTGTAGTAGTAGTGGTAGTATTGTTATACTAGTCCAAGCAATGCGGCATGAAATGAGTGATTTTTTGACATTAATACTACCTGAAAACCGACTGTGCCATTATGTTCAGGTAAGTGGATACATTAATTGTATCATGTTTTCGACTCTCAAATGTGGTCACCCTATTTATTATAAACATTTTAAACAAAAAAAGGCACTATTTTTAGTTTTTTGTTAATAACTCAACAAATAATGAAGTAATCGAAATGGTATAAATAGAGAAAAAGTAGGTAATAGAATTACGAACAAAACAAGCTTTCGAGCGACTAGATCGAATAATTAGAAGCCAAGAAAACTACGGAAAAGCGGGAAATTCGACGTTTCTTTAAAAATTCATATCTCCGTTGTTTATTATTTTGTAGGATCGAATCTTTGCAAAATGTTCTAGTATTTATGCACTTCAGGTGTGCAAAAAACTGTCGCTGTGAATCAATTAGTTTGGGTGTAATTCAAAAGTTTTTTAAGCGATATTTTGCAAAATCGCTGGATGCGTCTGAGATAATCCGATTTCAAATTTTGAAATGGTTTTGAAAAATATAAGATCCGTACAACAAAACGTATATTCTATCAATTCAAATGATGGGAATTGTCTTAAAAACGCTGGGAAAGTCGGTTCGAAACGGCGGATCGCGCGGAAACGCTCGAGTAGTGGGAGCGAAGGAGAGGCCCACATATACAGATATAGAGACGCGCTGCGCCGGGCTTCAAATGTTTGCATTATAATATCTTAACAATGACGCAAGCTATCTTAATAATTTTTTTTTTATTTTGGTGCTAATTAGTTCCAGGAAATTGATTTTTTATTTATAATTAATAAATAAGCAATGGTTATGCGTATATTCTTGAAATTGAAAATTGTTTTAACTTTATTTTGATGATATTTGAATATAGGGTTGTATGAATGTACAAAAGTGATGTTTACAGGTATTTACATTTATTAACATTCATTTAAACATATATGCCTATAGGAAGCAAAGATCCATGCATTCCCAAAAAGTTGCTTGTTCAAATCTCGTGCTCTTGCAGCAAAAAAGGTTGTATAGACGGTTCTTGCACTTGTAAAAAGCACGGATTACCATGTTCAAATTTATACGGTAACTGTCGGGAAGATTCTTATTATAATTTAGATGCCAGTAACAAATCAATTGAGTCTGAGTCTGAGTCAGAGTGCGAGGATGAAGATATTGATTTGGTACTGGATGATATGAATGACATTGCTGAGTAAATAGACATTTTAGCGCCTGCGAGGAAAAAGCGAAAGATATAAGTATTTGTGTGAAAAATGACACTATATTCAATAAATTGAGCCAATTAATTTATTTTGAATGAATATTTATAGAACTGTTATGTGTCTGAAGACAACCCGGTCGCACACGATAAACTTGGATTTATTGTAAAGTAAATTATTGTAAAAAATTAAATATAAATAAGTACATTGCTTGCGTGTAGATAAATAGTTATAAATACGTAAATATATGTTTAAATAAATGTTAATAAATGTAAATACCTGTAAACATCAGTTTTGTACATTCATACAACCCTTTATTCACTTATCATCAAAATAAAGTTAAAACAATTTTCAATTCAAGAATATACGCATAACCATTGCTTATTTATTAATTATAAATAAAAAATCAATTTCCTGGAATTCATTAGCACCAAAATGAAAAAAAAAATATTAAGATAGCTTGCGTCATTGTTAAGATATTATAATGCAAACATTTGAAGCCCGGCGCAGCGCGTCTCTATATCTGTATATGTGTGCCTCTCCTTCGCTCCCACAACTCGAGCGTTTCCGCGCGATCCGCAGTTTCGAACCGACTTTCCCAGCGTTTTTAAGACACTTCCCATCATTTGAATTGATAACGAGAATATAAGTTTTGTTGTACGGATCTTATATTTTCCAAAACCGTTTTAAAATTTAAAATCGGATTATCTCAGACGCAACCAGCGATTTTGCAAAATATCGCTTAAAAAATTCGAATCACAATTACACCCAAACTAATTGATTCACAGCAACAGTTTTTTGCACACGTGAAGTGCATAAGTACTAGAACATTTTTGCGAAGATTCGATCCTACAAAATAATAAACAACGGAGATATGAATTTTTAAAAAGACGTCGAATTTCCCGCTTTGCCGTAGTTTTCTTGGCTTCTGATTATCCGATCGATCTAGTCGCTCGAAAACTTGTTTTGTTTGTATTTCAATTACCTACATTTTGTCTATTTATACCATTTCGATTACTCCATTATTTGTTGAGTTATTGAAAAAAAACTAAAAAAAGTGCCTTTTTTTTGTTTAAAATGTTTATAATAAATAGGGTGACCACATTTGAGAGTCGAAAACATGATACAATTAATGTTTCCACTTACCTGAACATAATGGCACAGTCGGTTTTCAGGTAGTATTAATGTCACGATTAAACCCCTATTGCTTGGCCTATACGGTTGAAGTGGCATCCTGTCACTCAAACGACTACAATGGAGTTCTGATAGACGTGTCAGTGTGATTTCCTTATTTACAGTCATGTAGGTACATATTTCAACATCAAATACCACTAATACTTTGGAAACTTACTTGCGGATTATTTTTTCGAAATTTGAGATCATCAATCATGTCTTTCGATTATTTTGTTGAAATACGCAAAATCACAGTTGTAGGCAGAATGTTGGAAAACGGCCCAACAGATTGTGAGCGATAATTTATTTTAGATATTCTGAGTTTGAAATTTTCACAAAAAATTAAGTAGTAGGATTGTGTCAGTAATTTCAGCCGATTATTCATCTTTGATGCGTCTTTGAAGGATCTGTTATTATCTAAGGTTGTTTACATATAAATTTCTGACTATAACCTTGCTTTGAATAGATTGGATGGTTTCAAAATGTAGTCAGCTCACTTGCCACTCAAGAGAAAGTATTCGTAAACACTTATCGTTATCTTTAAGCAGTTCAATAGTGAATAACTATTGTTCTGAGACTTGTGGGAGGGGGGAGGTCTATACCGAACAATATATTAAATAAAACATGAAAAATAGAAATCACAATTTTTTATCAAATCTAATCAATTACGTTGACGTATGACATTTGATCAACAACCCATAAGCCGATCGTAACTTTCCTGAATAATTTTGTCTGGATACAAATGTAATTAAATCAGTGGTAAAGGTTATTAGTTTGTTTTGTAATTATGAACACATGAGCGTGAATATTGAAAAAAAAATGAATATCGAATAATTAATGCAGTAGAGGATCTTGTTCTGCCAATATTTTATATCTACATCAATGTATCTATGCTTAGAATATAGCTGCGCCTCGGAATTCCCTGTCTCAGTTTACGGCTTGGGGTTTACAAGAATCAGACTAGACCATAAACAAGGAAAAGCTGCTGCCGTTTTAGAAAATGTAGTCCGTTACTATTCAAACTGCTGGTTTGACCACCACATCATGTTCAATTCTTGACTGAACAGTTTATTCGTATTGGACTTTGCGGTTGAAACCAGCCTTTATGTACCAATTCTTGCTTTGAGATTAATTTTTCTGATTCATGATGGTTTGGAATATTTGTCCACACCTCTCGTTTGTTCAGATCTTCATATTCATTTTTCGACAATTGTTTTACATGCTGAAGGATTCCTTGTGATTCTGTTAAATGTTAAAATTTTCGGTCTGTTGATAATATAAGATATATCCAACCTAAATGTACATTTACACGTCGCTTATTTGCGCATAATTATTCTGGGATTGATTTACGAAGAATTGTGTTCACTCTAAAGTGAATTCAAATACAACTGGCACCAGGGGTAAACAGAAGTTGAACATATCTAATATCTTGATTGAATGTTATTCGCACTCCTGTTTGTGTGTCAACCTAAAACGTCGCATGCTCGACTCAATTTAATATAACCAGTACCCTGGTGAATATTTCCGCCCACTGGTCTTTGTTTACACTCAGTGCCGCTTATTTTTGAATGAACTATTGCTAGCTCCGATCACTATTTATAATCTGAACAAACGGCTGATTTAGTGAGAATGCAATCTAGTATGTTGCGCTGTTGAACCCGAGATAGAGACAACTACCGAGGAATATGAACCCAAAGTGATTGGAGAGACAATGATGCATATATTTGTTCGAAGTCTGGTAATTAAACAGTGAAACAAAAGCGATTAATAAGTTAATTATCATGTAACAGAATTGTAAACAGCAAATAGAAGATGTTAAGTTCAAAGTATATACGTTGGACTCAATGCCGACTTCGCCCCATTCGAAATAATTCTCAAATAATCGATTGCCGGAAATATATCCGTAGCTGCTCAGAGGCTCAGAATCTAGTATTCTCAAAAATATATTGAAATCTGACAAACTAACCAGCGTTAACGTTGCCGCTTGGAGTTTCGTGTAGAAAAATTAAAACGGATTATTTGACTTATCTCGTATCGCGAACTTAACAAATTCGGAATAATGAGTTCAGCTATATATTGATGATTAGGCGGATGGCTAATTATTTAGTTTCATTCATTCATTCGACGTCAATAAGTTCACAAATCCATGGATATTTCTTGTTGTTAATCATTCTAATTTGAGTCGCCGTTCTAGATTATGATCATGTATCAGCAACTTTCACCCAAAGGTAGCACAATAATCCATCAGAATTATGCAGTAAAGAAATGGGTGCATAACAGATGAATGTATCTAAGTTGAAATTACAAATTATTTCTGATACGAAGTTCCCAATACTCAGCAAATAAGAATATCGAACGAAAATAAGAATATAATGTCAATAAAGAAATGTGTTAATTGTAACCGATAATATTAATCAGTCAGGTGCAATAATACATAACCCTCTATAATAAGGTACTAGATGTTGTTGGTGGAAAACGCACATAGAAGCACACCCGTAGAAAAAAGCGCCGCCGTGAAGTAATTCCCTAAGTTTCATTACTTAATAATTTTTATTTCTAATGAGTAGAAACTGGTAAAAGAGTGGAAAAAGTAAAATTATACTCATATATGTCATGTGAAAGATTATTTGAAATGGCAGGGATATCTATGATATGTGATGGTCTGCCACGGACATTATGAATAGAATAGAATAGAATAGATTAGAATATTTATCCAGAAGCCAATTTACATAAATGGATAAGACACGTCATATTGAACAATAAAAAGTAGCATTTACAATCATAAAGTTAGATTATAAGTTACAATGAGGTACAAAAACTAGTATTGCTATTACATTATAACAATGGTACGACAATTTAGACCCACTAAAATTTTTAAGGACAATTTAGATACACTAAAAATTTAATATTTTTTTTTCTTTCTGGTTCATGTATTCATCTACAGTATAAAACGCAGCTTGAATTTTTGCAATTCCAGAGTTCTTATATTTTCGGGCAAATGATTAAAGAGTTTGATGTCTATATAGGAAGTGGCTTTTTCATATTTAAAAGTATTATGTATTTTGATGGCAAATGCTGAACTCTGCCTAGTCTCGTCAGAATGATGGTTGGCATTTGTTTTGCAGTTATCCAAATAAATTCTTATTGTTAATAGGCATTTATAGATATATGTGATATGTCGATGTATTAGCTGTTTGTCATGTAAACGTTACCTGTCTTACTGATGGGTTATATGTTGTCTGACACAGTATAGACAATCTGAACTGTGATAATGATTTTTTGATCTATGGCTCTGTCTGTTATGTAAATTGTACGTGATTATATTAGCAGTCACAAATGTCAAAATACTTCGAATACACTCTACCCAGTTTGGAAATGTGTTTCGAAAAATTTGTTCTTGATGGGTGCCTACGTCGTATAAGGAACATATCTGCCAAATATGAAGTCGGTCCGCTTTATAGTTTGGAAGATTTCTTGATGAGTGAGTGAGTCAGTGAGTGGAAAGCGTATGAATTCATAATTCAAACAATGATTGATTAATCTAACCTTGAATATAAGAATGTACCTCGACCTAGTCGACCTGAGTATCTTCGTAGTAACCGCGAAAATCATTATGAAACGCATGGATGATATTAATATGCTAAGCAATATGACATAAAACTTTGACAAAATTAATTCAAATTCGGTCACGACTCACACGTTGAGATTCCAATTGTTAAAAACCTGATAAGCTATGAAAGAGTTCATACTGTGGATATGTACACTATAACACTATAATAACAAACAATCATTCTTGTCTACTAAAAATACTGCTAAAGTACTGAGGACTAACTTTAACAGTTTTTTCAGTTGATAGTTTCTTATCATAGTTGATAATGAATTCCACTTCCTTGTGATAACAATAATTTTTACATAAGATAAGATCAAAGCAACACATCATTAAGTTTCTGTGCGTAAGAATTTAAGTTCCAATGTTGCGTATATAATCATGAACTAATAGTTGAAAGGTCAACCAAATCACAACAACGATGAGAGAATTTTGAACGACCAATTGTTCTCAAGATTAGTGAGTCTGAACTTTTACCCGTGAACTACAAATCGGATAAGCCGACTTTTATCACCTAGATTGGAAATGATTAAATAAATAACTGTTAATAATGTGATATTCTCAATTCGAAGGCAGAAGACGCCGTCATACTAAGCTCTCATATAATTTAGTTTACTCTATCACCCTTTTTTCTATTCAAATTATAATTTATCCAAAGCACATTTTCGCCGCGATGCAGCCGTTGTTAAATATATGTAAACTTTAGCTTATATGTCTTTGATGATATGATGATATAATACGTAAGCTAGACTTTACGTATGTCTTTTGTATTGGAGTGCTTAAGCTAAGTTAAGTTTGAGTTCAAGTGGAAAAAGGATGATAGTGGAAACTAAATTATATTGTATTACATTCCACAGTTGCGCCTCACCCGTATGTATTAAACTCTTGTTTTGGAAGTATGTCAAAGTTTTTATACCAAATCATATTCATGATTTTTGGAACATTTCTTGAGAATGACATGAATATTTTGAATAGAATAAATGAAACTCGTTACTAGATAATTTACCAGTGTTATTACTTCAGAGCATTAAGACATAACTGTTTACTTAAAACCAAATAATCCAATTACGGTAATGGAATAGAAAGTACATAAATTAATTATGTAGAAATGGTCAAGACTTCATTCGTTGAGTTGCGTGTAGTGATTAACCAATTGTCAGCTAATTATTTGTAGATGTATTTTTTCATTCTGACAATTAATATTATCTATTTATCCATTCCAGTCTTCAAGAAAAGGTATTTTGTCTATAATAATTTGATGAAAAGCATAGGTTTCATAATTTGCGTTTTTAATTCCCTCACTATACGTTTTTTTAGGTAAGTAAAACATATCTTCGAAGAATATCCATCTACATTTTATTTTTGATTTGATGAATGCTTGTGCATTTTATGTGCTTTCGTGCGTACTCCAATGTTGAGACGATTGCACCGTCCCTATTATTGATCGTAGAAAAATGAAAACTTGCATATAGCTTTCAAAATTGAGAAAATAGGGTCTGTATAGTTTTTGGGAACGGTAGTCTATTGCAAGTTCTTCTTTTGGCCTCCATCTTCAGTGTTTCAAATGGAATATATAGTAAATTTCTGTACATTATGACAACAGCGCCTTTCTGACTATGAATATATTATCCCAATTATACATTTTATCTCCAAAAGTATTCGAAATTAATATTTTAAAATTTGGAGAATGTAGTGATGTCATATTTTATTGTTCATCATGAAGATAATCCTAACATATATAGGTCGTGAACCTCTACTTATATAACGAGGTTACATTGAATTAATCAATCTGGCATCATGAAAGTAAAGGTAACACAATACATAGTCATATACGTGAATGATTTTGACAGTTTATCTGAAAGCATAACGTTATGACAATAGTACATAGAGTATTATATAGAGTTGTAAAACGCATGCTTTTATGTTGTCAATTCAACAGAAGCGTCCGAATTCGGAAAATTGTGCTTACAAAATAATCACTTGAGTTCATATCTAAGGAAAAGCGAGTCTGCCTAACGGTTCACTTTACGAAGAGGCGTGTAAATTGACGTAAACGTTAGAAACATTAGAAGGCAATTCAAGTCACTTGCTTAATTGTTGTGCCTTGAAGCCAAGTAGGTAATATTCTAGTTATAGTAATAATAATAAAGAAAGACAATTTGAACTTTACTAAAGCTGTGTCAAACGTTTTCAAAAGCCAGAATAGTGGATGCTAGTCACATCGTTTGCATAATTTTGATTCAATCGCTATTCTTCTTTGGATATCTCAACAAATTTAGATCCAAAGTGACACACTGACATTCTTTGACGGACAACCCCGCAGACGTGCGTAAAACTTTGCAAATCGGAAAAATGTGAGTTAATTCGTTTTCGTAATAATTTTAGTGCTGGCCATTGGACGCAACACGTCCTGGGACGAATAGCGGTTGAATCAAGATTAAGCAAATATGGTGTAACTAGGGTTAATTTTTTTCGCGCTTCTGAAGACTTTTGAAACGTTCAAATCGTCTGTCTTCATTTTTTCATAATCAGTAGACAATAACTGATTATTATTGCGCAAATGAATTACCTCCTAATTCTTACATATTTACGTCCATCAATACATCGCTTCGTCAAGTGAACCGGTGAGCAGACTTGCTTTATCTTGGATAACCACTCAAGTGCAATAAGTATATGCTTTCTGGTTTAATTGTATGACTTTTTTGACATTGAATCTAGATCTAAAAGGAGGGTGTGGAAAGTCAGTGAACGGGTCTACGGATCAGTTAATTATATTGCTGTATCTATAAAAGCAGATAAGATACAATTTTCTTATACAATTATGGAAATAAAATCACTAATTTAGACTAAATAAACAATGAATGTTTCCATTATGACATTATGTGTGTTGAAACATATGTAAGCAATAACGAATAATGAAGACATTCATTGTTTATTTAGTGTAAATTAGTGGTTTTATTCCCATAACTTTATAAGTTGAAATTGAATTTAGTCATTCTTAATGCTGAAACTATTCAATATACATTTTTCTTTTTCGAATTGGAAGTTAGCATACATACCGCCAAGAATTGAATCTGAAAATGTCCTCATTTTGACGTTGATGGTTTTCAAGACTAGTCTCATTCTATAAGTATAATAAGCTAGAGGTAATCCCTCATCCACTGAAAATACTGTTGAAGTATAGAGGACCTTCCAGCTGCCAAGTAGCCGTGATCAGAGGGAAGAAAATTAGAAAATAAAATGTATCTGTTCAGATACTATTATGAGACAGATATACAAATAAGGGAGATGGTAATCCCGGAGATAAGACTGAATTCATTAAATTGGTTTTTCGTTTATATATTTTCATTCCTTCTTATTCTATATATGTATATATAAATCTCAAAGGATATGATATTTTTCATTATGAGTATTTATGAATACATAAAATTGTAAAAACCACATTAACTTATTTCAATCACGGTGCCTAACTAAACTACTGAAACATATGCAATGATTTGGAAGGAAATTACGATTTACTAAGAATGAGCAATGGAAATATCAATACAATAATCGTATGGAATTTTCGAATTAAGTCGTATTTTTGTTTGACTCATCAGGTACAAATGGTCAGGGTCACTTCTTGGTGTATGGATATTTTATAGTCGCGCTAACTTTTAGTTAAATAAATAAGTATTATTGGAATACAGTGAGAATGCGAAAGTCAATAGATCATTAAGAGCTATCTACAAATCAGCGCGTGAATAAAAAAAGAACCAGTTCCAACATTGAAAAAACTGTTGACTTGTTTAATGTCGTTGATGGATCGAAATTTTGTATCTGCTGATATAAACCAATTGAACGAGGAACAAATGATTTTGAAAATTAGTGATTCAGAATTATGATTTGAATGTAACCGGAAAACAAGTGGAGTTTGCCTTATGGAATATTTAAGTAGACATAAATTAAAGAAACGGGATTTGAACATCACCAATTCCATACTGAACTGCAACTATGGTAAACGAAGAATGATAAGACGTGGTTGTAGCGGCAGCAATAATTAGTTCTAATCCAAGATCTTTCCGCAAATCTGAACCTTGACCTCCTTACTTCAACTCGATCAATGGAGGTCGTTCGGTTTATATTATGTTTTTATTCAAGTTCTGGAATTCAATACAATTGGAATGTCAATATCAATCATCATGGCTTCAAAGTGGGAATTCAAGAACTTTACTCAGAGGAAGTTAAATCGACATTTTCATAATTTTTGTATGAAGATCTTATAATTTGATGGGAATGGAGAAACATACGTAGGTACTTTCAGTTGCAGTAGCCGAAGAAACATAATTCAATCGCTGGGTTGATAAGTTTTTATGCCGAAAGCTTCTTTCATTGAATTCCAAATTTTTTCATCCTCATCCTGAATACATAGAGTAATGTTAAAACTCAATATGTGTACTAATTTGTTTTCTATCGGAGGAAATGAAATATAGAGTTTTCTCAACACAGTCAAGTTAAAAAGAGTATTTGGGGATGAAACCTACAAAATTATATATTCCCATCAATGTAATAAAATTGTAGAATATGTTTCATCTGGGTTAATGGGGATGGATTAATGCATAATACTATTAATTATCAAGAATGACTCATAATTTCCCTTATTTAATTTTCAAAGCTTTAATTCCTAGACTACCGATAGTTTACTTCAATGTCTTAGTGTATAACAACTCACGAAAAACTGGAGAAATAATTTGATTTTGTCAAACGTAATGAAATTAAAACTGACATATATTTTCATTCTACAAAGTAACCCGTATATATGTTTGATCCTGAGGATGGCTATCGACAAGTACTTGCACAGTTAATGGCAAAATGGAAATTGTTCTCCTTGAAAACTATGGAATTGAAATCATTGGATGGAACAGAATAACTGAAAATGAGATTGATTTATCATATACAATCAATCAATATTTTATCCGTCTCCCTTTGACAATGAAATTATGTTTATTAAAGAAAGTAAAACAATGAAGCAAGCTTACTTATTTGGGTCAATAACTGTTGTTGTTTAAGTATCATTAGATAATTATTGTTCCATTTGTTGATTGATATGTTTACAAATACAAATAAGAATAACCATTGGCAAATATATACTACTGAATTAATTTTGTGTTCAATTTAAACATATTTACTAGATTTTATGATAAATAACCTAAAACCCATATTTCATAAATAAAAGAGAATTGGCAGATGCTATAAACAAATACCAATAGATGGTAGTAAGCTTCTCTCGACAGAATAGTTCATTTCTGTATCAAAAATAGTATCTTGTAATAAAGTGCGTTTTTCAACAATTCCAGTGATTCTCAATTTATTCTATCTGAACCATGGAAGTTAGCAATACGACAAGGGAGAAATCATATTACATTAGAACCTTTGTCTCTGCGAACCTTCCAATATTTTCTGCCTATTCACATAAATTCGATCTCCTCAAAAGAGGGAATTTAATAATTTCCAAAACCGGTGAGGGGTATTCGATTGCACAAATTGTACCTATGTAGGTAGAAGGATTGCAAGAAATAGGCAGACTTTGATTCCGAAATGAAACGAATATGAGATATGTCAAAAATTAAATAATTGATAAGTGATATAACATAAAAAATGAATAAGTTTTCATGAAGATGCTCGAGCAAGTTATATGCTTAGAATTTAAGCAGTTAAAAGTCGTAAAATATTTGAATGATCCCAAGATTTCTCATGTTCTCTCTCTTTGCCATAACGATTGTAGATCGATAACATTTATATTTGTCAAGTCATAATCATGGATATTCGAAATACTTCGAATGATCACGATAATAATAAAATGTGTAGTATCAGTTTAATCGTGAAATTTATTATGGTACCTACGTTTCGAAACTACATTGAGTTCAACTAAGATTAACAGCAAATATAGAATCCGTTTCGTCCAAGTTATCCAAAAAACACACCCATGTGACTGAGTTTATATTAAACGTTGATAAACAACATTTTTTATTATAGAAAAAATTGGCACGTGGATTCAGTTTCCATCGATTGTCATTGGAAATCATAATATAACTTCTAAATTGAATATTATGATAGTTCCTTATCAGAAGAATGATAGTTTCTGGGGGGTAATAAATACATTTTGCCTATTGTTGAGCTGGAATATCAACAACTTAAATCAGAAAGTTATTCTATAAAATCAATATTCCCGGGATAAATGATGTAACATATTCTTCGGATGCTTGTATAGTTTATAAAGAGTTTGCAATTTTTCTATTAATAACTGATATGATCAGTTATTCGCACATTTTTCAATGTCAACTGGAGTTTCAGTCAATATCATACAAGTGGTAATAACTAGAAGTGATAAACTTTTGGAATTAAATATTATATAACTTCAAGAGTGCAGATACAAGATGTTCTAAATAGAAGTAATAACAATAAATGTAACTCACGAGGCATGATGATGTGTTTGATGACAGCTCTTTGTAACTAATAATTCCAATGATCACTATCTTCGAAGACTTTCCAAATGATACAACTAAGCCGTATTAAATGGTAGAAGAGGTAGATACACCTATCTATAGAAGAAGTCAATGGTAACTTATATTCAAGACATGCGCACCTGTATATATGATATCAATTATAATATTCGTGAATCTTGACCCACGCCAGGAAATATGAACACGTCATTTTAGATACTCGTTTGTTGATTTGCCCTTCAAAATACTGCTGCTGCATTTGAGTCTCACATAATGAAGGTCAGTTATCAATTAGGGATTGAAACTTTCGATGTTTCTCGGATTTAATAACTATGGATATAGCGTGCTGACTTAATTTTTTTGATTATTTTGTACTTGCAATAACATAAATATGAACTAAGATTACGGTGATCAATTTGTGCAGTTAATGAAACACAAGCTGTCCTTAGTAAAGTTTGGAACTATAATTAAGAAGTTCCTTGACTTTAAAGAGTTCTATGTCCAGATATTCTTGAAGGTCAAAATGGATCGTACAATAATAATTTTCTCATCCATCAGAATGTCCAGTGATCCCATTAAAATATAGTGACTACTTAATGACTTTATCAATTTCGCATCCGGATCAATATATCAATTTTCTCAATGCTCTTCATTATATTTTTTTAGAAAAATCAATGAAGTTTGCTTGATGAGTTCCTACAGAAGTGGACAAAATAACAATGGTTTGATGCAACTGCCCCCTCCAAATGATGTGCTCTTATTTGTCGAACAATTATGAAGGCTGGATTCTAAAAACACGTCGGAGGCTTAAATGGTCCTAATGAGAGGTAACTTCAGTACGTCGTTTACACGTAGTATACGCCGAAATTCTAGAATTAATAAATTGGAATCCAAAATTACCGAATGGATGGACTGACAATCAGACATAATAGTTTGATCAATTGGAGACAGAAAACAACAACAACTCCACTTAGAAACTGCATTTCTTAATTTTCTCTGAGGTTTCCGGAATGTATGGTAATGTTATAAAATTATCTGTATTACCGTTTATATCATCTGCTTATTTTTTCTTTAATGATGGGGTTGAAAAATGTTTTTGAGCAGTCATTCATTCCCAGTATATTACGAATGATTTTCAAATTTTTGGGACGGTCTTCTTGGTGGGACAATTTAACAGCGCGATCTGTAAGACTTGCTACTTGTTGGTGCAACTGAATTATAATGAAGATATCGCTGAGAATAAACTTCTTTAGTACACCACGATGTTTTTATTTTTCCATACAAATCATGCCTGATGTTCATATCGAGGAAATTTATGTTTTTGTTAACTTCTGTTATTACTGTCTGGCAGTGGGCAAGCCGGTTCTCAGAACTTATCAAACAATTACCGAATCTATCAGGTATCCGTTTAAGTTGCGCCTCAATTTTCAATTAAAAGGTTTCTTCCGAATAACCCCACAGAAAAAAATCAATAAAAAAAATTAAACCTGTGATCGAAGTAGCCATACTATAACTCCACTAGTACCCATCCGTTTTCCAGGAAATTTTTGATGAAGGTACCTACCATAAACGCATAATGAGATGGTGCACATCTCGTTGGAACCAAACGTTATCAGCTACTTATTCATCATTTCCTTCTGGGAAAATTTCACGAGCTGCGAGTTAATATATTATATTGTTACGTTTTGAGTTTAATTTATTTTTTCCCGTTGAAGTAAATAACTGTTCTTAACAGCCACACCGTAGAATCGTTTATCGACTTTTCTTCCATTTGATGCATCGAAAGGGGTAAGCTCCTATTTAAAATGATAAAGTTGATACAGGAAAGCGGAAGGGGTGGATAGATTCAACTTCAAAAAATCATTAATATCTTCAGTTTTATTATTGAAAATAGAAGTTATGTTTTCAAAAGTTATGGCCTTGTCGCAATATTTTCTACACATACTGTATGTACTTAGATATAAGCTCTGAACAGAATAGTTCACTTTTATTTTGAAACTTCCTGAATTTTGATTTTTCTTTATTTCTTTTTGATCCGCTAGATAATTGTTATAACCTTTCTTATATTCAATGGTGGTTAGAACCGAAACCAAAAGAACGTTAGCATATTAAATTTATTCATAAATATTGAAGTCGAATTTCTTGCGATTAATTCTTCAATAGGATAACATTTAGTTTTCATGAAGAATATTTCAGGCAATATTTGTAGATCATTGGATTTTGAAATGAAATATCATACTTTATGTTTTTTCATGCTGGTTCTGGAATCTTGATCTGTAAATAGGCAGAAATTTTGGGAATCTTATCGTTCACGCACATTAATGCAAATCACTCAAATTATGGAATCAGGATGAAAATATTATCATCGACAGTCCTTATTATCACAGCAATGACAATTGATATATTTTCGATTTGCCAATGACACCTACAAAATGTAATTCCTTTTTTTGTTATTGATATTAAACCGTGAAATATGATGGAAATTGCTGAGAAAAAAGCTGCTGTTCGAAAATTATGAGTTTCAATAAATAGGTCTCGCGGGGTGCCAACGGTTCCCACAGACAATTTTAAATTAATTGATCCATACATTACTAATTTTTCTCACCCTCCTTTTTTAACACACCTTTCCGACTTTAGACTTTGGGAGGGTTAACTTTACCGTCCTATGATTGTAATGTTCATTAGCCTTAAACTAACATAATAAATTGAATATAAAATATGTAGTGGGTTATTTGGATTAAAACACAGACAGTTCTTAAAAACCTATGATATGAAATATGTGTATGCTGAATGCGTTTCAAAAATGGTATTTGAACCCGCGTCAGTGTCGTCAAAGTCAATCATTACCCAATTCAACCTTACAAATTTTGTAACATAATCTTTGTATTAAATTGTAGACTCACATAGATAACCACCCGTTACTCTGCGGAAGCAGCTAACATCCGTAGAAGCAGAAAATATGTTGCAAATGATTTAGAAACAGCTAAATATGTAAAAAAACGTTGAATCATACCTAATCTGTGTTATCAGAATGCAAAGTTGAATACAAACACATCTCGTGCTAGAAGTAAATAGACAAAGCATTGGATCTCCAGGTTGAACAGTGATAACACAACTATTAGTTCCAGAAGGCTGTTTCGCTTTTCTCATGAGATCTTCAGTGGAACGTGGAAGACGTGAAGTCACTGTTCAACCAACTCCGTTAAATGATATAACTACCACTTTCGAAAATATTCTGCAAACCTAGGTATTCCTACACCATCTGCCGGAAACCAGATACCCCACTGAGAATCTAATTCACAATGACACGCATTGATTATACAGTTCTCGCGATTCAAGGAATCGACTGGGGAATAGAGTTGAAAATACTACCGCCAGATGACACCTCTAATACAGATGGTGTTGGAGCACCTAGATTCGTCAAATTTTCTCGAAGGTGATAGTTATATCACTGCCGGAGATGGTTGATCACGTCTATCTCGTTTCACTGACGAGCTCTTGAGGAGAGGTAAACAGCTGCTTGGGACTAACAGACGAGTTGTCACTGTTTCACTTAGATAATCGTCACAGTCATCATCTCAAAATTATTATAGATGAGTTCAGAAAGGCTCAAAGCAAAAATTTTCGCAAAAAACTGCAATTTTTTTCAGTCCAATTGCGATACTTCCCTTTACTACGTATAAATATAGAGGGGAGTGAAAAAAATAAACAATAATGGTATGCCAGTGTTTGAATTATTTTACAGTTACTGTGGTCAATGCTCGACTATTTTTGAATTTAAGTAATAGGTGATTAATTAGGATATGCGATGCACGATCTTGCCTAATTTGACTCTCCCTTGTTGCTCAAGCTTATAATTTACCTTGACTTTATTGCAGTTCAAGATCGACGTGCTTGGGTTTATACATCAACATGATGAAGTAATATTAAATGACATTCATTATTCTTTAAGATATAATGAAAGTGATAAACATTTAAAATGAACATCAGTCGATTGGTAATTTCCGTCCCGGTGTTACCCTTGTACTGTAAAGTGGGAGTCTGGGACAATTGAAGATATTTGTAAAACTAAATATATTTTCTTTAGTAATTAATGTGAACAAATGGAATTGGTGTCTGAAGGAAGCAAAAATAATTTCCAAATGTTTCTTGATTTATATCCAAAAGTGCTGGTTTATTTTTATGTTGAAGTGTGGCGCTAATCTCAGAAATTTTAATTTTAGGAAGGAGTAGGTGCTCGATTTTTTTTTATGTATGAGGGTATTTTATGGCGTATTTCATAAGCTTTCCAAAACTTTGCCTCGTCATTCACTCACAACAGGAGTTGAAAATGGTAGTTCCATGGTTTTGATGATCTTTTTTCTGTGAATAACACTGATAAATGCCAGATAATCACTCTTATCTGCTAAAAATACTATTAAAGTACTAAGGACCTTTCAGCTAGCAAGTAGCCAGCATTAGAGTGAACTAAATCAGAAAACCAACTCAGCTGGAGATGAAACTGACTTCAAAATCGCTTTTTCACTTATACATTTCCAATCCCTTCTAAATTACCCATACAGGGTATTTCAGAAAGACCTCACGTAAATGCAAGGGACGGTAGATTTTATAAAAAATAATCAGATTTTCCATATAAACTATGGTCCTATCTTCTATCGTTTCGTTGAATTAAATTTTTTAAACGACATTTTGCTATAGTTCCTTTGCAGCTGCAGATATTTCGTTGAAATCTGGTACTCGGGGGCTTCAGAGGACGCTGAATAAGATGGTTTAGTTATTTTCAGATTATGCGGTAGAGGAATTTCCTTCAGCCTTAACTTTTTTGAGAATAATTTTTTTGTTTTCTATTGCACATTTTTCTGGCTTATAATTTTATTTATTTCGGTAGTGAGTAAATTTGATAATGAGTTTTTGTTATATTCATTTAAACGCATTTCTCAGGAAATTCTCGCATTGAGATATATTTCTGTTAACATCATTAGAAAGGTTAGACAATTTTACTTCATCTAGGTTAAGAGCTCATTGGCATACCGACCTTGATAAGAATTGGGGAAGCTATTGAAAGTGTAATAATTTAAATCGATGCAGTTTCTGAACGACTCATTCGATTTTAGTGAACTTTAGTTTGTATAGAAGAGGAGGTACGTACTTCCAATTGTCATATCTATTGGTACACGATAGTTCCTTATAAAATTGCTAGAGGGCGTAATTTGTAATGATAACTTAAATCATACGGTATAGCTATGACATGATAATCGGAAATTAGATTAAATTTGCAAAAAATTCTAAAAACCGCAAATCGATAATTCTTTTTGTTTCTGAACATACGCGATTTCGGTAGTAAGTAAATTTGTTAATTTACTGTTTTTGTTGTTCATTTAAACGCGTTTTTCTCGAAAATGGTGAAATTTTGAGACCCTCAACAAGAGTACATTATTCGTTTGAAATAAAATTGTAAACCAGAGAGATGTGGAAAGAAAGCAAAAAAACTATTCTCAAAAAAGTTAAGGCTAAAAGAATCACCGAAAAGTCGCGCACCCAGCGTCCTCTACCGCATAATCTAAAACTAGATGAATCGTCTCTTTGGGCGTCTTCTGACACCCCCGAGTACTAGATTTCAACGAAATATCTGTAACTGTACAAAAGCTACAGCAAAATTTTGTTTAAAAAAATTAAGGTCAACGCCCGCCCTCTATCTCCGAAACGAAAAAAGATAGGAACACAGTTTATATGAAAAATTTGATTATTTTTGTAAAATCTACCGTCCCCTGCATTTACGGGAGGTTTTTCTGAAACACCCTGTATATTGGTACTGTGTTTTAACCCCAAATAGCATTTAGACAGATACATTTTTCTTTCTAATTCAGTTTAGTCTGATGATGGTTAGTTGGTAGCTGAAAGATTCTTAGTACTTCAATAGTATTTTTGGTGGATAAGGATGATTATTTTGTACTTATTAGTGTTATAGTGTATCCACTGTTGTGAATTCTTTTAGTGTATTTGTATTGGAGAGAGCTAAAATATATTTTCCGAACTGAACGTTTCATTAAAATTCAAAACGTATGGCTCTCCATCGAATACGATCTCTTAGGCTTATGCGGGTCCGGCGTTAGATAGTATTGATTTAATTTGATTAGATCGACAATAATACGACGATTCCTAATGTCCTGATGAATTTGTTGGTTACATATTCAATGATTTTTCGGAATATTATCCCAACCTTGATTTTTTTTTTATTTATTTATTATTTATTTATCACTGCTAACCTAAACTAAAATCCTATTCATATAGATGTTGAAAATGTAAAAACTGTAATGCGGCCAAACATCTGCCTAGTTCAAAACCTATAAAAGATGATCTACTGATTGATCATTACAATGAGATCCTATTAAAAATAACAATAATAGTAACACTGATATCTTTTTTTCATGATATTAAGAGATATAGAGTGTTATAATTTTCAATGATTATATTTTAAGCTTTTTTGACATACAATTTTACCAACATTTTCATATGTAAACAGATCATTAAAATTTGCTCTAGTTTCGTAACAATAATTTATCTTAAATATGATTAGTATTTTCATTCTAATTAGCTTATCCCAGCTTCTGAAAGATGGATGATCCAAGGGAATATGTATCTATATCATTTGAGTTTCAATTTATACATCTGAAGAAAATTGAATGAACAATTTTGCTGAGCTCACGAACCATTTTCATTAAATTGAAGATACAGTACTATCTTAGGGAATATCTTTGTTGATACTGCACCCTTTCAAACACTACTTTACCGAAAATTTGAAATTGAACGCTGTCACTATTTATATTCATTACGATTTTAAGGCTGTCATATATACCTACATCCTAGTTACCTGAGAAAACTTCAATTACCAAACTCGGTGAAACATATGAGCTTATCTATGTGGAACACTTTTATTAACACTAAGAAATCATGAAACAATTGAAGGCAATTGTTCTAGTGTAAAATTTTTAGGAGTTCATATAGATAATACTCTTACATGGAATACTCATGTAGACGAACTAGCAAAAAAAATTGCAAAAAATATGTATGCCTTGCGCAGTCTCTCGGGCACTGTTTCAAATAATGTTTTGCTCACTGCCTACTACGGATTATGTGAATCTCTAATATCCTATGCTATTATAGTGTGGGGAAACTCAGCAGCTACCAGAGAAAAAATCTTTGGTGTACAAAGAAGGGCGATACGTATTGTGGCCGGTATTAAGTATCGAGATGATTGTAGGCATGCCTTTATAAATCTTCATGTTTTAACGTTTCCCTGTTTGTACATTTTTTCATGTCTTTGCTATGCTCTTGATAGGTACCCTACGTTAACTCTCCAATGTGATGTACATGAGCATGATACAAGAAATAAATACGACATTAGGAAAGATTTTGGTCGACTTACAAAGACTCTCAGCGCACATGAGAACAATGCTTTTTCTTATTTTAATAAACTTCCTCCAGAGGTTAGAAATTATTCTCCAAATAAGTTTAAAACTCTTGTCAAGACCTTTCTGGTATCATTAGCTTTTTATTCAACAGATGAATTTTTCTTATCAAGTAACTTAAGTACTTTATCTTAAAATTCTTAAACGTTTTTGTCCTACCTGTAAGAGTAACGATCTGTCAAAAAACTAATTTTACTCTTTTTATCTTTGTTATTGTGACTTTTTTTTATATTTTATTGACAATTGTGAAATGTGTAAACATTATTAACATGAATAAATATTCTTGATTCATGATGCAAGATAATCGTATTCTTAATAAATGAAAAATATTGTTGGTCATAAGTTTACTCGGAGTATGTAAAACTAAACCAATAATAATATTAACTCTCCAATATATATATATATATATATATTCTCTGGAGTAATAGCTTTATTTTATATGGAAACGTTGCAACATTTCAATATCAACCTGTCAATAACAACACATTTCCTAATTGACAACTGTATTAAATGATTACAATTAGTGGAACAGACATCGTGTTGGATATAATTACCAATACGTAAAACGGATATCAAATTAACGACAAAATAATCCTTGGACGCAAGAGTAGATAGATGAGTTGATGCTAATTAAGATTATAGTCGTTTACCGCGAACGCAAATGCTGGTCACGTGACAGTCGATGGTATACTTAAAAACTCTAATAATTATTAAATCCAGCGAATTTGGCTGCTTTTTACAGTTTTTGGCTGTTAGGATGATCAAGTATGTTGGACTACTAGTGTGCTGTAATTGAGATTCAAATATTTGACTGAACATTTGGTTGTTATTTAGAAGAATGTTCAAGAGCAACATAGTTTCAGAAGTCAATAATGGGGTCAAAACACCTGAATCTCGATTGAGAATATGAAGGTCGAAAACAAAGAATAAGAGAGAGTTGAAATGCAGAAATTCCATGATTGACTCATAAAAATGGGTCCCTTCAAATCATGTTTCATTTGGATACGAAGAAAGAACAGGTTTTAAATTGTGGTGGAAAATAATTCGATCAGCTTCCAATTTATTTGGGTAGAGTCGAGGTTACCGTTCTGGAAATCGGCAGAACTTACTTCAAGGGAATACTTCAACCTCGGTATTGATTTTGAATCAGTTATAACTAGTGGTTAAACTGAAATATGTATAATTAAGAATAGTCTATTTTATATTTTCTTCCGTCCAGAATGGATGATAAAAATAACGATAATGATAATAATACAGATTATGATAATTTGTATAGTTATTTACATAATTTTAGACAATTCATGTTATATTGGACTCAAGGAAAATCAGATATTGATATATATCTCTACGATACAAGACCCTAATATCTTTTCACTATTATTGGGAGTATCCTAGCAGAAAAATAAATATTTCAGACAAAAAACTATTCTTCGAATATTATCAAGAAAAGATTTCAGAGTACTGGAAGTTTAGCTGCTCACTTCTACTGAAATAACAATAATAAGATATATCTCTGACATCAACGACAGGCAGAGGGATCCCGGGACAGTTGAACCACTTTTAGTATGATAAATTGATGTTATCCAAATGTGAGTTCTTCTCAAATTTTTTTCACTTTGACTATAACGTTCGAAGAACATCGTGTGAGCCAGCAGTGGAATGTATGAAGTTTTGGAGGTTCCAGACATAGGGAAAGACCTCAATGTGTAAAGACTTCCACAACTTCGCCGTTCGATAAGAAAAGTCTGGTAGAAAGAAGTTTGGCGGATGTTATTGGTGGTGATCCCGAGCATTGTTACGGAGGACTTCATAGGAATAGTTGTACCTGACATCATCATTTTATGGATTGTGAGATCCGCCTTTCTGGAGAAGACGCAAGCTTGAGTTTTTGTTGCATTAAGGTCTACAAGATTATCAGATCCCCATTCCAAAATTTTTGCCAGATCTTCAATATTTGCGTCAACCTGTCGCTGTCTCGCTCCATTGGCTTCATTTGAAGGTATATGGGTACTAGATGAGAAAGCGGTATGAAGTGTACCATTCCCTGCAAAGCTGTGGACAGCGCTGGTTGTCACTTCCAGCAGATCGTTGATATGAAGCGGAAACGAAGTTGGTGCCAAAACCGTTCCCTGTGGAACACAAGCGTTTATAGCCATTGCTTCGGAGTATACTCCATCAACCTCCACATGGAGTAATCGATCTGAGAGAAAACTCGATAGTAGGCGACAAAATTGGGGTGGTAAACCATATGACGGGAGTTTCCTATGAAGGGTTTCATACCAGACTCGGTCGAATGCCTTGGAAATATCCAATGAAACAGCTAGAGATTCCCCATAATTTCCAATAGATTTCTAGTATACATGTGCTACGTAGGCAAGCAGATCTCCTGTTGATCTCTTCTGACGAAAGCCATATTGTCGCTCCTTCAAAATGTTGTACCATTCTATCTATTAGTTGAAATTAATATTAATTGCTTCCTCCATCACTTTACCGATTACAGATAATAGTGCAATGAGTCTTTACTTATTAGGAAGGGTCTTTTTTCCTTGTTTTTGTTATTGGTTGCACTCTAGCTGT
The DNA here is from genome assembly GCA_958510875.1 of Endomychus coccineus. Taxonomy (NCBI): domain Eukaryota; kingdom Metazoa; phylum Arthropoda; class Insecta; order Coleoptera; family Endomychidae; genus Endomychus; species Endomychus coccineus. Next base: position 61,884,010 of record OY294069.1, read on the forward strand.
CTTCCAGCTGGAAGGAAACACACCAAGTTTGTAAGAAAGGGTAGACATCCTGCAGAAAACTGGTGTTAATTCAGACATTTTGGTATTGGGATCAAGCAGCATGCGTCTAATTGTGTATTGTGTACCTATATTAGGAGGGTCCTTCCCTTGTGGATCCAAAGTTTAATTTGCAGTAACATGCTAGCAAAAAGGTTGTGTTTCCTTGTGGTTCAGTAGCCAGTGCGCCATCATCTTTGATTAGGTGAAGGATTGAACTGAGAGTGAAATTCCTACCAATAACTTCAGCGTCCAAAACGGACGTGAGCCGTTCGGGCATCCGATAAGCTTTGATCTTATTTTGGCATGTTTCAATGGATTCATTCCATAGGAAAAGTGATATTACAATCATAAATTGTATTGTAGTGTTTGGAAAATATTTTCAATTGACCGACTTTCCGTCTAAGATTTCGTAGCGCCTCGGAATCCTAGATGGAAAGGCAGGCACTTCACCTCCAATACAAATTGTAATTATTGTGATACATCTCTTATAAAATGAATACGTTATAATATATTTGAAAACATGTAGTACATATCTGGGAATATGGATTGTGTGAATCAAACTTTTCTAAAATAGTTGTCAAGGAACTAGTTTCATTAGGCATGATTTTAACGCACGAGATAAAGTAGTTTCTCAAAGAACGAGTGCTCCAAAATTCCCGATAAAAGGGGTTTCTTCACTATTTTTTCTATTCCGAGTTTTTAAAATGCATTTTTGTAATTTGCCTCCATTTTGATTTTCTAATTGACCCATTAACGAACGCAACGTCATCACTCGCCGTGTCTTAATATCCAAAAAAGCACGGAACTTTTTACGAAAATGTTTAGGTTGGCGAGCTTGATGCGGAATTATCTTGTCATCATTATGTCAGTTTAAATGACAGTGTCGAGCGTCAACAACTCAAGAAAGCGATCACAGAACCACTAAATCAAATTTTCACTTCCAAAATTAAGATGTTACCAACCACCATAAAAATCCCTAAATGGACTAAATTGAACATTTTTGTTTAAAAACGGCATAAAAAGAGCAAATTACAAAAAATAGTATAAACAACTCGTTTCCTAAGACCTTGAAGCACTCATTCTTTAAAAAAACTCGTGGCTTCGCCACTCGTTTTTTAAACTTGAATTCGTGCTTTAAGACGAGTCTTAGGAAACTCGTTCTTTAATATACTATTTTAATACAAGAATTTCATGTTTTGAATTAAGGTACTGAATCTTCCGCTTGGGTTTTTTCTTTGATTGAAAACAAATATACTACATTTGAGTAACCACTTTGAAACTTTCATTAATTGGCAGATGTTTGATTTCGTTGCGCAGTTTAGAATAAAATGACTCAGTATGTTTCGATGGGTTCCCAAATTGAGAAGAATACTTGAAACTTCTGTCACTACCAAAACCCCGTACTCTTATTAATTTGCATATCATGCTGTTGCTGATGACTGTTCGTCAATACCAATTTCTAAAAACTGAAATGCTCTAGAATTCGCGTACCATCGTAGAAGTTATAAGGATCGCGGTATAGAAACAAATTTTTTTCCAAGACAATTTCTCCAAATTCATCATTTTGTTAGATCATTTCACGTGCCGTCATCTGGCGGTCTAATCACTGTGACAATCTCCGTCATTTAGAATTCCGAGTAATCTGCGAGTCAATACTTAAGATTACAAAGTTTTCTTATTGGGACATACATATGTTCGTAGGTAGATGGCGATGGAACCTCTAGACTCCTCTAAGAATTCTGTATACGATATTTTATTATACCTCGATAGAATAATCGATCAGTGACATCGCAACACTACTCGTTCTGCTGGTGAGCCCGAGAATATGAAAGAGCTGTTCAGAATGATTGATAAGATTCTGAGGTCGCTGGTCAATCTGGAGAAGGTTTACCACTTATTGGCTCATCATTATGTTAGATAATTTAGTCGAAGGTCTGACAATTACCTCGTCGGATTATAAATAGTAGGTACAACTTACTTCATAGGTTAAACAACGTCAATAACCGCATAATTATTGATTGGTACCCATTTTCTTATAATTGGATTCGTTCGACAAACCTGATGGTTATTCTCACAATATTTCTACTCCATTTTGAGGTATCAGATAATTATATCTAGATTCTCGGGAAATAGGTCACATCAACATATATGTTTACTATATTTTCGACTTTACGTACGTTTCGGTACCACAACCATCATCAGAAAACTTCCTTAAGCTAATTGCACTACGCATTGAGCTTTCTTATAGCATTAATTTCAATTGAAAATATCTACGTCGCGACAAAGAACGAAATACGTATAATTTAAAATGTAACACATTAATGTGTAAAATATATGGATATGCATTAGAAAACCACTGCGAAGTAATGTTTCTATGATTAAAGACAGAAAAGGAAATCTATTGAAAGATGAAACAACTTATAAAAATTTAAATCAGATCCTATATTATCTTTACAAAATGATATGAACAAATTAATAAATAAGTGGTATGCAAATAAGTTGTTCCTTGACATTAAAAATAAGTTTATTTGCCATAATGAGCAAGTACCACATATATTCCGAAACTACATAAAACTGATATACCTTTAAGGGTCATTGCGAATAATATTGGTGTGCCTACCTATAATTTGTCAATGTTTTTATTTAAATGTATTAATAATATAATAGGAAAAAACTAATTATGAGTAAAGGATTCATGGCGTTCTATCGAGTTTATAAAAAATCCGTAGCCATAAATCATAAATTAATTTCTTTAGACGTTGCTTCTTAATCAAATAAATAAATAAATTATGTATTGAATATACCAATCTAATTAGCCTAGAATAGCATAAAAAAACGTTGCGCAGAGACTAAAGACCACACACCTCTACATCAGTCTGAATTTATAAATGCAGTAAAGTTTTGTTCAGAATGGACTTGTTTTTTCAATGTGGTAAATAACATTTTGGACAAATATTCGGCACAACAATGAGACTTCCTATTTCAGCGACTATCGCTAACCTTGTTATGGAATGCCTAGAATGAACATCAATGAATTCATTGAATTTTCAACCCGTATTCTTCAAACGATATATAGGTGATTGCCTAATATGTGTTCCCAAGGATAGGATTCAGTATGTGACAAATGAATTTAACAATTTACAATGTAAACTTCCATTCACCTGTGAAAGTCAAGGGAGCAAAAACATAAACTTCCTAGATATGAACCTTAGATACGATTCAGATGGAAGAATTAAACATCGTGGTTTAAGAATAAAAGTTTGGTCTCTGTGATAACTTCAATATGATTCAGTTGCACCAAAAAGTTATAAAAAAGATCGCAATGTGAAATTGCAACACCTAGAAAACCGTCACAAAAATTTGAAAAAGTTCATAATATACACTAGAAGATAAAAAGCCACCCATAACCTTATTTTAACGCCATCATGAGAGGAAGAATAAACTAAATCTACAATAGTGCATCACATATGAATAATATAAACAGTAATGAAGATAATTTTATAACGTTATCATACATTCCGGAGACCTCAGAGCAAATTAAGAAATGTTTAAGAAAGTATGACACAAATGTTGCACATAAACCTTACTAACAGTGTTGATAAGTATTTTCAAATGTAACATCTTTAATACCTAACGATAAACAAACTCACACGGTATACAAATTGAATTGTTTAGAATGGGATGTGACTTATACAGGAATCTCTAGATAATAAAATTAGATTATTATAAATTTAAAATATTCATATTTTATCTAAAGAAACCAATTGTATAAAATATCTATCCTGGAGATGTTCCACATAAAACGTGACGCTAATTCTGTAAATCATAGAGCTGATGTACAATCATTGAGTAACATTTATACAAATTTAATTAATTAAACACTTGTAAATTCCTACATATTTCTTAATAATCTGTAAAAATTATGTTTATGTAGAAAACTGATACAAAAGATCAGTAATACCGGTACAGCATGGATCTTTTCTATCGTAGACATAACATTTTAAATACGTCTGTTTAACATTGTACCTATTTGGCGAGAAGGGATCTTTGTTGTCAGGTCGGAATTGATTACATGGTTTTGCATTTTTCTTGAGATATGATGTCTTCAACTATAGAAACATTATTTGGAGTGGTTTTCTAATACATATTCATGTATTTTGTATATTAATGTATTAAATTTTAAATTATTCGTATTTCGTACATTTTTATTTGATGTTAATGCGATAAAGACGCTCAGTGCTTTGTGCAATAAATTTGAGGAATCCCGCGCTTACGTAAAGAGGAAGACATAGTAAACATATATGTTAATGTAACCTGTTTCCCGAGAATTTACATATAATTCATACCTGGGTCAAGAATCATTAAAGTATATGTAAGCTGTCTATGGAGTGAATGCTTCTTATAGAATCGTTCTTACTTCCCTCAGTATATTCGTAGTATAAGTTTATAATTATAAGCCTATGATTTTGCTGGTTGAGGTTTTGTTCAGATCTGCTGATGGGAGATGTCTCTTACCGAACATCTTAGATCTGGGCATTCATGAAGAACGTGTTCTATTGTTTCACCATCCTCGAAACATTGAGCGCCTTCTACTACAAAGCCGAACCTTCGTAGATGGTGAGGTTGACGGTCCTAGTATCCTGTGTATAGACCAATTAGAGTAGGTACCTAGGTTCAATCTACATTGCTCTAGGTCTATTTTAGCTCATGTTCTCGGGGTTTTGATAAAAGTTTTAGAGTAAGGTGAACCTGGTAAGGTTTGCCAGTAATGTAGTAGACTTTTCATTATACGAGGACAAGGTGAAAAGTCCCTGAAAAATGAAACAAGAAATGATTTATTTGGTCAAAACTTATTTCATTTCTCAACATAAGCTCTTTGTAGCCCGATACACTTTGTACAACGTTTTTCTAATTTTTCGATCCCTTCCAAGTAACACGATTTCGGCAAACCTTCAAAATATACAGCGATGACCTCATCGTTGGAGTCAAATTCCTTATTGTCGAGCCATTTCTTCAAGTTTGGAAATAGATAAAATTGCAGAGGGCGAAATCTGGAGAATATGGTGGATGACGAACCAATTCGTAGCACAATTCATGCAATTTTGCCATTGCAATTGCGAACCTGTGAGCCGTTGTCTTGGTGGAAGAGCACTATTTTTGCCAAATGCGGCCGATTTCAAATCGGCGTCGAATCGATGCAACAGCTCTGCATAATATACGCTGGTGATCGTTTTGCCCTTTTCAAGGTGATCGATATGGACGATACCTTGTGTATCACAAAACGCTGTCGCCATGACTTTGTTGGTCGATAAACCTACTTTGGCCTTTTCCGGTTTCGATTCGCCAGGACAAGTGCAAAAACTCCTTTGAAGTTGTCACAAGGTCGCGCTTGTTGTCAACAGAGAGCAAATGCGTCACTCATAGATAGCTTTCTCATATTTAAAAATATACTCAAAATGTTCCGTATCCCTTCGGTTGAGATGCCCGTAGCCTGAGCAATCTCGTGCACTTCAACTAGCCTTTCGTCCAATATTGTAATGAGGGCTTAGTTCAGGTTGTTTCAAATATTTAAAAAAACAAAATCATATTTAGAAAATTAAAGTTTCAGTAAAATTAAAATATCTAGAAGTAAAGAACATCTAAGGGTTGCCAGATGCTTCCAATAACAAATTTAGCTTGAGAAATGTGAAGGGGTTTCTAAAATAATCACAAAATAAGTTTCACACTAGCTTCATCGTGGGTGTTATGATACCATGGCTGATGGGGTCGAGGGTTGCAATAAATTCACTAAAGTTTATTTGTGAAAGAAGTCTTAAACCTGCCAACATTGATAACCGATATAGGTCGAGAAACTAATGGGGTTTGCTCCATGATAAATCTTAGGTGACCCATCTGGAGATCATCGAAATTGTACTCCAATATAGTCTTGATTATAGTTGAAATAATATGTATATTCAAATCAGTTAGCGATAGGACAGGTGAGTTTAGAAATCCTCACCCTAGAAACATTCTGAATGAGAGATCTTGAGAAAGGGGAAAATAATTATAAGTTATCTTAATGCTTATTGGTTTAACCATTCTTCCAAATTTACTAGCAATATTATTGGTACAAAATTAAAATCAGGATCACTATAAGTAAAATCATTGGTTAAACAATTCGGGGATCCTCCCCTAATTGCAGAATAAAGGAGGCATTACAAATACTAGGGATAATGCCTAAAACCTTCAGTTATATTTTCGAACTTGAATTAGTCTCTTGGAGAATCACGCGACACTTTATCATTTTCAATTGAATTAATTTTATCAGATTATTCAGTGTTTTTTGGTAAGAGGGTGTTTTCGCTAAAATCAGAGGTTCGGTTCAATTCAAATCAGTTGTATTCAAGTTAAAATTAATAATAGATTTAATTGATTCATAGCTTTTTGATTCCCTAGGTTAATCCTGATTGGGATATCATTTCGATAATTTTAGTTTCATTCTTTTAGTTCAGTTAATTTAGATCCTTTAGGTATTTTATTTGACTTTAGGTTTCATTATTAGATTATTCTTATTGGTTATTAATTTTGTGATATTAGCAATAACGTTAACTATAATATTCTTTTTTATTATCCTTATAATCATATACATTCTTTTTATTATTATTACCATTATCTTTTAATTGTTGTTTCTTAAATATTTTATTGTTGTTGAGTACGAGTTTCTCTGATTAAAACTAGCGTTTATCCCTCCATTTACTTTCCAGTGTTTAAATTCATAAGTGTCTAGGGAAATAAAATGGGGTAAGTGTCAAAGATATTTTTCAAGTTTGTTCTGACTGATAAATGATTGAGATCAAAATTCAACGTGTCATGGTTCTCTTAATTACCACACTGCAAATAAATGAATATTAGTGAATAGGAATAATGTAAATTCCTAAGTAAAGTTTTATAGAGTTTAATAGAGGGAGAACCATGTTACAATATCATACCATGGATGGCGGCGTCCTTTGTGGTCATACTACCACAATGAAAATCAGTGAGCCACTTGTGAATCGTTCCAATCGATGGTGAAGTGTCCTCACAATGTTTAGAGGACGATGCTTTGCTTTGCGTAACATTTTTTCGCGCAAGAAATAATGTTTAATCAAGACGCGAAATTAACTTTTTCCCATGTTTTCAAAAATCTTGCTTTCAATGGGTGTCACAACAGAACTGAATGAAAGATGGTACATCACAAGTGGCACATGGGATTCTCGATTGTTGCGTCATCTTTTTTTATTTTACAGCGACTTTTCACCTTCCCCTCGTATGTAGTATAAGACGTGATTGCTTAAGCTACTGTGGGGACGATTGTTCCAATTTGTCGTACGGATCTGAAAATTTGCAAATCTCTTTGAAGTGGTGTAAAGAGAACTGTATTTTTTCGTGCTAGTTAGACCTGTCAAGTGGTATTTTTAACATCTAACTTCAGTTCAGCAAATTACATCTAGCGTTGCTTTGATCATATTTGAGATTTGAAGCGTAACTATGGTAGCGCCCATTGAACGGTAGCCATATTGCCTAAAATTTGAGTTTCATTTTGTGTCAGGAAATTGTGCAGTCTTTAAAATGTTGATAAAGAACAAAGTTGATGATGCTCCAGAAGAAGCAAGAAACAGTGTATGGCAAAATGAATAATGAATCCCTTGAATGGTGCGACATAAGGAAGGATTCCATCGAAAACTGCTACATCGAAAATAGTATTCTAGCTTATTTTTCGTATCTATAAATAAAAGGAACAATTTTCGACTTATAATGGATACTTTCGATTCTGCAAGTGTTTCTATTAGGTATGATATTGTTGTTTGATATGGGCAATAAAGAGGTCCATGGGCTATAAAGAGACGATTATGCAAAAAGTCGTGTATAATTATCAATTTATGATAGATCCGTGCATAAAATAGATTATGTAGACCATTTGAATAAAATGACAATGGAACATGGATTATAATTTGAGGTTTTCCATTAGCTGTTTCTAGATCATTTCCAATATATTTCAGCTTCTGCAATCATATATTTGAGCCGCAGAAGTGCCCGAAAGTAAAACGATGTGCTAACAAAAGTGAAGGAAGCTTGTTATCGATTGATCACAGTTCATTTGTTATATTCACAACTTTCATCTGAGGGAAGTCTGTGGCATTGGACATATTTTTCTGTTTTCAAAGCGATATTTATGTCTAATAATAAGATGTCTTATTGATGACGCACAGCTATCATTAATTTTTTATACAATTTAATTTGTCTGCTACTCTGTAATATATGCATGACGTTAATGTTCCATTATGACAGTAATTCATACAGGACTTTTTTCTTCTAAATTGATATTTTCGTCTGCGTAATTGCTCGTGGTGAAGAAACTCATAATTATTATTCACATGAACGTTTCAATCTATCCCGTATTCAATGATGACTTGTTGGTCTGACGTTCTGTTATAGTGATCAGACTATTCATAATATTGAAATCTTATTTATAATGGAAGAGGTTATTGAGCTAGCAGGAAAAGAGACATAAGTGAAAAATATCGGAATACTCATAGTGTTCATGTTTTTAATTAAACAAGAGTACAGAAAATGAATAAGATAATTCATTCTTTTCCGAACATCCTCTGAAGACATAATATTTTTTCTAAGCAAGTGAATAGATTGACTCATAATTTTATTCGGTGAAATCATCACTCATGAATTGCGGGAATTCCAGGTATAAATCCGGGAGCTGAGTAGATGAGAATGCGCTAGTAATATGGAGGTTATGAGTATTTGATGAACTTGGCTTCCACCTTATGTAAATCCATAAGTAATATCATTAAGGAAAGATTTTTAAAATAATTAAAACCAAGATTACACTTCAAACTTTAATTTATTAATTCGATTGCACATGTAGTTTTTAATTATTTAAATACGTTCCTTAATAATGATAGTTGTAAGTGGAATATATCGAAAACCAGACTCTTATTGCTTAATTTACCTTGGTCTTATTATGAAATATTATCTACGTAACTACTCAAATTTACGAGAAATGTTCACACGCGATAACGAAATTTGTAAGATCATGAGAAGAGACTAAATTCATCAAGAACAATTGACTTATACACCTCTTGGTCATTTATATTACATATTTATATCATCGATTAACAATGTTTATACTAATATCAATCTTCTGTAATATTAGTTTGATTCATGGAAGTAAAACTTGGACTAGAGAGAGATATGTTTATTTTATTCATTTATTTACGTATTTATGTAAGAAGCCGAATTCTATTCCTAATTTGGCTTTTTACTCAAACTTTACATCACTTAGTATAATTAGAATTCATATTACCAGAATCTAAAAAATGTGCATACATAGCTGCAGTAATCTTCTAATCATTTCTTGATTTTTCATATCAACAATGATAATATGAACATACTATTATCACTGTAGGAAACATTATTGAACTTGTATTTATACAGAATCCGTATAAGTGTCATGTTCTCAACAGATATTAGCCTTGTGTTTTGTTGTGGGGAATGTTCTGTTCTGTAGCTTTGAAGGGTATAATAGAATATCAATAAGTATTCTATTGCCAAATCGAGTACGGAAGAAAAATTGGATGTGAAGTAACTGAGTGAACACGAAAGAAAATCAACTGTTGTTCGTAAGGAATTTCAAATAATCTATTTTAATTCATAAATGTGCCTACTCTTATTAAAGATTGGAAGGTTTCATGATAGAACTTATTTTATTGGATAGTATTATAGAACGTAAGCAGAAATCTTCGAATTTCGAGGAACATTGGGGAAGTTCGCGTGCAAAACCGGTTAAATCCACATTTTATCAAAATAGAGTAAAACATCATTCCTATAAAAGTTTTGTGACCTCTACTTGATTCTGAAGTTAGTTGTGAACAAAATCGGTTACATCCTGCCTGAAAAGCCGTCAAAGATCGTTTTTGGGAACAAAATCGATCATATCCCAAAGTTCCAAAACTTCGCTGTTCGATAAAATAAATGAAGTCAGGTAGGAAGAAGTTCGGCAGGTCTCGAGCTTGATAGTGAAGGGGAGACTATTTTGAGCTCGTCTAGTCAGCCTATCTGGAATCTCTCGTGGTGAAGCAACATACGAGATTTCTGATGAACACCGACCATGGAAATATCTATAAAAAATGGAAACATCTCCCACCTTTTTACGATGTCCTAGAGGAGCCAATGACCTCGTGACATCATGAATCAAATGAATAGCTCTCTTCTAGATAGAATCCAAGAGCTTCAGCCTATGTGTGGGAGCCGAACTTCAAACATGTGGACAGTACTCCAGGACAGGTCGAATCTGTACTTTTAAGATTATGAGGAGCTGCTGGCATGTGAAGTAGCTCTTGGCACGGAATAGAAAACGTTTTTATGAAGCGGTTTTTGCAAAGGACCTCACATGATCCTCCCATGAGAGGGTGCTGTTGTGGTGATCCCGAGCAGTGTTATGGAAAACTTCATACGAATAGTTGAACCTGACATCATCATATTAGGGATTGTGGGATCCACCTCCCTGGAGAAGACGCAAGCAATACGGGTTACACCCTTATACAGGAGTAAATTATTTTTTTGGAGTTTCTTTTCAAGTTTTTGTTTTTTTCATGTACTTCTGAAAGTATTCATTGATGGACTTGCTAATCTGGTTATATATATTTGTTTTCTTATTTTTGAGCAAAAACTTTATAAAAATTATTCCAGACATTCTATGCAGTCTTAATCCCAACAATTCCACGTTTGAAGTGTTTAATAATCCCTTTAGGCCAAGAAGGGAGACGTCTTTTTGCTGTTCTGAACATTTTACGAGAATTGATTGAACGGTATTGCACGGGATCTTCTCTACTACTCTTCGAACACTTTGTCAATTTTATCGAAAATAACTGTTTTTGCACATTTTGTATCAGTATATTCCTGATTCCTCCAGATTATGGGGATTATAAAATTCGGATTCGATTGCATACTCTATGAAAGTTCCCCGATTGGGACAGCTTCGTAAGTTCCCTAAGCTAAGAGTGAAATGAATTTGCATAAATCGATGAAAATTAAATTTTTTCCATATTTTCCATCGTGTCAATAATAAAAGTATAAAATGTGACTAGTTTAGTTGTATAGCATCAGACGTGTAAGATAGAATTAGTTCAGAACATGCAATATGTTTAAACATTTAGCATACCGGCGAAAAACTTTGTTTCAAATTTCGTAGGATTCTCCTATTCCGCAGGTAAGCAAACATGAAATTTTTTATTTGGTCGTACTGGAGGGAAATATCCTAAGTAAACAAATAATCAAGGTTAATAATATAACATCCGTTGTTTACCGACTTTTGGACTAATGATGCGTCACGTATATTTTTGCTTCTTCAGAATATTTAATTAATATCCATTATTTGGATAGATATTAACTTGATGTTTCTGAATTGGTTCACAACCATGAAAGCAACGTCAATTCAAAGCTTCTGTCTGCGTTGAAACGCAGCTGTATTCTCCTTCTAAAAAGATATTTTACACGTCTTTACTTCGGCAACTTCAACCGCTGATGCGTGGCACTGAATAGGTTATTTTGGAACTTCATTTCGAGGTGTTCATGTGATTTTTACTGCCCTCATTATACGCACTATAAGCGAAGTATCTCAATCGGTCTACAGTTTTTTTTTGTAGATTATTACGGAATATCCGTTTTGAGCCTTTCCAAATCCTTCCAGACACTTTTTGAGATGATGTCTGTGTGTGTGTAAATACTGTGGAGACGATAGGTACTGTGTTGTTTTTAGGTATGGTAGCTCCCTTGCAAGTTGTACTTTTAATACCTATCTTCTATTTTTATCAAATGTAACTATAGTTTCTGATTGAACCGTTTTGACAACAGTATTCCATAAATATCTATCATACGCATACATTCAGCCCGCAAAAGTGTCCAAAATCCTTACACACTTACGTAATCGAAGTGTGACGTCACATAGATCCTAATCTGGGATATCATGAAAGTAAAATTGATTGTGTTGATGATTTTGACACTTCTGACAGTAAAACATAAAAATATGATATAATTAGAATTTTATAAAAGAGTTGCTACTGTGGATACAATATAACACTATACATGTGAAACAAACAACCCCATCCACTAGAAATACTGTTTTAAGTATTTAAGTAAATAGTTTTAAGAAACCCCGTTTTAGACATAATACGTCTTCTGATGATGGTCGTGAGACCGAAACGTACGTGGAGACGAAAATAATAAGCACACGTGTTAGTTAGCGTGACCTATTTCCTAGAGATTATACATAATACACGGGGAAAACTGGGTCACTAAACATCTAATAGGAGAATTATAATATTTGGTCTGTTGGAAATCGACCAAAACACGAAAAAAACGAGGCAGCCCTTCTAGTTCAAGCAATTTACTCGCGTTTTGATCATATTATTACATAGCAGAATAAGCAGACAAGATGCAGCAACAGTGCCAAAGAAAACTTATACAACACGTTTAAAATACGACGATTTTTTGTTATTAGTGTTAAATATTTTTCAAGAACTTTCATGTTATACGATATCATGAAGGAAAAAAATATTTTATTGATTCAAATGGAGGACACCCGTTATAAGAAGGTAACAAAAAAATAATTCTCCAAGAATTTAGATAACCAACATAATTTGAAAATCCTATTGAAGATATTCACAAAAATAATTGAATGAGTATCTGGGTTAATGAAATAATATGCGCATTGATGTAATGTTATTCTACCTTCCCCATGAGGTTCTTCAGAAAGAAAAAGAATTTTTATAATCTCAATATTCAGTTATGCGCACAATCTATTATTTCAAACGATTATGATTGATTAATATCGTTCAATATATTTTGGTAACAATAATCATTGAACTTACTTTTGCTGATCTAGTTGAACATATGAGAGTTTAGCACAAACTGCAATTTAAAGTTTCATTCAATAGTGTTATACCTCAAGAATGAATTTTTTTTCTGAAAGACATTAATTCTAAAATAGAATACGATAATGACTCTTGGAATTTATTATAATAATGATCCATTCGACTATTAACAATGACATCCGACTCGTACTTCCTTGATGTATTGTATCCCATAATTTAGAATTGTAATCATCATTATTAAACTGGTCAAACAAATTCCAGAATTGACCTAGACTTTTTTCACATAAATATGGCCAGATAAGCAAAATTTAATGAAGCGTGAAGTTTTGTGAGCGACGAAACTTTTCTGAGTTCGGTAGTCAATGCTTAGGTACTTGTTAGGTAACGAAAAAACGAACGCAAAACTGATTTTTACAAATCGAAGACTCACCGAGAAGGGTTTTCATACCGTAAAAAGCCAGAAGATTTCCAAATTAAGGCAATGTCGTGTTATTTCATGACCAATCATATAACTTCAGTTTTTGAAATATTAATGAAAAAAATGTAAATATTTTAATATAACTCATTTAAGTTAGCATTTATAATAATAACTGGAAAATAGTGCTATAAAACGCTTATCTCCTATCTAAATGAGGCGTATACAAAATACGTAGGGTGTAAGCCTGAGCCTACGAAGTTCACATTTTGAGAAGTTGCATTTTTGTGATATCCATTTCTAGAATTTCCGACGTTACCGGTAGAGATGTCAATATTGTAGAACATTATCAAAAATATGTAACGATCAAAAATTGAATGAATATTTGTTGTTGGCTTTTGCCAGATCGATCATTACAAGCTAATAGTTCCATATAGCTTTTCCGTTCTCTACTAGATACTCTATTACGGCATTTACCACTTTTAGGTAGATGGCGTTAGATATCATGAATCTCTCTACCATCCTGTTAGTCGGGTTATTTACATCTTTGACAGAATTACCGTTCAGTAACATTGAAAGGTTAAAGGCGTATTTCTGTTTCGAATTCATCAAAAATCCACTTTTACAGTATGCTCTCTTTTTCTCTAGCTTAACTTTTGATGATTATATCAATTCTTCCTATGATTCGTGTGAGTTTCACGGAACATTCACGTATTCATAGTAATTTGTAATTTGTTGGTTCCAATTTGATTGATAATTCGATAGGATAACTTTACAATAATAGCTCTAGCATTAGAAAATCTCGTTGTTTATGATTTTGCACAATTCATATTTTATCGAACGGATTAAGCTCTCGCTAGCTAGTATTAAAAGACGTAAGGTAAGGTTGAACTTATTTTCTTTCTCAATGCCAAATCTTGAGTATACAATGCTCTTTTATTACAAACCACCTATGCTACCGAATAATTCGAAATTATCAATACCTACTTTAAGTAGGTAAGTTGGCAATGCATTTTTTGGAAAATTAAGCTCTTATTTGCATGTCTCAATGAATTTTCATTATTCAGCAGGATGATTGAGAATACAAAATTTAGTTTTAAAAATCGCGTCATTATTAGTTTGAAGAAATTAAATCAAACTTGGTTTTCTCCTGGCCACCTTGCAAAACATACTATGCTTCCATTGGAAGTTGATGAACCTTAATTTTTTGAGAAATTAATACCAAAAAAAGGTAATTGTGTGAAAATCATCTACCTCAACGTTGAAAACATCAATTTGATCAGGTAACAATTTATTGATTAAGGCTTAAAAAATAAATCCATTGTGCTGAAGTACGAAGCAAGCGATTCTCTATCGATTTCAATAATTATTACAGTATCTAAAGAAATAAGTCGATCGAGGGCATAAATGTGCTTAGTTACTTCTAGGCTTTGAGTCTGAATCGCGAACACCATGATACATGTTTAATGATGCGTACATGTATAACCACAAAAATATGTGCGTTGACAAATTTCTACGTTAATTGTTCTATTTATGTCGATAGCCAAAAAAACAAGAAATGCAACAACAAAATGAACATAGCATAAGACTGGTTTCTACCACATTATTATCACGGAAATGATGTCGCATGTTTGAACGTTCTAACATATTATAGTAGCAGCCTACCGTAGACAACATGTATTAAATTATTCAAACTAATGATTTAGAATTAAGACATCTTCATCAACGAATAAATCTATTGCATATAATTTCTTCAACTTTATAATATGGTGCTTAGATCGAAGTCATCTATATGTAACTATGGAAGATGGAGAAGATATCCAAAGACTAGGAAAATCCGCTTGGCTCAATGTGTTCAATGTAATAATAAGACAAAGTACGCGTAAAGTATCAAAAGAAGGAAAGAAGAAGAGTAGGAGGGAATAATTCGAAAATTTTCTGTTCAAGGAGATTCTGATATGGATTATCATTCAAAAATTGATCCTTTATCAACAAGTGTTTGTAGATATGTAATTGTGAATATGAAAAGAACTTTCCTCACTCCAATTTTGTTGTCTCAATTTTCCGCTGCACTTCTATGAGTGAATTGTAGAGATGATATTCATTTACTAGCTATAGCTAACATTCGTAGAACAATAATTATATTGAAAATGATAGAACAGCTAAAGAGCTGGAAATACGTCAAATTACATTGTATATCATGACATTGAAAGTTAATTTGAATTGACATATTATGTGTTCTAAAGCTATGTTTTATACTCTTTGTATTATAATAATATCTTGATGTCAAGTGAACTATCTAAATCATTGACAAAAAGAGCTTGCAAACCTCACATTCATGATACCACAGAGTAATTAATTCAATCTAACTTCTTATATCACGAGGAACGTAAAAACGTGGCATCGTTATATGAATGACGTAATTTTTTGAATCAAAAGAATAATTTCGGACTTCTGTTAAATGTATGTATGCGATACATATTTGTAACCAGGGAACACTGTTGTCATGACACAGAAAGATTCCATTTGAAAAACCGAAGATGGTTCAGCTGCTATTACTACCACTTAGGGATTTTGAAATTATAAAATTCGTAGAACCAATAATAATTTTCCAGCTTGATTCCCGAGACTTTTGCAATATTTCTCATAAACTACGTATATTGTAGGAAATGAATTAATAACTATGTAGAAAATGTCACGAAACTACTAGATCGTAATCCTAAATAGTACAGTCATTTTATGGATTGGTCGTACTTTTTTTTCCGACTTAAGGTTTGAAAATACAGAAAGCTACGGAATTTTCCGTAGATTACGGAGAAAATAGTGGCTGAAAACCTCCAATGAAGGAAAATGTCTTAATTTATATATATATACGATTTTCCGTGTTTTTCCGGGAAAGAACACTTATATCTTCGAAAATAAGCATTTTAGAAGGAAAAGTTTCAAACAAAAGTTGTTCAGCATTAAATTTTTCCAAGCATTGGAAAACAAAATATTTTCGAATAAGAACTATATATGAGAAAAAATTGCATTTGGCTGGTAAATATGATATGATAATTTTATATTGGGGTATATATCGTTACTGTAAATGACTATAATTGAGAATTTTCCAATATTTGCCCTAATTTTCATGGGTTAAAAATTATTTTTTTTTGTTTTCAATCTCAGTGTATGATATGTCGATTTTTAGGTTTTATACAGCTCTGATAACGATTTTTCAGTTCATTTTGTCGTAAAAGGTCATTGAAAACGTACATTCGGATAACGGGCAACTTTTTTTCTTTGATTATGGCGTGTGACAGATCAATTCTTATATTTTTTAGGGTTCTGAAAATGTTTTTTTACTTTGTTTCATCGTGAAAAATTATTGAAAATCTATATCCGGAAATTTTAATTTAAGCAATTTAATATTAAAAACGAGGTTGTTAGAATCAAATTGTTTTTCACTTAAACGATTTTTTTATCAAATATATCAATAAAATAATTGTTTACACGGAATGCACAACAGCTCAGCTGTAAATATTTTATAATAACGTTTAACGTATACAATAACAGAGCACATGTGGCGTTATTTTGGGCATCATATGATTGAACGCTTGCGCACAAATTCATTGCAGTGGTGCTACATACATAGTCCAGCGCATCGAAAGGATTAACGCAGTGGTGCTTGATCGAAAATTTTAAACGCGCGGGAGATCAAGATTTTTTTAAATTTTTTTATAATTTTATATAATTTGTTTTTTCTTATTGCTCTACATGCTAACGAAAACAATTGCATTTCGTGACAAAATTAACTAAAAAAACGTTTTCCGAACCCTAAAAAACATAAGAATTGATCTGTCACACGCCATAATCAAAAAAAAAAAAAAAGTTCTCCATTTTCCGAATGTACGTTTTCAATGACTTTTCACGACAAAATGAACTGAAAAATCGTTATCAGAGCTCTATAAAACCTAAAAATCGACATATCATACACTAAGATTGAAAAAAAAAAAAGTTTTTCTAACCCGGAAAATTAGGGCAAATATTGGAAAATTCTTAATTATAATCATTTACAGTAACGATAGAAACTCCAATATAAAATTATCATACCATATTTACCAGCCAAATGCAATTTTTTCTCATATATAGTTCTTATTCGAAAATATTTTGTTTTCCCATCCAATGCTTGAAATATTCGATGAAAATTAAATTCAGAATGGTCAATTCCTATGTAAAATTTAATGCTGAACAACTTTTGTTCGATACTTTTCCTTCTAAAATGCTTATTTTCGAAGATAGTTCTTTCCCGGAAAAACACGGAAAATCGTATATATATATATATATATATATATATATATATATATATACATATATATATATATATATATATATATATATATATATATATATATATATATATATATAAAGTAACTGCCAACCATAGCAGTACTAACCTACAATCCTTACTTCAAAAAACGACTGAACTTCAGATGAATGTGCGTGAATAGTTGATCTATGGTAGGGCATCGAATCGCATTGTGTTCATCAATGATCTACTATCCTTTCAGAGGTTTATATTTACAAAAATATAAAAATCTAACAGGACCGAAGTGGTGTAATTGGTAAACACCCTGGACTAGAAATCCAGAAATGTGGGTTCGAATCCCGCCTATGGTTCAATCTTTTACGTTTATTCATCTTTATAATCCTATGTTAAATTATCTAAGTTATCTTCATAATTCAGAAAATTTAATTCTATATCTCTTAAGTTACATACACGATAGTGGCCAATTAGGCAAAGAAACTTTAAACTTGTTTATAATTAACCAGAACAATTCTCAGTCAGTTCTATTGAAATATATAAGAACCGGGATGCTGTCATTTGAATAAGAACTGTCAAGTAACTGCCAACCATAGCAGTACTAACCTACAATCCTTACTTCAAAAAAACGACTGAACTTCAGATGAATGTGCGTGAATAGTTGATCTATGGTAGGGCATCGAATCGCATTGTGTTCATCAATGATCTACTATCCTTTCAGAGGTTTATATTTACAAAAATATAAAAATCTAACAGGACCGAAGTGGTGTAATTGGTAAACACCCTGGACTAGAAATCCAGAAATGTGGGTTCGAATCCCGCCTATGGTTCAATCTTTTACGTTTATTCATCTTTATAATCCTATGTTAAATTATCTAAGTTATCTTCATAATTCAGAAAATTTAATTCTATATCTCTTAAGTTATATATATATATATATATATATATATAATCTTTAATCAATAACTTTATTTCTAAGCAAACAAAAAAGAAATTAGAACGCAACCAATTAACCAAATTAGTGCCATTACCTTCTAATAGTTCAATAAATTCAATTAATTTTCAATTCAACCCGTTTATTGATGTAAGAACAAGTTAAGGAAGTGGTTAGGCAACACCTTTGATAGTTTCCGACTTCGACAAATCCGTGATTTACAAAATCACTCATGAGTAGTGTTCAAAATACTATGTGAGTCAAACTAAAAGGAATATTCTAACTTGGTATAATAACATTTTGCCCATATGAAGAAAAATATTGAGAAAAATCACCGGTAGCCGAACATATTATAAATACACGTCTTACCATTTCTTTTTTAATGTTATCTGTCTTGAAACACGGTAATGATAAATATGTAGATAATTTGAGAAGGGATGGGAATGTATGAGCGTGAAAGCAAGTTAATGAATTCGGATTATCTCCAGCTGAGGGTAATTTCTTAAATACCTATTTGCAAATAATATTTGAACAAGTACATTTCGTTTTCTAAACTAGTCTACTCTGATGATTGCTACTTGTTAGCTGAAATACACTCATTACTTTATCAGTATTTTGAATGGATAAGGGTGATTGTTTCTTATTTAAAGTGATATTACAAAGCTTCTTGCATTCTTGTAGATCCCAGATAGTAGTTTCTTACTTGCATTCATGATCGTATATCAAACGGCTAAGTCTCACTATTTTCAGTATTCAATCAAATCGATCATATAATATTACTAAAAGAATTTCAATTTGATATTCCAAACTCCTATCACATCTATTCAACTGGAAGATTAGTACACTAGTCTTAAATAATAATGAGAAGTAGGAATATCACGGAATAATACTAACAGACAGAAAAATGTATTTCCGAGAAATGATCAAATGTTGATTGATCTAGTAGTTCAATATTCATAAAATCGATATTTCTTCATGCGAACGAACTAACTAACGTTGCGTTATTAACTTTTATGTTTTATTTAGATTCACAATGAATATGATCAGTCAAGTCGATTGAATAAAATCGACTGATTTATCTGGCAATGTTATACATAGTTTTCAAACGTTAAAATGAAATATTCCTGGTTTGGTGTTCTCGCGGACGTAATGTGTAGAACTGGAGTCTCGGGTATTGATCCGCGTTGTGTGGTTTCGGTCCTCAAAAGGACCAATTTCACGACGTTTCGGCAAAATCGCATTTGCCATCTTCAAGTGATTCGACCGTAGAGTCGAAATTGGTCCTTTTGAGGACCGAAACCACACAACACGGATCAATACCCGAGAATCCAGTTCTACATATACATATATATATATTATATATATATATATATATATATATATATATATATATATATATATATATATATATATATGAATTAAGACATTTTTCTTCATTGGAGGTTTTCAGCCACTATTTTTTTCGTAATCTACGGAATATTTCCTAACTTTCTGTATTTTCAAACCTTAAGTCGGAAAAAAGTACCAAATCTCGAAAAAATCCATAAAATGACTGTACTAAAATGCCCAGATGCACTATGATGTAAAAATTATTGCTTTCAATTGAATTAAATAGAACTATATTCGTAATAGAACTGTTGAAAATTATGGATACTTCCCATCTTCTCATAACCTCGAATCTATCAGAGTTGCATCTTCAATATGAATTTTATCAATTTATAAATTTGATGAAATTGGCATAGGCTTCAATTTACATAATATCATTATGAAAAGGTTTTTGAAACAATTGAAAAAAACATTGCACTTCAGGTTTTGATGTTTAATTTCACATATAACGATTACATATCAATATCGTCAGAATTATTTTCAAGAATTAGAAGTATTTCTTACAATGTTTTTGTATCACAAAGTCTTGACAATGTTGCTTTTGCAATTGGAAATGTCAAGTTAATACATCAAAGATCTCGTTTTTATTAGCTTAAACCTTCATTTATCACTTTGCATTACACTTAATTCGAATATTTGATGATATGGACACGCGAGACATGCGTAGTGATCAAAGTAGAACATTGTTCCCTTCCCCGTTTATTAATATACATAATATGATAATAAATAATCAATGGCTTTCCAAACGAGTTTACTCTCCTGATTCTAGCATTGTTCATTTGGTTTCATGCGAAGTAGACACTGACACATATGCAACACACAATGAACTGCTGTATTCCATTCTACAGCTGCATTATACAGAACTTACTGAATCGAAGAGATTCCAATGTCAAGACAAAGCAGGGACGTACAGGCCCACCGGGACACCGGAACGATTTCCGTTGGCCTAAGCCGAAAATTGCGCCACTCCGGCTCCGTATTTTTAGGGTAAATCTATTTATTGTTTTTATAAAATGATAAATATATTTAGCATTATGTCGAAATTGTTAAAATACCTACCTAACAGATTTAGAAAAGATAAAAATATTTTCGTTCAATTCTGTACCCCTCTTTTTGAGTAACGTTCCTTTGATGTATTGCTAAATATAATTATTCATAAAAGAAAAGTTGTATGAAGAACTTATACGTTTCGGAGAACAGCAAGGATGATTTTAAAAGACAGTTGGGGAGAAATAAATAATACCAAGTTATTATCATGAGGAATATGACGAAGAGACAATAGTATTCATGATATTGCCAGTTCTCATCAATCTAATAAATCATTGATAAACAAGTTAACTAGGAGGTCGGCTAGTATGCCCAAAGGGTTAAAACGAAGTGAGTGAGTGATCCAAAAGGAGGAAAGCGGATTCCTATTGACAATATATGTATTTGATAAAGAATTAATAGTTCAAACTTTTTTACAAACATGTTTCAAGTTATCTTTATTAAATATACATCACAGAAAGTCCAAATAAATGACTTTCTTTGCAGACGCAGAACAAATTTTGCCTCCAAACAGCGCGCGCTTCTTTCAATTTAGTACAGCCAAAGGTACGCTACATGAAAACATACATAGAGACATTTGATTCGATAATAAAGTGACTACGTTCGGCATGCCTCATTCGGTATTAGCCAAATTAATGAAGCTCAGACTCTCATATTCATTTTACTTGTTTATTCCACTGTCCACTATAATCACTCCGTCTTTTCCATGAGCCGGAACGCGCTAGCTCTTTGTCGAATGCCGCACCAGCAGATGCGACCGGCAGCGAATGTCTTATTCTTGGACCTCTCAACGGCCGCTCGTACATTGTAGAAAGCTCTTCGGTATGTGTACAAATCGCCACTAACAATTTTTCTATACAATCAGCCAGATATTTAGCGCACGCGTGCAACAGAGCGAATAGCGTCGTGTATAACTGTATATGGACCGACCGCTCTGTTCCAAAAGTCGAATACGGCTAAAGGTGCAACTTTGAATTTTTAGACCAGTAAATTTCGAGCATCATTTCTAGTTTGTGTCAAAATTTCAAGCGAATTGCATTTACCGTTTGGCTGCTAGACGAAAATAAACCTTACGTCATATAATCGATTCAAGAGAAGACTTCATTCGCTATGCTCACTTCGTATTAATAAACAAACAAAAATGACGAATTCAACTCAAAACGTACACACAACACGTGTATCAAGTAATCCCAAGAAGTTCAAGGCATTCACTTATAACTTTTCTTCGCTAATAATCTAATGTTGAACCTTCATTTAAATGCAAATTAAATTAAAGTACTTGCTCGGTAACTCTTTCAATAAAATTCAATATCTTGATAAATCAGTTATATATAAAATGATTGTGATAAATATTATGTTGGCTTAACTAAGAGGAATATTTCTACCAGGTTCACCGCACCAACCAATATCTTACAAAATGTACATACTAATACAAAATCGTGCCACCCTCTTCTAAAATATAGCGACGAATCTTCTTTGAACTTTCGAAGTCATAGAAATGTATGAACATATAGATCGATTTTTCAATTTTGATTTCGGTATCTCCTATCGGATACTAACCATTATTACAAGTATTTCAATAAACCTCAGGTTAACTCCAGGAAGAAATATTACGAGTAATTATTTGTTGATCTATAGGATTTTTACTACCTGGAATATTTGAGTTTATTTTTAGTCAAGAAGTAACTATAAAACTTTCGTAATGATCGTTTCACAATTGCAATTAATCGTTTCCCAAAAATGTAACATTAAGCATTCAGCATTCTTTCATAATGTTAGTTTCAAATCAGGTCAAACTTGTCTTTGATGATGGCTGCATCGCAGTACAAAAGTGATTATATAAGCAACAATCAGAGGGTAAAACGTAACATAATCACAACTTCACCCTTAAACACGATATTTAAGAGCACTCAATATTCTAGAATCAACGTAAATCTCAAAATAATAAAAAAGTAATATGATATTTCCCGGCTATCTATGTTGATCCAAATTGAAGGAACTAAAATCGAACACTTTTTGATCGCCGCAAATGGTCTAAAAAAAATGGTAAAAATGGCCAAAACCGGTTTTTCGCGTCGGACATCGACAGATTGATTTAAAAAGAAAAAAGCTTCCAATGAGCTCATGCGCTGTCAAAAGACGGGAAAAATGAGCTGCGGATAAACCCGATTGGTCCAGCGGTGACCCCTCAAATTGCAAAAAACGATCAATTTTGCTCAAAATTAAAAAAATTCATAACTCTTGTTCTTTTGAAGATGAATAGCTGAAATTTTAATAGGTTGTAGCTTTTGTGCCCCCCAATTTCAGCAAGATTGGATGTACAGTTTTTGATAAACGCAGCTCAATGCATAAAAAAGCACTTTTGTAAAATGGTCCTAAAAAAGTTGTTGTGCGGTAACGCGAAATTTTTTTATGGGATCATCTTCTTCAATAGTTATTGAACAACTTAACAAATTTCGTACCTCTTATCTTTCGTAAAAGTTGCTAAAACAATTATTTTAAATAATGGTATTTCGTGCGCTTGGCTGTGCGGCGCGCGTGGAAGGGAGAACCGCCGCGCTAGGTTCGTAAAAAACAACAATATCTCGGGAACCCTTGGTCGAAAATTGATGTTTTTTTTAAATCCGTACTACCAATCAATAATATTAAGATTCTAGTAATGTCGGAAGTAGGTACTCTAAAAAATACATTGCGCTATTCGATCTATTCATTATTACTCTTTATTATTTAGAGTACTTCCGACATTACTAGAAGTTTGAAAGTACGCGCAATCCCAATATTATTGAATGTTGGTACGGATTAATTGAAAACCTCGATTTTCGAGCAAGGGTTCCCGAGATATTGTTGTTTTTTACGAGCCTAGCGCGGCGGCTCTCCCTTCCACGCGCGCCGTACAGTCAATCGCACGAAATACCATTACTTAAAATAATTGTTTTAGCAACTCTTACGGAAGATGAGAGGTTCGAAATTTGGTAAGTTGTTCATTAGCTATTGATGAAGATGATCCAGTAAAAAAAATAGCGCGTTATCGCACCACAACTCTTTTAGGGCCATTTTACAAAAGTGTTTTTTTTGCATTAAGCTGCGATTTGCAAAAAGTGTACATCCGATCTTGCTAAAATTTTGTGTGGTACTTAGTGGGCATAAAAGCTACAACCGATTAAACTCTCAATCTTCAAAAGAACAAGACTTATGAATTTTTGAAATTTCTAGCAAAATCGATGAACTTTTGCAATTTGCGGGGTCACCGCTGGACCAATCAGGTTCATCCGTAGCTCATTTTTTGCGTCTTTTCACAGCGCATGAGCTCATTGAGAGTATTTTTTTTAACTCAATCCGACGATGTCCGACGAGAAAAACCGGTTTTGACCATTTTTACCATTTTTTTAACCATTTGCGACGATCAAAAATGTTCGATTTTAGTTCCTTCAATTTGTATCATAATCATCTACTTAAGGCAAGTTCTTCTTCAGAGCTCAGAATTATGCGAAAATTACCGACATTTATTGCTAATTCTATCACACTATTATCACAATTTTGTAAATAAACTCCCACTCAAACCATCGTCTACCTCATCCCTAAATTTGTACCATATTCAGATTGAGTTGTATTATTTATGGACATAACTTGACATTTAGTTTTAGTTGATAACAATGTTTCTGAGTAAATTTGAGTTTAATTCTCCTAATTTAGAAAGTTTTTAAGATGATTTTACCTTAAACGCCAAAACCATAGATACATTTTGAAGATATATCATAAGTCTTAGCATAATGTAACAGAAATATTGCGGAATCGATCATTCAATGAGCTTTAACGAAAGTCTATGTCCTATACGTGTTTTACAAACTCTTGTCATTGGTTATGTTGGATGTGAGAGCTAAATACTAATTTTGAGAATATTCCGAGAGTTGTTATTATTTGGTGTGTCCAAGATAAGGAAGTTGAGTAACTGAAGTGTGGTTGAGTGGACGTCATTGGAAAGGTCTTGGAAGCATCTTTACAACGGTGTACGAAAAACGTAAATGTGATGAACCGTTTTCGCCAAAAATTAATTTTGTTGCTCGAATGCGCCACCTTGAATATTTTGGTTATTTGTACAATGTACAAGCTCATTTTTATTAAGCCTTTTTTACAAACTTAAATAATCTTCGAAAAATCAAATTCGTAAAAAAAATTGAATTGTGTTGTCATGCTTACAATGAAAAAAATTAAATCTGCGTGTTTAAATCAAATGTTCAAATTGTCCTCCATTGACTTCCATACAATAATACATTCTCTCAAACTAATGAATGAAAAAACAGGGAAACATTTCCTTATGTTGCCTTCATTTTTTGTTCTTAGAAGGTGTTTATCTGGTTTTAACGTTTCTTCGATCATTTCATGATTTTAATCAATCTGTTGAGTTACTACTTTGCGGATTTGGTAAAATTTCAAAAATTATGGTGTACACATTGCAAGAACGTTGTTTACTTAATGGAGAGGTTAACCGGCATAACTGTAGAATTTGGAGCGATACAAATCCTCATGTATTTCGAGAAGCTCACACTCAACATCGGGTAAAGCTAAACGTTTGGGTAGGAATTTTGGGAGACCACCTAATTGGACCTCTGTTTATTCCTGGTAATTTAAATGGCGAAATTCATCTTGAAATGTTGGGAAATGCGATTGATCCGTTAATAACTGAACAATTAGAAAACGATCCTCTACTACTTGAACAACAATTGCATTTCCAACAAGACGGAGCTCCTCCTCACTACGCCGCATCAGTTCGCCAATACCGCAATTTGCAATACCCCGGTCATTGGATTGGAAGAAGAGGTCCTATGGAGTGGCCTGCCCGATCTCCTGACCTGAACCCTCTGGGTTTTTGTGACTCAGCCTGGAAATTTGGACGAACTACGCCAACGAATCGTAAATGAGTGTCGTCAAATAACTCCAATTATGCTGATCCATGTTAGAGACGGTTTTCAGTCAAGATTGTATTATTGTATGGAAGTCAATGGAGGACAATTTGAACATTTGATTCAAACATGGAGATTTAATTTTTTTCCTTCATGCTTACATGCCAACACAATTCAATTTTTTTTACAAATGTGATGTTTTGAAGATTATTCAAGTTTGCAAAAAAGGCTTAATGAAAATGAGCTTGTACATTGTACAAATAACCAAAATATTCAAGGTGGCGCATTGAAGCAACGAAATTAATTTTTTGCGAAAACGGTTCATCAAATTTACGTTTTTCTTACACCGTTGTAAAGAAGCTTCCAAGACCTTTCCAATGACGTATCACTCATCCTCTCCCCTATTCAATTTTGAGGGGTTGAAGCGCTCCCTATCAGGGGGTGGCTCGTTCAAGCCTCAAATATACGTCAAAAGGTGTCCCCCGAACAAAATCATTCGAGAGATTTTTCCACTCACTATGGGATAAGAAATATACGGGGTGGCTCGTCTGAGATGGAACACCCTGTATATTTGGTTCTACTTGGTAATATGGAACAACCTGAAAATATAAAAATAATTTCAAAATGTGAAATTTACAGATGTCTAGATTTCTTGTAGATGTTTTTACTCCATACCAACGGTCTGCGGGAAATGATCACCTGTCTGGTACACAGCTTTTCAGATGATGGTACACTCCATACCGCTTCCTTATCTAGAGCCCCTATACCATTCAATGTAATGTAGTGAGAGGAGTGAGACAGAGAGAGGTTGAAGCAATTGATGGAGATCTGGCTATGATTGTGAAATGGGGATCTAATAATCTAGTATAGTGTAATGTAACCAAACTCAAATTTGCGTCTTATCCAGGAAGGCGTATCCCACAATAATATGATGATGTAAGGTACAACTATTCCTATGAAGTCTTCCATATCCATGCTCGGGATCATCACCAACAGCAGACTCCCATGTAATGATCATGTGAGATCCATTGTCAAAACGGCCTGCAAAAAACTAAGTTTTCTATTCCGTGCCAAAAGCTACTTTACATCCCAGCAGCTCCTCATAATCTACAAAGCACAGATTTGACCTGTCCTGGAGTACTGTTCACATGTTTGAAGATTGGATCCCAAAGATACGATGATGCTCTTGGATTTCATCCAGAAGAGAGGTATTCGTCTGATTGTTGATGTCACACTTATGAATTCATTAACTCCTCTAGCACATCGTAGAAATGGGAGAGATCTCTCCTCTTTCTGTAGATATTTCCATGGTCGGTGTTGATCAGAAATCTGTTGTTCCAACACGAGAGCTTCCAGATAGGCGGACTAGACGAGCTCAAGCTAGTCACCTCTTCATTGTCAAACTCGAGACCTGCCGAACTTTTTCCGACCAGCCTTCATTTTTCTATCGAACAGCGTATTGTATAAACTCTTTGCCTAGTTAGGTATCTCCTTATGCCTGTAACCTCCAAACTTTCAGGAAAAATTCGAATGCCTCCTCTCTCAACATTCCACTGCTGGCTCACGCGATGTTCTTTGAACATTCAAATCTTCCCCTCTTGTGTAGCCTTAGTATAGAAAAACAGTATCTCCTATAATAACGGATATGTCGAACTTTGACATACTAATCCATTAACCTGTATATATAATATATACAGTTTAACAGCTCATTCAGTAATAGTATCCTCGTTTTTTATATTTGCTTCAGAACCTACCAAGCAAATCAAGGGGAAAAATTAAATTACATAATAATGATAGCTAATAAATTGTATCCAACTAGGGTATCAATCTGTTGGAATCTAAGAAAGACTACTGAACATTAATTCAAGTTCTCCATATGAAATGCATACAGTTAGTGATGTGAATTTGGTAGACTTCAATCTATAAACTTTCCAGTTTCTCAATTATCAGTCTGAATATGGTCGGATAGTCGACCATACTCTATATTTCACGAAACAGTTTTTCTTAAACGTACGATATATATTTAATCAAAGTTCATGAAACACTCGGAAGAAATATAAATTAGTAATTGATTTTTTGAACGCATCGGCGATTTGAGGTCATAGAGCTATTTGTTTTGCATGTAATAAAGGCACACGTTCTCTTCTTACGAAATTGAGAATAAAATATGCATTTCCTACTATTGATATGCAAGTGCAATCTTCCGAAGGCCAAATACGAAATGTAAATGCGAATTAATGCATAAACAAATCGTGCTAATGTCGATATCACTTTAAGATTATTCAATATCAGTTTGTAGCATAAGGAAATTTCATTGTCAGCTTGTACATATTACAATATCTATCATCATGTGATGTGTATAAATAGACGTTTGACCATATTTCTCAATCTCATCACATCCACTACGTTGAAACACAGATCCGTATTGCAGATAAAGTTGGGATAATCTACAGAATCCTACCGGATTATTGTACGCGAACCATAGTATTCCATAGCTGATATTGATAATATGTACTAAGAGTATCTCTGTTAATTTGATAATATTCATTCAGTTAGTTCTGAATCAGCATATTAAATGGATGCTCTTTTCTGCAAACTTTTTTTTTGTTGGTATGAAAGAAAGTCGAAAAAATGTTTATCTCATATCGCTCGAAAATTGTCGTATTTTCAACGAATAATCGTACTATTTATTGATTTTGTTGCCAGGAAAATTGGAAACGGAGCAGTCACGAAGACATTAGAAAAACATTACATTTAAGTTAATGTGAGAACAAAGGATAGGTATCACTTGAATATAATATTGATATCGCTTCTATCCGATTCAAATACTGATCAACATTTTCTCGAATATTCTCATCAAGGAAATAACATTGAATCAAGCATGATTAAATGCAAAGGAAATAGTGCATACTAGAGCAATATTCTAATCAAATGACGACAATTGATACCAGCATATGTGAATTTTTTACCACAATCCCAACGATTAGAATATATTTATAAGTGTATTATGAAACAATTTGAAAACCAGAACATTCGTAAGAGTTATGCTGTTGAGTAAACTGTTGTGTATCAAAACTAGTGGCAACAATAGGCTAAAATCATTATTGTTCCAGCCTGAAAGATCAGGAACAATTTCGATTTCAAGTCAAATTATATCTGAAGATCACATATTATAATACTTCAAGTTTGACCGGTCTCAAAAATCTCAACATACGAGAAAAGAACAGGTTACATTATAGCCTAGAGCATATGAAATGCCATACAATATTATCAAAAATATAGAATATATACGGCATAGAAGAAGCTTCTATAAATTACTTACTTGCTTCTTATATATGAATTTGAACCTTTTGGTCTCAATATCAATATTGTCTTTTCACTAAAAGACATTTTCTACTCACGAGAAGAGCCGAAAAATATAAATACAGCCTTCAGAACCCTACAATTATAGCCTAAGTAATATTACGATTTTATCTGCTCTAGGACGCCAAAGAACATTCTATGATGTATTCATAATTTGTTAACTAGTTTTATGATGATGGATTTGTACAAGTTTGCACCAGGATTATGATGAAGTTCAGCTGGTCGGAACAGTCGTCAATTCTCAGCACCTTTGTTAGCATCCATTCATGATTTTCATACATTTATGAACAAATTATTCCTAATTCAATCAGGGAACCATTTTTTATTCATAGTTACCATGCGGAACATAAATGTAGTCATAAAATATGTCATGTAAATTAGGAGTAATATGATACTATTCATTATGAATTCCATTGTTACCCATTAGTGACTAATGAACTAATGAAGGAAATATCTCATCAGAATATAATTAGATGTACATGAATCAATTCAACTGTAGCAATGCTCATCAGAAAGGATGTAATATTTTTTTAGTTGTAATTTTTTCAAACTCTGAAGTTTACATTCCATAATTTTGCAATACCTCCATCTCCTATGAATGCGATATAACTAATCATGTTTTGATCATTGACTAATTTTATCGCATTTGATAGTTTTCAATCACATCTTTCAATCTGTGCAGTACTTAGGTATACTTTATGAAATCATTCCTCATAGTATAAGTACCACACATTTTCCGAAATCTCAGTTCCCAAAATACGCACTACACACATACACCGATTAGATCATACGTGATGACTGTTGATTGAATTTTGACATGTTTCACATTTGGAGTTTTGTTGCCACGAATATACATCTGTGAAAATAACACTATTATTTGCGGTTTTCGAAATTTCGACTATTGCATTTTTTGCCGTTTCTTGTTGCACAATTGCTGTGGAATAAGAAAAAATTGTAGCTTTTCAATTATTTTCAAAAGGCTGATAAGGCCAAGATCACGATAAACATTGCATTACTACTGAAGGAAAAAAGGTTATTTGAAACTTGAGTATTTTTGCGTTTCGTTGCAATTAAACAAATTTGGTAGCCTCCAATTATTATTTTTAAGCTGCTGGTAATGTCAATTCCACTGTAAAATTGACAACAAAAAAGCGACACATAACTATTACAATATTTGATTTACAAATATTAATTGATTTTGAAAATAGAAATGTAAGCTTCACTATGAACTTGGCAGTACTAGCCAATAGAACATAATGGAGAGAAAAATTTCCTTGGTCAGCTAATTTGGAACAAAGAAGCGACAATTACTTCAATAGCAAATGGTAGTGCTAACTTCACAGTCACCATTATCTTAATATATTCACGACTAGTACAATTCTCTGCAATTTCTCTTCGTACATTGTGAACAAAGTATTCTAATCACCGGGTCCTAATACAGCAAATATGTTCTGAACTTTTTATTACGATTACAGTACTAATCTTTCTCATGCCATGATATGAGAGAGCAAAACGAAGCAGATTTGACTTCTGAGTCACATTTAAAGTTCATTATTCTGCGTAGAAATGATTGTGATTGTAACTCAACATATTATTTAACTTCAAATGACAAATCGAATTAACTCGATTGTGACATCTGACGAAAAACATATATGTTTATAATTGATTAGTTTACAGCTTCTAAACTTTGATCAAGGTAATAAACAAGTGAAGGTCAACCGGAAAGATGTATGGTGTAATTGAATGAGCACACGAGGAATTTTAATGAATGGTGGTAGTAAGAATTACAAATATAATGTTCCATTATTCAACTCTATAATTAGTTCAGGTAACTTTAGTTCGGAAAAAACAATCCCCCTTGCCTTGAATTTCAAGTGTAACAAATGAGATAAATATTTGATGAATTTTGATTCAACGAATTTTAAGCCAATTGTATTACATTCTATATTTTCGTCAAGTAATACAAAGTCAATTCTATGAAAAACTAATTTTGAAAGATCAATATTCTTATTACTGCTGTTATAGACTATTAGTGTTGGAGTATTAAATATTAACATAATTATTCTCTACTAATTTTTTGGTGCTAACTTTTGTGCAGCTTCCTATAATGAACCATTGCAACAGTATTAACAAAACACATTTTCATATTATTATTGATACAATAAGGTTACAGAAGCTATGGCCAAAGCCATAGCCCCAAATGGATATAACTAGATTGTTATCTTCAGTAGATCAATGCTAGAGCTGATTATAGGAATAGAGCCTGGTAGGGACGAGATTTTACGAGATGCCGTTTCGAGTCTAGATTTCCAATTTTTAAATGAATGTTTTATTCTCATTTGTCGAAATAAAATAACTGATGTTTCCTAATTCGTCAACTTTAGTGTAGGGTGTTACATTATCGACAGTGAGCGGAAAGTGAAGTGATTTTATTACTTTGGTGAACACATTACTAGGGTGCTTATTGCAAAGTTTAAGCGCTGTGGGATGCGAAACGGGAAATTACGTGCCTAAAACTTGTGTACGCGTTATAATAGCTTTATTGCCGAATGACAATAGACAAGGTGATGAAGCTGTTTCCTTAATCTTGATCAAGGTATGAGAGAACGATGGGCTCAGCTAAGATATTATAGTATGTTCGGGTATTAGCCACGGAATCATACAGTATTTCATTTTCCGCTTCAAATAGTTCTGTTAGTTTATTTTTTCGGTCAGGAATATGATAAAAGCAACGTTCAGGGAACAAATGGAACCGGTGACTTAATTTCCTGCATCGTGTCCAGAATTCAGTACATTTAGTCCAGATACTACTACCAGCTTCCTAAAGGTGCATTCATATAAATTATTATTTTGTGCAAAAACTGGATGAGATATTTCAATGTCTTGAGGTTCCTCAAGAGTTTTAAAAGTGAATAAAATTAATGCGAATCTGAATTATCATAGCGAATGGCCGGTCGAACCCATTTCAGATCTAGTACTTAACTCTCCGTGTACAATAAAATCCCGTCAGTCGTTCCACGAGGGTAGTACATTGTTCGTTCAATATAAAGTAAGAGTGCGCTTGCCCTCACGTGGTCATTGTTAGATGTTCTTCTTGGGGAAGTGTAGCCTAGCGTGATGACTAGATGCAAAAACTTTTGTTTAATCTTGAGGAATCCAAGAGAGCTCTACCCGTGTATGTAATGTTGACGTTTTCGTTTGTGCAGCAAGATCTCAAGCAACAAAAATCCAGAAAAGATGCCGCTGCCCGTTATTAAAAGTATTTCGACCTGCCCATCTTTCCCTACGATTAGTCAATTATGGATATGCTACATGATTCAAGGCTTTTATTCATAATATAAAGATTTACAACAAAATTTGAAAGCAATAAAAATACTGCAACCATCAAATCAAATCTTATCTCATCTTATCTCTTCGATATTACAGCTTGCAAATGTGATTACAAACATTGTAAGTGTCGAAGAGATGCAAAAGTTCCGGCTCTAGAAAATGATTTCTTGGCGGATCAGCACTGTTCCAAAAATGGGTATATGAACTGTGCATGTTAAACTGAATAAGAAAATGAAGACTTCACCTGAGAGGAGAATGATGAAAGAGCATAGATCTTGTGGAAATCAAACCTCACCGAGGGTGAAGTTTGGGATATCCAAACTAGCTCATGCATACAACAGAATTGGCGTTTCAGATCGCTCAGCTGCTATGAGTGCAAGCGCCGTTTTGGTCAATTTTGGTTCAATATTAGAAGAAGGCTAGGATAGCTTGACAATCGAGCGAATGAAAATTTGAAGAGCAAGATAACTTCGGCGTTATCAGTTAACAACAGGAAAATCAAAAACGCCTGGGTTGGGAGTTTTCGTTATGGACGGAAAGTTAAGACACATTGAATGAGAAACAAGACACCTGAGTCAGCGTTATAGTAGAGCGATAGTGGAAGAACATACAATGTTATTGTTTCAGAAGATACAAATTGGTTATTGGTAATGTTGCGAACTCTCTCATGGCAGCTAAGTTAAATGTTGCCATTCGAGAACATAACATATTTATCAAATTTATTATATAACGAGAACATATGCCTCTTTTTGGTTCAAAACCTAAAACATAAACCTTCATGTTTCGAAGTTTTCCCGATGTTTGCCATATAGAATAAAAGAAAGAATCAATCCAGTAATTCAGAGGAAAGCTTTCTTCGCCCACGCAGAAAATTTGTTGATTATCGTGTCAACAGATGAATATGCTATCTATAGAGAACTTAGTTTATGGAGAATATGGAAATCGAGAGCAAACTTACAACTAGAAATTCGTGTATTCATGCCTTACCAAAATTTTGATACTAGTCACTACTCTGAACTAATTTCATGGGACAAGATTCAAATCTCACAACCACCATTGACGAAACATTCAGAATTTGAAATACGAAATATACCAGAGTTTGATATGGATGATGCAGTAGATTTATCATGCGAAACACATCCAAGTTGTGGAAAGGTGTGTGCGCCGTGTTTCGAAAGCTTATATGGTAGTATGTGTATATGACCGTCGTGATGGTTTTACCCATACAAGAATAAAGCTACGAGCTACTCTACCAGCATTCTTCGTATTATTTTAAATGATTATTCATCTTTATGCAATATTTTGCTATGAACTCTTCTGTTGTATATGTGTTCCTTAACTTTTGATAAAATATGTACCTACTATTGAATGTTCTTTCATGTAAAATCACAATAATTATAACTATTCGGGAATAGTACGCTATACGTGTTTAAGGAAATTTTCTTTAACGTTTTTCAGAATACTGAAATAAACCGTCGAAACTTTGCTAACCCCTCTAAGACAATAAAATGAACTGTTTATCTACTATTTCAGACGTGTTTGATGAAAGAAAGTATAATTCCTTGATTAACAGAATACTAAAATAGTATTGCAAACTTTGTGAGGTCTTTGATTAAAATTAAATGAATATTTTAATTGCTATAGATAGAGTACACGTTCTAAGCAAAAATTAAAAGCGTAATTTTTTCGTTCCACTCTACTAAAGAGGTTTGAGATGCGCCAGTCAGACAAAGACCCCAGATTTGGCGAGTGACAAACTTGGTCGGAACCGCAAAGCGCCAATGTATTTGATGTTGTCGGCTTGTGCAAATTTTCCATCATAACCGACAGAAGCTTCAATAATATCTGGAGAATTATATAACGACACGTTTGTTCACGTGTTTTTCGAAAATTCTTTATTCGCCAACTTTTGTCGACTAATTGTTAAAAGCCCTAGAAATGAGTTATGCGGATATTTTTTGCCACTGGTGGGAAGACGGATATATTTGTACTACCTGTTGATAATGATAATTATTGATAAAGTACTCAATATCAACATAATAATCGTTATTATATGAACTGAATTCAGTTTTAAATGCGTCAACTCAAATACTCGTGCAGATTCATTATCTTTCAGTTCAGCATGAGAGACGAAAGCCCCTTCACATTATATATGGAAATCTCAAACGGAATAAATTAATAAATGATTCATGATAGTGATCCCTCAACTAAGCTGAATAACATGCTAACTAATTTATTATATCTAGATTTAGAAAGGACCTACAGATTTCTAAATACGTGTCGTAAAGATTGATATCCAATTTGAAATTTGCGCATACTGGGCCCCGAGACGAAAGAACTCGCTAAAGAAATTGTTAGTTGAACGATTTCAAATAGTTTTGATGATGCAAGTTCTAATATTTGTGATAATGAGATCGATAATACCGGAAGTCATCTGTTATCGACGGTAACGTCTAATCTTGCATAAGTTCTTATAGTTTCACTTCTTCGAAGAATAGTTGCCACACTTGTTTCATTATATTAACCACCAAATATATCACCATTTACTGTTTGTGACTTGAACTGATAGTTTTCGGTCGGATTTTGAAGTTTCTGATTTGAAAGACATAAAAGACTTCAATTCCTTCTATAAATGCTCCGCTCCTGATTGATTTCCCTATTTCTTCACAAATCGAAGATTTTAATACAAATTTGAAGTATTTATCGAAGAATGTTGAACCTGGCTTGTGTTTGATTTCGCAAAAGTCTAATAATATAATGTCAGAATCGTTAGAGTAGCTCGATTCTTACTGCCCTTACTACGCGTAGTATGCGTATTGTGATCTGGCTAAAAAAAATTTCCAGCAATATATCTTGAGACTTTCTGAATTCATCTATTCTAGACTATTGTTAGGATGATGTCAGTATGTGCATGAGTATGTAATCCCCTTTTCCTATTGGTCTACGATTTTGAAATTTCGCAGTCCGCTTTAAAATGATGACAATAGGAACTGAATTGTTTTGGGGTGCAGTGGCTCCTTGAAACTGCTTGTTCAGTTTTTGAAATGGAATTATATTACTTTATTGAATCATTATATCAACAGTGTTTTTCTGGTTATAAATATGCATCATACTGTATGCGTATTAATTAACCTACAGAAGTGGCTTATTTTAAGATTATGAAGATAATAATAATAATAATTATAATAATAATATTATCACTTCATTTCAAACATCTACATAATGTATAGGACACGTCAAAATACAAATTTTGTTCATGAAATATCAATTAAGCACTCAAATTAACATTAATACATTAACATTTTTTAAGATACAAAATTAAAAATTATGGATCATGGAAAAATTTCGTTAGAAATGAAAGCAATTAGAAACAAATAAGTACTTTGATTCTGTTTTCAATATTGACAGATCTATGGCAGTTTTTATTTCATTTGGTAGTTGGTTATAAACTTTTGGCCCAAATCACATTTTTCCAATATTTAATCTGCAAAATGATACCCTGAGGTTGTCTTGATGTCTGGCATTAAAGTTGTGTATCTGTGAATTTGTTTCGAAACTAATAACCCCATAAAGTAGGCGAGATGCTACCAAAGCACGGTAAATGAGCAACAGCTGTTCAAAGCTCAAGTTGTCTTCCAAATATCTTATGAGAAAACAAGTTGAATTTATTTCTGACGTCACATAGTTACATTGAAGTAATTACTCAGTGATATCATGAAAGTAAGGTCGATTGTGTCAATGATTCTGACAGTTCAGCAGACAGCAAGGGATGGTGATGTCATATAATCATTGCCATTGTTTGGTTAATTTGTTTTATAGATTAACGCTTGGCGATGCAGATGTTACAAGAAAAATTACCTACTTTGGAGTCTCATGAAAGTAAAGTTGATTCTATCACAGTTCACCTGAGCAAAGCATAATTATATATTATAAATAATATTGATGAGATAGCAATAAGGAATAGGATTCACACCATGAGCGAACTTTGTAAATGATTGGCCATTTTTTTTCATAGCTTATGCTTAGTATCCCAATCAGAATACCAGAACTAATGTGATGGATGTGAATACTCATATATTCTGCTACTTTAATTCATATCATCAACCACAGAGCTGAAACTCTTTCTCAATGAACATCT
This sequence comes from Endomychus coccineus, assembly GCA_958510875.1. Lineage (NCBI taxonomy): Eukaryota > Metazoa > Arthropoda > Insecta > Coleoptera > Endomychidae > Endomychus > Endomychus coccineus. The sequence continues at coordinate 61,920,771 of OY294069.1, forward strand.
TTTTCGTAAGAAATATCTGGAGTGAGACTCCTTTCAAAGTAAAATATACTCATTGAAAGGAACACCACGATGTATTTACCGTGAATTTCAACATTTATCAACGATATTGAAAAACCGACATACCCGTAGAAATTGGGAAAATAATGTTGTTTAACAGTAATTTGTGCATTCTTATTATACATATCCATTACCACAAAGTACTTTCCAATGAGTTTACTCATTATCTACTCTTTTCTATGAAGTCTCTTGACAGAAACTAACAGTGCAATTAAATCAAAGACATAGAATATATGCGCTTACGTTCTGGTGTGAGAGGAATTGTGTACACATATACTTCTTTATCAGGGCTTGTTTTCTCATTTTTTGCTTCTTTTTCACTTGACTTCGCATTTTTCGATTTTCTTCTAAACATTAAACTGTGTATTTTGAATGAAATAGCCGCACATAAACACCTCAAGGCCGAAGGTAACTTGATATTAATATACTTACGTTCAAAAAGTTAACAATCATTTCGTGAACTATATGTAGACTTATTGTATGTAAAACAGTGGAGTTCTGAATACATTAATCGATTGTACGGTTATGATTATGTTCCAATACAATTCACATACGTCCAAATTCACGATGTTGGCAACATCTGAGAATGTCAATAATTGACAAGAATAAGACAGGGGTGTGGAAATAAAATTTCATTTTCAGTTCCTTATATTGATATAAGCCGTTCGTTTGCATTGCCGAAAATTTGATTACCAATGTCAAGGTGGCAAGTAGAATGACACTACAAGAATATCGAATGAAATATGTTTGAATTTCATTAAAATACTTCGACAACAGTGATATACATATCAGTTCCTATTGAAAGTGTTGGCGATAAAAATATGAACAAGGCGTACTTCAATTACATTACAATGCACATTATGTTTTAGTTATCTCTGTATCTGATTTCAGTAGTATGTACTTGATAGACGTTGGACGATTCTCTCACTTTGAAAACCTCTATATCTTTTTATTTTTGCTTTATAGCTCACTTTGTTCGAAGCAATTACGTATATTGAAGTTTATAATCGATCTTCTGATATGGGTATATAATATGTATGGTATCAACATTTCAGAATCGAAAATCAATGGAAAATATTATGCTCCTGAATTATGAGCTACCGAAAGGAAAACATTTATCGAAAATGTGCATCTATGTACATTAATTTTTGGTTACTGAATTATAACACAAAGCAATAATAATATCTGCTTGAAGAAGCTACGGTATCAGCAAAACTCAATAATTCGTTTATTAAATTAATGAAAATCAAAATTTTGATAGTTATTTTATTTCAACTTTGTAATTACTTGTATTTTCATTTCAAATAGTCTCCCTATTAGAGTGGAAAGTGGGAGACTTCATTTTCGAAATTAATTTTTGAACAATTCAGTTATAATTCTATAAGTTCCAAGGTTTGTTAAGTTTATCGACAAACCTCTATTTGTTTCTCCAGTAATCCTTTATAGAAAAAATTTGGACGAATTTTCGGACGTTTACTAAGTGTATTCATTCAAATTGGATGATAAAAATTAACACACATTTATCAAAGCTTAATGTGCTTTCTGTATTTTCGTTTTTTACTAAATACTCATTTTTGACTATAGGTACGATGAAAAAATCGAGAATGGTAAACCATGGAGCAGCAAATTTGCGAGGCTGAGTTACAATTACTTTTGAAGAGTTACTTTCTGTTGATATCTTTTATACGTAATGTATTTTATTATTATTCAGTGAATAATCGAAGAAATGATTCTTGAAGGTAGTTGATGAAGCAACTATCAGGAACCGAAATCAATTCTAAAATCTAATTCTAATCAAATGATATGTTATGTAGTAACGATGACAATACCTATCGTTCGAATCATGATACTCAATTGAACTACTAACCCCTGTTTGTCGTTTTATTTCTCGGTTATAAAATAAGTATATCTTTCTTTCGGATAAAACTAGTATATTATAATAAATACGAAAATAATAGATTCAAATATTATAAACTAGTATTGTATAAATTACTTACATTCGGGTTCTAACTTTATATAGTCTATTACAGCCTTGGTAGTCATAATGCAAGTTTATCACACGTCAAATCTTCGATGATACTGAATAAAATGTATGTTAATAATTTCGAAAATGACTAATACACCTTGCAACCGCGTAGCATTTGATAAACAAACTAGTTTGTTGGGAGAACAACAACTGAATTATAAAATATTCGATAACATTGTTAGCCATCGGCGGACGCATTATTATCAGCTCATTTATCACCGGCTCAAGCGTAGATATATCTTACTGACATTTTTTATTGCATATAATGAAATCGCACAGTACAAAATAACTAATTTTTAAGCAATGCAGGTATGTTACGAAGGATCTATCGGAATCCGAGAGCGAAACATGATCACCTGGCATAGCAGGCCTTGAACACTGGTAAGATTGATCTCGGATCGCCGGATCGGTTAGTACGAATGTGGGCAGCGAAGCAAGAGGGAAAGTCTGCGCAACGACAGAATTAATAGAAATTGGAATAACTTCCGTGCTGATAAGATATTCATAAATTTTGGTCAGTTTCACTTTCTAGGTCGTATGAAAACACTTCCTCATTTCAGCTTCTGAATTCACCAGACAGAATAGAATTCTTGTTTGATGAAGAAAATAATCAGCTGATAACTCCTACGAATTGATAATGCCACAGTTTAGTCAAACAATTGTTAGCATTAATTATGTCACACTTTATGAAAAGCTTGTAACATGTCACGGAATTCTGCAGAACAGTATCATTTGGCATTTAGATCTTTGTTAATTTGGTTGACTGGTCTACTTGTTCTATTGTTTCGTATTTCTTAAGGAATTCGAACTGATAGTTTGGGATTATATTCCTTTCTTCTATTATCATGTTAAGTTATCTGCCATATAAGTTCACGAAGACTTCGGAAAGCATTGGTAGCAAGCTTCTTGGTCTGTAAGGGGATACGTCATTCCGCTTTTTTTTAACGTTTGACGGTTTAACGATCATGATGATTTGAGCAATTTCTCAGGTGCTAGGGAAGTATTGTGTTCTCACCATTGCATTGAATAAGGGAGTTATTAGTTTGTAGCCTTTGTCAGACAATTATTCTTGTAATATTTTACCAGAAATCAGATCAAAATCTGGTGCTTTTTTCACTCATAATCTCCCTAGAGCTTGAATTATTTCCGAAAATTTTTTCGAGGTGCGAATTTTTCCAAAGCGAAATTTTCTTATAAGAATTCGCAACAGAGAAAAAAATTACGGAGATTAATTCAAGCTTGCGGGAGATTCGGTACGAAAATTTTATACCAAAAATTATAAAAAAAAAAAATACAAATTTTGACAATTTGGCAAGCGTTTATTGTGCTTTGAGGTTTGGTGTTTTAATATAAGGTGGCTATTTAATTACTTTTTTGACACTTTGACGTTTCAAAGGCGTGCCTAGTAAAATTTTGTTTGTGATTGAGTTGAGTACAAAAATAAAATGTTGCGTTTCGGAAAAGACAGTCAAGAAGTGATAAGAACTGAGGTAGATAACTTAACTCCCTCCAATACGAAGAGACCAAAGTCAACAACATGGAAACAATTTTTGGCCTTTTGTGAAGAACGGAAATACAAAGTTGGAGAACAAACATCTATAGAAGAATTTTAGCAGATTGGGGATTTAACATGAAAAGGAAACACTCAGATGACTACAAGGAATTGGTTGTGAAGGTACGGAATTATTCTTTATCTCAATCTTTTTTCTATATTCGTAAGGTTATAGCATCGGCAAGATGTTATTAAAATATGAATTCTGACAAAGTTTTTTGTTTCAGATTATGTGGAATTCAACTGCTATGCTAAACAGTTACAAGAAATGTGTTTTGCCAAATTCCAGCTTAAGTTCAATCCATTTTTAGATGTGGAATTCACAGCACCAAGAGCAGCGCGGGATGCAAAGCGGCGAAGCCTACAAAAATATTCGACAAAAAGAAAAGCCAGTGCTGTTGCACTTACGAACGAAGAGTACAAAACTATCATAGAAATGTGGGATGATAACAAGCCAGTAGGTTTACAGCGAAAATTCTTTCACGTTATTTCACGAGAACTGGCTTGGAGAGGTGGGGAAGGGATCATGGCCAAAATTGAGCATTTTGCAAAGGAAACTGATCACCAAGGTAATTTTACCGGAAGAATCGAATATAATACTGTCTTTACAAAAACTACTCAAGCTGGGTCCAAGAGACTCGCAAACAGTAAGTGGCTTATAAGAAATAAGGGCAATCTGAATGGGTGTCCAGTAAGATTGTTTGAAAAGTACATGGAAAAACGTGGGAACCTCCAAGTAGACCGGGTATTTGTTACTCCAAATCCGAACTGGAATGGGCAGTTTCCGAAAGGATGGTATAAAAATTGTCCCATCGGCAAAAATACCATAGCTTCTTGGTTAAAAGAATCTGCCTCCAAAATTGAAATTGACATTGAAAAAACTGAAGTGACGAATCATTCTGCAAGAGCCACTGCAGTGTCAAGTTTGGCCAAAAATGGAGTGCAAGAAGAGCAGTTCATTGAAATTACTGGTCAAAGCAATACCCACTCCATAAAGCCCTATCTTCAAATGGATGCTGAGCGTCACCAAAACATAATTGAAGCTATGAGAAGTGATAATACTATTGAAAACAGCCAAAATACAAAAATAATAAACTCTTCTCTACAAAAAACAACTGCAATACAGCCTGGTACTCATATTGTGTACAATAACTGTGTTTTCAATATTACCAATTACCAGATTATGTTATATTATTATACTTACCCTCAACCTTATCTGAATTTTTGGTTTAAATGAAGTATTAAATAGCAAATTGTGTTTATTTTATTTTTTCTTCGAAAGGAAAGTCTGAAAAAGATAACAAAGGTGCGATACCGATACCTATATGGTTAGGTAAAATCCGCTTGTCTATTTTTTCTTCATTTTCATTGTACTTTAGTAATATAAGGTTGAATTTTTGAATCAGGTTCATTATATTCTTTTATAATCACACAATAGAGAAAAGGGAAAAAATTTAAGCAGTTAGTCCGTGTTCTATTAAGTATAATATTTTATCTTCTTTTTTTCATTTCCTTGCACGGCAGTAGAATAAGGTTTGAATCTTTGGATCAAGTTGATTACACTCTAATGAAATTACACAATGACATAGAACTAGAGTTTAGGGAAAAACGTATGTCTGTGTTACCGTATATTGTGGTTATACGCTTATTCAATCATTTTCTGATTTCCTTGTACTCTGGTAAAATAAGGTTTGCACCTTTGTATCAAGTTGATTATATTCTAATAAATGTCATACAACTAGAGCATAGGGAAAAATGTATGTCTGTGTTACCTATATTGTGGCTATACACTTATTCATCTATTACTTTTACAATTCCCTGGTACTCTAGTAAAATAAGGTTTGCATCTTTGTATTAAGTTGATTATATTCTATTTAAATCACACAATATTATAGTACTAGAGGATAGGGAAAAATAGGTGTATAGGCACATATGTTATATTGGACGCTAGGTGTTTTGTATTAAAAATAGTTTGAATTTGTTTTTTTTTTCACTTTCCCTTTGCCCTACTAAAAAAAACGATTCTCAAAATCCCGAAATGAACACATTTCCTCATACTCTAATAATCTTATACTACTGGAGAGAAGGGAAAATTAATTATTCTCTTGCAAAGTCGATGACAATTTAACGCGGTAAGTATTTAGGTAGGAAACATAAAACCTGCGAAGTTGGCTGTGACTGCTGCAGCGCATTGCTGGAATGACGTTTCACCAACATTTTTTTGTTTTGTTCATTAATTATTATTCATCATATTAAATTTTGTTGTCGGAAAGAAAATATCATAAAATGAATAGAAAACTGTACAATCTTTGTTCCTTTTGTACGGAATCCGGGCATATTGAAATTTATCACAAAAATATAAAATATTTAACATATTTGGTGAACAATTCTAGCTTAAATCCTGAACAAGAAAATTTATTCAGAGGTATGAGCAATATTCTTCGTGAAATTATTCCATATTTCACCCATGAATCCATTGTTGAGAAGAACAAAATCATATCGAAGTATTACTTTCATTTCATTAAGCATAGACATTTAGTGCAGAAAACCCACGGCTCTTTACTCTATTCGCCATTGATGGAAAAAGAAGTGGAAAATGACTTTCAGAAATATTTGGAATTGATAATTGATGTTGTTAATAAAAATAACATGTACCTACCTACTTATTATTGAATTGAAAATAAATATATGTTCAACTTAATCTACGCCTCTGTTGTTATTCTGACATCTGCACGTGACGGCTTTCAAGCCAGGGAAATTAAAACTTATTAATTTTTCAACTAGGTTACGTAACCGAAAAAAATTTCCGAAAAATTCGGGTTGTTGCCATAGCAACCTGTCAAAAACAAGCCATCTGATTGGCTTACAACAACTGGTATAAAATTTTCATATATAATACCACAAGAGCTTCAAAATTATCGGGTATTTCCCGATAGGTTCGTTGCAAATAAATGAAGGAGTCAAGTTTTTCAGGTTAAAAAATCACGAGCGCGAAGCGCGAGTGATTTTTCCTGAAAAACTTGACGACTTTATTTGTTTGCAGGGAACCTTGAGGGAAATGCCAGATAATTTTGAAGCTCGTGTGGTATTCGGAGGATTATTTTTCCGTCCCAAATGAACATTTCCTTTGACTTTTTTATCGATGGTGGACAGAATTCAACCTGTCAGTTTGAAGTGTGGTTAATTTGACTGGCCGTCCCAAATGAACATTTCCTTTGACTTTTTTATCGATGGTGGACAGAATTCAACCTGTCAGTTTGAAGTGTGGTTAATTTGACTGGATCATGTTTTGTTTTTTATATATATCAACTACCAGAGAAAATATTCAAAAAATATTCAGTATAATTCCATGTAGGTTGTACCACGTGACGTCGAATGGTGCAATTCTATTGGTCGATATTTGGGACGGAAAAATAATCACGTTTATTTCTCTCATGATTTGTTTCACTCCTTCAATTTTGAGCTTGCAGTGAGGCATTTCCATTTGAAATGACACGTCTAGGAAGCCGGTTATATTTCATTTCCCTCTTCATTGAATAACTGGAAGAAATCGTTTATATACATTTTCTAGATGTTTTAAGAAGCCCTTGGTTATCTCTCTGACACTTCTGGGCCAAGCGTGGCACACTCTTGATTGGAAGATTGTGTTGCTGGGGTCTTTTTAGCATTCTTGTGACTTTCCAGAGTGAGTATACCCTTGCTTCTCTAGGTATTTTTGGATGACTTGGTTTTGTTCTACCTATATTAAAACTTTCACTTAGTTGCTTTATTTAGTTTTCTTCTATTTCCTGACTTGCTGCCATTGCTTCCGTAGTTGCTTTTTTTCTGCAATTCCTTCTCCGACCGAGATTTAACGATCATGATAAAAACAATCCTATATAAGTTCCAATTTATTCAAAATTGAAAATAGGTTTTGAAGAAGTTTAAATAAAACAATAAATGTGCTTCTGCTATTAAAACATGTTGCCAAGAAACCAAAATTGAAATTAGGTATTGAAGAATTAGAACTATACGAATGTGCTTATGTTATTATTAAATGTTGAAAAAAAACCTTAAGTTATGACTTACTAAAATTGAAATAAATAAAACAATCTACAATATATATATAGACAAATCTTTGTGAATTACACATAAATAAAATCAATCTTGTGAGAACCCCCACAGATGTTTTCCTTCCCAGGAAATAATATAAATAAAGTCACAGAGAAAGGTCGGTATTGTAAAATGTTACAAAAATATGTTGACGTTGAAGCTGAATGAATGAGTGTAATATGGATGTAAATTCCGCTTAATAGATTCAAAAACAATACTATATAATCTTTTATCCATTCAAAATTGAAATAATGTATTGAAGAAGTATATATGAATGGATGAATGTGTTTATGATATTATAACATGTTGACAAAAAACCCTAAATTATTGCTCACCAAAATTGAAATAAATAAAACAATCTACAATACATATAGAGAAAATGTAGTGAATCACATATGAATAAAAACAGTCTCTGTGAGACCCCCCACAGATACTTTACTTCCGAGAAAACAATATAAATAAAGTCACAGAGGTTAGTGTCGTCAAACATTACAAAAATATATTGACGTTGGAGCTGACTGAATTGAGTGTAATATGGATGTAAATTCTGTTTAATAGATTCAAAAACAATCCTAGGTATATAATCTTTTATTTATTCAAAATTGAAATTAGGTATTGAAAAAGTACATATGAATGAATGAATGTGCTTATGTTATTATTACTTACTAAAATTGAAATAAATAAAACAATCTACAATATATATAGACAAAATTTTGTGAGTTACATATAAATAAAACAATCTCTGTGAAACATCCACATATAACGAGTATACCCGCACTTTTAGTCTGCTAGCTGACGCAGCTGCAGATCGCTGATTCCTTTACTTATCGCCCTACAAAAAATAAGTGTCTTTTCTCAATACCAATATCAATCTGATTGCAGTGAATCTTATCTTATTTTAAATCATTGTCCACTCACCTGTAACTGGTGATAGCTGCGTACACCTTAATCATCGTAATTTCATAACGATATAAAATGTACCTTATATTTTATTTGAAAAATTGAAGATGGATGACAAGAGTACCATTTGCAAGGGTGATACCGCGCCTTAAGACTGCACAAATCGTAAATTTCAACACATTGAAGCGATTTATATATAGTGGAGTAAAACTGAGGCCAAAATCAGACCTATCTGATAATTTTCTTCATGTGATTGTTTATCATAATCCAGCTGGACGACATGTTTCTATGGGGTTGAACTTTTTTATTCAAAAAAGTACGAAAAAAATAGAATATTCGGAAAACGTGTTTTCTTAAGCATACAACATCTCGAGAACTACTCAAGATATCGATTTGCTTTTTTTGTTAATCGAAAGGGGATCATTTAGCGCTTCTCAACATATCATGAGCAAGATGAAATAATATCGCGTTTTTATCTGAATAAATAGAGAATGTGAAATAGTAGAAACCGTGAAATCAAATTTTCACTGATCGAAAAACTTTTTTATTATTCGAAATATTTATGTACATGCAGCAAAGAAAATTGAGATAAAGAGTCTAAAAAGTTTTTAGAATGAAAAAATTCAACTCATATGTGATAGTTTTGACGGTATGATTTTTTTAAAATGTCTGTTATTCCGCGTCTCCGGGCGACTGCTCGGCCTACTCTCAATATCCGACCTATTAGCGCACTATGTTGTGTTGAGAAATTCTGCTTATGATAGTTGTTTCAAAATCAATGATACAAGTACAGATGAAAGTAATATTACATTTCATAGTAATTTACAAAATCAAAAGAATTTGAACCAATCTAGTAAACGAAAAATAATGTAAATATTTATATTGTTCATTTTCTGATTCCGCTTCATCAACAGGATCTCTGAATGTATTCTGGTAGTCTCTACATTTACATTCACTGGAACATTTCAAAGCTTCTTTACATATACATTTATTATTTGTGCAGTTTTTATCAGCACGATGAATGGCCAGGATTTTTCTTACATCATTAGGCACTGGGTCTTACTTAGTGAATACAGGGTTCCAACAATCAATTCCAGAAGGTATAAAAATTGATTTGTTTTTACTCATGGCATCTCTCGCTAAAGTTGTAGATATCTGCCTGATATCATTGTAAGAACAGGTTAATCCAAGTTTTGATAATGTATCCAGAAGTTGCTTACTGCGTACTGTATGATAAATATGAAGTCCTAGTCCAGAGTGAAAATAGTTCATTTTGAAATTTCCGTTATAAAGTCCCATAATAATATTACCAATAACAGTTGCTGTAGGGTTTGCTTCATTATCAGCACACACATAAGATGATTCATCAAGCAACCAGAACATAAAAGTTAATAATAGTTTTGGAACTTGATATTCGAACATGTTACTGTTTATATCGGATTCAACGTTTGGATTTTCGAATAGTTCGAAATCTTCATCAGAACTGCTGGATCCTGACGACTCAGATTTTATTTAGAAATTGTTTTCATTGTCTCTTTGACTATCTTGTTGATATAATTGATTGTGTGATGTGTGATGTGTTTTCTCTTTCAACTCTGATTTATAAATGATTTGATGTTTCTTGTGGAAATATATTGACTGTAACAAGACTTGTGATACTTTGCATCATGAGCAAATAAATCTTCTTAACCAGAAATTTTCCCAATCATATTTATATCGTTACGTTTCTTTGCTGAGTCAACAATTTTATCATAGGTTTTCGTTCCAGTTCCTATAATTTAATATAATATAAAAGAATGGTTATCGTCATTACAAATCATAATTTTTTATATGCCCCAATTCATATTTTTGAAATTGAATATTCCTACACATAATTTGAAAATGTAAATTTTCTAGTCATATATCTTTTTGAGTCAAAAGTAGCTATATATAGATTATATACACATAATACCTACTACTTCTTCACTGACACATATTTAATTATGTCACATAGTATTTACATTCAGATCATCTGGCAGATATTATTATTATTATTGTTATTATTATCGTTCAATGATTATATTGAAATCATTATTTGATATTTTCAAAAGTCCTCATAATTTCAAAACATCTTCACATACCTGTTTGTACAGATATTAATCTCTGCTGTTTCTTCTTTCCGCTACGGCCACAAATAATACACATACTTCCAATATCAAGAATGACTTTGGCATTCCGAGTTGATGGTCCCGCTTCGGTATTTTTCTCGCAATCATTGAAATTCAACAATCTTTGAATATTATGAATGCTGGTGAAACTCTTCCTACATTCATTATGATACACAATTTTTTCTTTTCCAGACAAAATTTGCTCTCTTTGCGTAAGAATGCGTGATCCACAAATATCCTTCATTTTTTCTGCTGCAGATAATAACGCAAGCAAGCCTTGTATCCGTGGATTTTTCGTAATATTTTTTTCATTAAAGGAAACGCTTTTTCCACAAATGACACACTGCATGTTGAACGATTTGTTGCAAACTGCCCAACTAAAACTACAACTGCACCTTGTCGTCGCACTGGCACAATCCTGTCGCGACAGGCATAATATTCATTGCCGTGCGTACCGACATATATGAAAAATCATATCTCAAAAATTATACTACATATACAAATTTTTATTATTTCAACAACTTTTATGGCTATTTGTCAACATTTCATTCGCTGCATATATACACAAAAAGCTGAAAGAAGTTTGTCGATTACTGAAAAAAACATTACATGAAAAGTGATATCTTGCGTTCCGAATCAATTTCCAAAAAACTTATGATTATTTATCATGTTATCATACTTGCGTGAGAAACAAGAAAGAATTCTCTTTCCGTTGTAAAAAAAATTATTCCCATACCTCATGTAGTTTCAGAGTTATGGGGTGATATTCATCAAGAAACGTGTTTTAGAAAAACCATTATTTTTCAGTTTTTTTCTAAATAAAAAAGTTCGTCCCTACTCAAAAATGTCGTCCAATGATATTCCAATAGAAAAATATATACCTCACTGTATTGTGAAGGTCGACTTTTTGGGTGGATTTTACTCCACTAATATACGAACATCGGAATCGCCTTCACAGTGTATTACGTTAGCACGTACGCATTCCCACGAAGTCACATAATCTGAAAAATAATCTAGATGGATTGAGAAATGGTCAGAGAATATATTTCCATTTAAGATACCTTCTTCCCTCATACTATACCTACAATGAGGGAAGTGAAAAAATGTATCTCTAAGCTATTCTTAAACAGGAATCTACCCATTTTCTGGCTGGAATGTTTTCTCTGCAATTAGTTTCTTCTTTTCAATATAATTAATTCTTCATTGTGGACAAAAGATAGTTGAATATGCTATTCCCTTTCTAAGAAAACAATTTTTTCATTATGTGATTCGCCGTGGTTTAAAGTATCATATTCTCATCGCGTACTCATTTTCTCTCCATTTTATTCTTATTTTCAAAACGAAAACGATAAAATCTAACTTGAGAATATGACTCTGCAAACAACATGAACATAGCACACATGGCGAACATGGTTCAGTTTTCTATGCGGCCGAAGCTGACTATTAACGTAAATAGTAAACATGAAAATTTTCATTGAAAAACGGAAAACTACTGAGTAAATGGACAATTCGAATATTGATACTAAGGGACGAAATCGACTAAGACTAAAACCATACCTTGGAAAAATTTCATTCGCATTAGGTATTTCTGTATCCCACTTATTTGGTGGCGAAATTAGGTAATTAACGTTAACTGTTTTGTTCTACTTAACAGTTGCACTTATCAATTCTTTCTCTTTCGAAATATTGGTTGGATCAACCTGGATGATTGTTGACCATTAACTCACTATAAGGTTTTCTCCTTGAACTTATTACTATACAAACTGGAATGGGGGAGTGCCATCCTGGTAGTTGAAAAATGAATACCTTTTTTTGGCAACTTCAGTTGTATAGTTTCCACCATATTCGGTATAATGTAGAAGTATTTCAAGTCACAAAGATCTCAAATTTTACCATGTTTATTGGAAATTTTTCAGTGATATGTTTTCACCAAAGGACAACCAATAGAAACCATTTTCATTCCGTCATATATAACTCCTTTGTAAAGAATAAAATGCTAGTTAATGGCCATGTAATTCGAGGTTATCAGTATTATTGCTACTCCGCGTCCAAAGAATTAGGAAGTCTAGTAGCTAGCTGAGGATTTTGGAAGTTTCTAGATCAAAATTCTGTGATATCATTTGAAATATCGAATCGAATCACAACATAACTTATACTAAATCATGTCTATCATATTTACTTTTCTCACTCATTTGGTGAACGCTACAACAGTGTGTGAATTACATTTAAATTCAGAAATAATGTGTATTAATTATATTAAATAACAACTAAAGAAATTTTATTTAAACTTCTTTGTATCACAATTCATTGTATCAAATGGGGTAGTTGTATCCAAAAACCATGGAAACCTTCTCAACCTGACTACAATCTCTAACCTTGAGCCATGACGTCATTTCTTTATTTGGGTGAAGAAGTCATAATATAATCTCCCAAGCGTAGTTGTATTGTATGATTAATTTCTTTTTATCACACGTACCACACTTCCGGAATTTGAAGCTACTACATAATAACTTGATAACGATTGCCTTCACGCTATTTGAATGTTTTTAATTTATAGTATCATACATGATGAGAGACTTCCAGTATAATATTTCATCATAATTTTATCGTGCGATCTCGATAATAACTACAAAATATTGTTCATGAAAATGGTTTGTTTCATAATATAATTTATACGAACGGATGATTTTAGTTTTGTTAACAATTTTATTCCACTAATTCGATTGAAGACTGATGGTTGACTCTTGATAAATCTGATATGGGGTAATTGATGCCGATAAATTGGGAATGTAATTCTCGGAATTCCACACTATTCGGATTCAGTTCCATTTCATCAACTTCCGTTTCATCACACGACACAGAAATTCCCAATTTCGCACCTAGATCTATCTTATTTGTTTGATGTTTCCCATTTCGTTACCAACGTTCATATTATAATCTGTGTATACCAATTATGAAGAGCCTGATATAATAGTATAGGAGCCAGAGCGATATTGATGGTCTGAACATTGACCCGATGGCACTATGGCTCATCGTTGGAGGACGGTTCAATGAACAATTCATCCCACAGACCGAATTTTCCCCGGCTGCTAGATCCCAAGATACAGCATCCGCATGTTTTCTTTTTGACTGGAGGTTAACCCTTTCCAAGTTGCGGTTATTTGAAAAGCATGTCATGCTTATACACTTCCACCATGTTCCATCATTTTTTATCGTGTCCGTTTATCAGGCTGACCAGTTGAAATTGAACCAAAAATGGACTGCAAGTTAACCCCCCCAAACTTGGTGGAAAATGTTCATTGGTGTTGGCAATTGTTAAGATACCCTATGCCATCAAAAGTTATCGATTCTTTTCCGAGTAATTGGCCATTATTTGGACCAAAATTGTTTCTTTTTTTCATTTTGTGGATGAAACTTGCGGGTTACAAGGTAACATGTTAACCATGTTAAATAACTTTATTGGAGGTCAAATAAAGATTTTAATTATTGCTATCACTCCTTGCCTATTTCAACCCCCAAAACTCCATAAACTCATCCGGGAGAATGAAATGAAAAAAATAAATAGAAAAGAGCCGTTTCGATTATAAACCCAGCCAGAGTCTCAATAATTGACTAATTTATCATAAAATTGATCATATTATCATATGATTCATATTTTTTTCGGGTGTGGTTCTAGCAGGTTTTGGGGGGTTGAAATAGGCAAGGAGTGATGGCAATAATTTCAAATCTTTATTTGACATCGAATAAAGTTATTTAACACGGTGCCATCATGTTACCTTGTAACCCGCAAGTTTTATCCACAAAATGAGAAAAAGAAAAATGGTCCAAATAATGGCCAATTACTCGGAAATGGACCGATAACTTTTGATGGCATAGGGTATGTTAACAATTGTCAATACCAATAAACATTTTCCACCAGGTTTTGTGGGGTTAACTTGCAGTCCATTTTCGGTTCAATTTTAAATGGTCGGCCTGATAAACGGACACGATAAAAACTGATGGCACATGCTGGAAGTGTATAAGAAATGGCATGCTTCTCAAGTAACCGCAACTTGGAAAGGGTTAACCTCCAGTCAAAAAAAAAAAAATGCGGATGCTGTATCTCGAGAAGCCGGGGAAAACTCGGTCTGTGAGATGAATTGGTTATTGAACCATCCTCTGACGATAAACCATAGTGCCATCGGGTTAATGTTCAGACCATCAATATCGCTCTGGCTCCTAGACTATAATCCTGATCAAATGAAGTATCTAAAGTAACTATTCTGTTTCTAATTGATTAAATTTATTAACACGTTCGCTACCTCCATAAAAAAACAAAACTCCAAATTAGACCATCTGGCAAAAACTCTAAATATTATGAGTATGAAATAAAATGCCCAATGTTACCTAAACCATTTTTATTTCATTTCAGTCAGTTTCCGCTTCCGTCACATATAGTCTAGGAGCTAGACCGATTTTGTTTGACTGAACATTAAGTAATTCATCTCACAGACCGAATTTTCCCCGGCTGCTAGATCTCGAGATACGGCATCCGCATTCTTTTTTTTTTTGACTGGAGGTTAACCCCTTCCAAGTTGCGGTTACTTGAAAAGCATGCCATTCTTATACACTTCCACCATGTGCCATCATTTTTTATCGTGTCCGTTTATTCGGCCGATCAGTTGAAATCTTGCAATATAAGCTGAGAATCGATATCTGAAGGTGTCATGCCAAGTAGTATCCGAAAGTAGACCGTCCAAGCTTCACGGATGTACATTTTTATTTATTGAAACGTAGAAAAAAATGGGCAAGATAGGGTGGCCGATTTCAGAAAGAATCACCCATATATATATATTTTCTATTTTTTTTGGAGAAATAATCTACTTTTAGTGATATGCTTAGTGCTGTAATGAGGAATAAAACAGTTATATAATGTTGTAATGAAAAACCTTAAGAATACCGATTTTTTAATATTGTTCTGCATAGGGGTTGTTCAACAGGGGGATGATGATGTACTTGAGAGGGGGTGAATTAATGAATCGTGGAGGTATGGGTACATTAATGTATCGTAATAATTTTGTAAACAAAAATGCTTAATTACAGTTGTATGTTTGACGTTAATTCAGCGTGAGGAGGGTATGATAAATTGTCGTAGGGGGTAACATAAACCATAAATATGAAAAATATGGATATTATGGCCAATTTTATGATAAATTGGTAAATTATTGCGACTCTGTCTGGGTTTAAAATCGAAACGGCTCTTTTTAATTTATTTTCATTTTCGTGGATGATTTTAGGGAGTTTTGGGGGGTTCAAATAAGCAAGGAGTGATGGCAATAGTTTTAAATCTTTATTTGATCTCCATTATAGTTATTTAACAAGGTGTCGTCATGTTACCTTGTAAACCCGCAACTTTTATCCACAAAATGAAAAAAAGAAACATTTTTGGTCTAAATAATTGGCAATTACTCGGAAATGGGCCGACAACTTTTGATAGCCTAGGGTATGTTAACAATTGCCAACATCAATGAACATTTTCCACCAGGTTTGGGGGGGTTAACCTGCAGAACATTTTTGGTTAAATTTTAACTGGTCCGCCTGATAAACGGACACGATAAAAAATGATGGCACATGGTGGAAGTGTATAAGAATGGCATGCTTTTCAAGTAACCGCAACTTGGAAGGGGTTGACCTCCAGTAAAAAAAAAAATGCCGATGCCGTATCTCGGGATCTAGCAGCCGGTGAGATGAATTGGTCATTGAAACGTCCTCTAACGATAAACCATAGTACCATCGGGTTAATGTTCAGTCACACAAAATCGGTCTAGCTCCTAGACTAATAATGTATATGCCGATGGTCTATAATGAACCAATCTTTCGATAGAACGCGTGTCACATATAACATACATAAAAACATGATCAAAAAGAATATCTATGTGTATTTATAAAAAGTATAATACAAAAACATAAAACCATAAACCATAAAAACATAAGAACAAAGTTGTGACAAAAGTTCAATAGGTTTACCTTTATTATCTCAGCATTTTGCACAAACAAAAGAGGACGTGTTGATGTCCAAAAAATCTGGAGAACTTTCCTTCACACTTTATCCAAGCTTGAAACTAGCAACGTAAAATGATGTAAATTCAAAGTTTATATTAAAGAAATGTATGCTACGTTACCTTGACGTAATATATTTTTATTCACAATAATTTAATTAACAGTAGACGTTTCTTTATGTCTCCTTCAGTTGATGTTATTGCATCCAAAATTAAACTTATCATAACTTACTAACCTAGAATTGTGCATGGAGGTAATATATGCTTCTCAAGTGTTCAGTTGCAGTTATCGCATTCTAAAATAAATTCACAAATAACTCATCTCAGAATTGTCGCTTGTGTTTAGTTCATGATATTGCATCCAAAAATAAACTAACAAATAACCTACCAACCTAGAAATGCCGCTCGTGGATGATATGATGATATACACAAAGTGAATATTACAGTTATAAAAGTGATAATTGTAATCCAAAATGATTAATAACCTCCAAATTATATGAATCATTCAGATTGGACCAGATCTGATTATTAGCATTGTGACTATGTCGGTGCAATATTAATCGTGACCAGTCTTGAATTGATTTGACATTTACTGCATCATTAGTCTAATAGTTTCTCTGTTAAAGTAAAATGCAAATGAACTGCTTTTGAAAAAAAAATAGTAGGAGAGTCCTCGGATAAATATGTTACCAAAGCGGACCACCCAATACAAGGATGTGGAACGTGTAAGAATTATTAGTGTACTATATGTCGTATATTGTCCTTTAATAAAACCTGTATTAGAAAAAAATTTGCCCATAGAAATTTGTTTCTAGCTATAATATATCTACATGAGAAACAAATACATTTTGATAGGACCACTTTGGTTGCATAATCTGATTCAATCCTACCCCTCATAGCCTCCATTGCTTTTATTTCATGAAAAGTTTTTTCATTATTATACACAAAATTAATAAAATTAATATGTATAATGTACATTTATTAGATAATAAAATAAGAAAATCTTCGATATATTTTCCATTTTTTATTCATGTATATACCTACATAATAATATGACATATCTTGTATTGGTTCAGTGAGTAGATAGTAGATAGCCATAATTTTGAAATTTAAAGTTTATAAATAATTATTATGAAATACATATAATGAAAAAGTTTATCGTTCAAAAGAATATAAAATTGTATATCTAAATATGTAATATGGTTTTCGATTGTTCTGTTAAACATGAATATTTAATACAAATTAGGAGACTATAATTGTGAAAACGAGAAATTAAACATTTATAATAACATTTTTATTACACACCTTATAAATTGAGTATTTCAAGTACTTAATTCATATCAAAGTATTAGTGATCTTTTAAATCAGGGAAAAAATTTACTAGTTCGACTCTAAGTAGATTATGATTTCTATCCTTGCAGATCTCTAAATATAGTGATATAAAAATATCTTTCAAATGTCGATAATTTTTATTGTATTAAATTTGCATATGAATAAATGAAAGATTCGTTCATTGAATCGATGGCTATTAGTTTAGATTTTTTAATAACTGACAGATATTTGGTCTATACTGAATTAATAAAGAGCAACGCTTAGTAGATTGGAATTAAACTAGTTCGATGCTTTTTTGATCCAACTGAGATCATGGTGTGTTGCTTGGGTACTAGCCTAAAATTGCCACTGCTAAATAATGCATGTTATCTCATGTGTTCAGTCCCATACAAAAATAAATACAAATAACCTACTAACCTAGAATTGCCATTTGAAGATAACATATTTTCTATAAATCTGAAATCTATATCATTGTATAAAGCCGAATAATATGGTTTTCCAGAAATGTATAATCTTTATACTTGTTATCCTGGTATAAGTAGCAGGATGTATTCAAAGCTATAGAGGATAACTATAATTATGAATACGATCCTATCGGAATCTTTTTATTTTGGAATGACGGATGGTATTTCCTTGGCAACCCCCTTTTGTTTCCAAGTTACACATACCAATAAGTGGAGAAGAGTTAATAATTGTAAGATATATAGGTGACAAAACAGGAATGATGGAAACAAATTTATTTTCTGTGGAACAAAACAGGTACAATTTTTGTAGGTGATGGAACGAGAAATTACGAAACGGGAAACTACCCAACATTTAACGTATTTATTCTGAAGCAATACAACTCATAATCACATAAGACGTTCAGATGAGGAATGTGGAATTAAGACCAGATATTTCATTTGATTGAGCATATTCTTTGTCATAGAGTTTTCCATCCATAAGCTCTCAAAATAGTACTAATTTTTGACATTTCGAATCCATTTGTACATTTTCAAATCCCTACGATCAACAGGAGCGGCGCATTGTTTCCACATACGCACGCACTCATGGGCATTCTCCCAAAAATAGTCTAGATCGATTCAAAAATTCTCAAAACTGATATCACCATATCATTTAGACAGATTACAACAATTCTCTCATACTTTGGTATAGTGAGGGAATTAAAAATAACAATCTAACTATGCAAACCACATATTGCAACATCATCATAAATTCACTATTGATCCCGATATCTTACATATTCAGAAAAAACACAATTCGATATTCTAGGATCAATGAACATTTCAAAATACACAAAAATAGTAGTATTATAATATTAAACAAACTAGTGTTGCCGCTTGGGGAATACTTAGATAAATAGTGTGCTTGACAAAGTTACTTATCGCAAATCATTTGATTTGTTTAATGACTTTTATATAATTGTTCCGTATTCTATAAGATGCTTTTCGTATTTGTGTAAAGATAATGAAATAAATTATTTATTTCATCAACTTTAAGCAACAACTTAATAATATTCACACTAATAACGTTTTCGAGAAAATGTACAAATTCAAATTTTTCTTTTCTGGAAGCGACCTCAAGTCTGTTCAGTGGGGGTCTGGTGGCCTAGCCCCTACATTACATGGCCGTTTGATATAAACTGGTATTTCGGTATTTATTTAAGTCTACTCCAATAATTGATTTTGTTGTTGTGTTAAATACTTACTACAGAATAAACTTTTATTTCTCGGACGCCAGATGTTTGATAAGGTTTACTCCTCTTTTAGGACTTCTGCTAGCGTCCTCACCATAAAGAGTATCACAATGCTATCTATAGATAGCTTTGTCCCTAGGGTAGCTGCAGTGAAGTATAACTAGGGCCCGAACGGGCAGAATGACTAGTATCAAAACTGTAGGCTTTTGAATTTACCACTGGTTGAGACTGAATATAAGGTGGAGCAGAAATAATCAAATAGAACGGAGAACTCACCTACTTTTGGATTCAGTATTCTTGACATGGTTCGGATTTACTTCACTAACAGATCGGATTCACACCAAAGTAGCATAATCAAGATGAGAGAGCTCGCGAGTTGGACGATGTCCATCTTTTATATGTTCCCAGCCGGTGGACTATCACTCCACCAATTCCATGTGCTGCGTTTATTTTTTATAGCCTGGTCAAGAAATTTCAATTACGCTACTTTTTCTATCAATAAATCGCACGAATGATCCGGTAATTCCTTTTGGCGAGGCAGAAGGTGTCATTAGCGATAGTCTTTTTGTATGTAGTTTTTACGTATAGGCTGCTAAAAGTTCCAATCGTTAACTTCGAACGATATTCGTTTTTATGACAAAGTTTATCGAAACGAATGCTTATCTCCCTGTACTATATACTTTTCATTTATTGAAATAATTATAATTATCCTGAATTATCGAAGTTTAATTTCATGCGCGTTTCTGAAATAATCATTTTTAAAACACTTATTTGGAATTGCGTAGTTACATTCATTATACCTGATTCCAATTTAATAGAATAAGTTATTCATATAAAAACTTGTTCAATTATTGCGTTTTCTACCTTACCAGAACTAATTATTTACTTGGAATTCTGAGCTTCGTTACAGTACATACAACCAAATTGAATGATACGTATGATTGTAGATTCTCAATTCTTCTTTAGTAGAGGAAATGTATGATAAAAAGACCCAGGCCTCTTACTTCTTAGTAGTAGGGTGGATTTTCATGAAACCTTATGCATTCGCTTTATTTTTGGACCAATGAGCTTCGTTAACCTTCAGATTTTGTCGCTCGCACCCCCTGCAATTACTATGGGGGTTGATATCACCCCTATTTTATATCTTCCATGGTTCTCAACCGAATGAATTAAAATTTATTTATAAGGGGTTTTAGGGTCGTTGATCATGAATCAGCTTAGAGCAAAATATCAAGAGTAAAAAATGGTTAGGGTTCAATTTTCTATAAGACTACCTTGGTTTCAATGGCATTTATCACCTAACCTTAGCCGACCCGGTAATCACCCTCGCCCCGCATTTCAGAAATCGTAAATGGAATTGAAATTGCAACCAGGCTTTTGGTTTCAGAGTAGAATTGCAGGATACAAAAAGTCTTACAAATTCAGTTTTTCATAGAAATTAACTATCTCCAAAGTCACTCCCACTTACCCCCACGGCGAATATGTTGAATTGCATTTTGTAGCCAGGCTATTAATTTTAGAGAAAATTGTTGAGACACTAATAGTGTTTAGAATTTAGATTTGGATACTATTAATACGTTTGTATGGACACTTTCTAACTCCTCTTCACCCTTAGCGGGTAAACAAAATAGGTAAATTAAAAAAAATATAAGTAATATAATAATGAATTCAAATTGAAAATACTATGTATAATAACTTTATAATATTAGTCAAAACATATATTTATGTATTATGGTGATTCCACACAATTGAGGAAAAAAGAAAAAAAATTAACCGGAATTAACATAAAAAAGGTTCATATTTTCAAAAAGTAATTTTTTCCCTTAAATCAATTATTAATAATATGCACGAGAGAGTATTCTAATTACACAAAAAAACATTAAATGCGAAATATTACTTTTAACGATTTTCATAATAAACAAAGGTTATTTGAATATATTTTTCAGTTACATTTGTTGAATAATAATGTTTAATTGCTTGAAAATGACCAAATTTAATAGTGTTTGAATATTCTTTATAGAATACAAAGATGGAAGAATTTTTCGGAACTGAAATCGAAGAAAACATGCATGCTGTTGGACATATTTGGTTTTGGGTCAAATGATAATAAACCTATTCTCAATTGTCTCGAAATAAAAAAAAGGAATTAATAACTCATAAAAAAAATTTGGGGAAATTGAATTGGGGGCTTGGGTGACTCTGAAGGTAGTCAGTTCCTATGGAAAACTGAATTTGGAAGAATCTTTGTATTTTGCAATTCTTCTCTAAAACCATATGCCTGGCTGCAACGTAATTTCATTTACGATTTCTTAAATGCAGTAAGTGGTTAACGGGTCGGGTAAGGGGTAGTTGATAAATGCCATCAAAACTAGGGTACCCTTATACTTATAATTGAATTCTAAGCCCGTTTCGATCCTTGAAATTTTTCTCTAAACTCAACCGTTAGGCTGCAAAATCCATTTTTAAATTTAAATCCGCCAGCCACTTTGTAGCTGTCATTTCGAATGTTCGAATTTCCTCAGTGGATTCGTAATCAGCCCCCTAAATCCCTTCATACGTAAATTTCAAGCTATTCTGTTGAGAACCCGGGGGGATGTAAAATAGGGATGCTTTCAACCCCCGTAGTAATTACAGGGAGTGCGAGCGATACTATCTAAGGGTTAACAAAGTTTGTTGGTTCAAGAATGAAGCGAATACAAAAGGTTGAATGAAAATCTATCCTACGACTAAAAAATAAGAGGTTGATGCATGCATTTCCTCTACTACTTATTAACTTTGGTACTGCATGATAACTGTGCTGGAAGTTCACCTGTCATATCATTACAAATATAGTAGAATACGTATCACCAATCAATTTCTCTAATATGAAATTCCAGAAGTTTTCGGGCTGTTAATTACATGATATTGTAGCAATTGAACATGGTGTGTTGAACAAAATACATGCACAAATAAACTAGCCCTCAATTATTCGAAAATCGAGCAAATCAACGAATGTGCCATGAACACACATTGAAATATAGCTCTAGCTGATATACAACATTTGATTGCTAATTTAGTTTACTTTGACGATGGCTTCTTGTTAGCCGAAAAGTTCTCAGTACTTTAACAGTATTTTTAGTGGAAACTGGGAATTATTTGTAATTTTTAACAATTACTTTCTTTTTATACCATGATAACGCTTCAACACCGAAGTGCTATTATCAAACAGATATAAAACAGAAACATAATTTTGTATCTGTTCGATAATGACGTTGTCATGTTATTATTAAAAGGGGTATAGAAACAAATTCATTGCTCTTTCATCTAATCTAATTAACGTTCCATATATAAATGAAATAAAGATACAATTACATTCCTGTACAAATGGTTCTAAATTACATTTATTTGCAGCACTGAAAATATCCAAACATATAAATGAATCTACAGCCGTCTGTTCCAATGACCACTTAGATGCTATTCCATCGTACAATGAATAATTCCAATTAACTTAGGTAATTCCAAATGTTATGATAGTATATTGAAGAACTGGTTCCATTAGGTATACTTTTAGCTCACGAATTCATGAGTGCGCTAAAATGCTGTTTTTTTTTTTCGCGTTTTCAAAACGCATTTTTAACAAATTCTGAATTAACTCAGTGAATCTCTAGTTGTGTTTTTTCTTTGATTCGAAATTATAATAATTAATTAATTATTAATAAAGAAATGTGTACATCATATTAAATCTGAAGTATCCATTTGAAACACTCAATAATTTTGATCACATTTTTAATAAAATGAACAAAGATGTTTCGATGGGTATTCGTCCCTAATTGAGGAAAATAGTTGGAACTTCTGTTGGTACCTTGTTAAAACCAAGATCCCTTACCACGTTCTTCTATTAATTTCCACAAGGTTATTATTACTCTTTCTCAATACCAACTTCTAAAAACAGGATGCACTAAAATTCGTGTAGCGCTATCACGATACGCGTTAACATATTGTTCCTTCCGCATTGTATTGACGATTGCTTACACATCGTTAGTCAGAAGAAAAGGGGAGCTCATGATTATTACTATTAATAAGCAATGAAAAACCATTTTCAATTAACAAATGGAATGTCTTTTGTAACAAATGGAATGTCTTTTGTAACAAATGAAATATCTCGGGTTCTTCTGGACCGAAGTTTCTGAAATTTGTTATCAGGGGGTTTTTTGGTCCGCTGAACCTGAATTTGAAGTCGTAATTTGGAAAATTTGGCTCCTTTGCTGTAGAACCCGGAAAATTTCACCAAATCTTAGCAAGAAACAAAATTTTTTCTCAGACTCTGGTACTGATATGATTAGATGCCGTGATGTGTCTCGGTACAATTTTCACTAAAAAAAGGAAAATTCTGGAAAATTGCGTCGTTTTTCCTTCATATTCTTATCTCGGTCTTCGTCCAACGTGTCTTATTATATGTCTTCGTGGTCAGAAGGTGTGTTATATAATCAAAAAAGACTGTGCATAAGCTGGAATACGTTAATATCAGTTTTCTCATATTGTTGGAAAAAAGCTATAACGCATATTTCTTCAAAATTTCTTATTCTTTGAATAAAACTAATGTCATAATCACAAAAAGGTACGTTTTCTAGACATATGTCATTATGGAAAAACTGGAAGCGGAATTTTGGAATTATTAGATTCCTGAAGAGGGGCAAAGCTCAAGCTAATTTTTACGAGGTGTAACTTTTTTATACTTAAAGGTCGTAATTATTTTAGCTTCATTTTTTATTATGAAACAACAATTCAAAAAATATAATAAAAGAAAAATCAAAACAAAACTTAAAACTAATGCGATTTTTTGAGTAAATTACCTAAAATATTTTCCCTTATCTATGTCTAAGATGGTCTGATTTTTTAAAACGTGGGCAATGTACTCCTGGATCATATTCGGGCTTGAATAAATCCTCCACCGTTTCCATGACCACATACTGCTAAGGCTGTCTCTGTATCAAGGCGAACGCATCGTTCAAGTTCTTTTGTGTAGCATGGAAATTTTGGTGAATTAGGAAAATTCAAATCTGAGGCCTTAAGTAGCCTAATTTCCATGTCTGCAGTCATGCTGCGGAGAAACAAGGAATCGATCACACATTGGTCAGGTGGATCAAGACAATGCTCTTGCTAATACTGGCGAGTCTAGCGTTTCCGGAGTGTATTCGTGTACACCCAGAAGAGAGATTTAAGTTCCCCTAGGTGTCCACGCAACCGTTTTTCAGGCTGAGGTTTGTGCAATATGGACATGTGCCCTGCAAAACGTCAGATTGAATCACCGAGGTAGGTGGATTTACTTGTGCGCTGACAGCCGAGCGGCCCTAGGCGCACTTCGCGCCCACATAGTGACTTCCAGGCTTGTCTTGGAGTGCAGGGAAACTCTGGTTGGATTTGCCAGAAGGAACAAACTTCAGCTAGTGTGAGTACCTGACCATTCTGGCGTGAAGGGAAACGAAGTGGCCAAATGGGGTTCCTCGAGCGCCCCTGGCCCCGATTCCTCGATCGGAATTTCATCAATCCTTGAGCTCCACGCCCTCAAGGAGCTACTGGATAGACAGTGGCTCTCGGTCTGGCGTGGTACCCTCGGCATGAGGTAGGCGAAGCTCCACATTAGGGAGTTCTTGCCTAAACCCACTAAAACCCTACTCTCTTTGAGCAGGAGAGGCCTAAAAATGGTAACAGGACTCTCACAGGACACTGTCATCTGAATAAAAATCCACACAGAATGTCCAGCACTGGCTTCTATTAGGCTACAACACCTCGGCAGCACACATATGCCCCTTGAAGCCATAATAGATATCAGTTCATGCGCCTTCGGCACTACCTTAGGCCTGCTGAACTGATTCTTGTATCAAGGGGTACACAATGAACTCAATCAAGCGGTCTGAGGGCTCCGGACTTGTTCGCTCTCGTTTTGATTGATGTTTGCAGTTGGTGGAGGTACGGTGACGTTTGAATTTGAAATTCGGAGTAATGCTTTCCATTCAAATATATAACACGTACAGTAAACTCGCGTACTTCTGCTGTTGTAAAGTGGACGACCATTCAGGATAAGTTGAATACTGATTTCTTTGTATTTCATCATCTGTGAGCAAGAATAGTTACCGGTATGTATAATTTCCAATACATTTTCCGGTAAAAATCTACAAGATTCGATTAATTTGAACAGAGAGGTTGTAGCTTAACTTGAAACCAAAATTAGGCGTGAAGTGTCATGACGTAATTAAAATACTAAAATACACAGACATTCCGAGGGGCTTTTAGTTCCGACGTAAAGTCTTTAGCTTCTGTTGGCTGGGGTAAACCATCGAGCATGAGTATGTTTTCTAGATTTTTTTAAAACTAGAGAACCAGTAACATTACCAGATTCAATCTCCTACACTATTTCGGAGAGTAGCTCCTTCAAACAAATATTACAAAGTACTAATTTATTACAAACGATCTATCTGATATATAACTTTAATTATAATCTTAGGATAGATGGTTATAGAAATTTTACCCAGTTGGATTTAACTCATTGAGAGATCAAAGGATTGTCTGCCAGCTCGTTTGTAGCAAGTTAGTACTTGTTTGAAAAAGCCACTGTGTCAGCGAAATTATAGTCAAATTTATTTATCAAACTAGTGATAATCGAACTTTCAATAATTATTTTATTTGATCTTAGAATGAATTTCCATCACGTAATGGCTGATTCTATCCAATACGGTATTTTCTTCTGAAAGAAATAGTCACTGAAAAAAAGCGCGTCATTCAAAAGACATAAGCTGCTTCAAATATGTTAATATTTAAAGCCAATGAGGATCCAGAAGATATTGAAATAATCAAATATTCTTCCAGACATTATTTAACTCACTACAATAAGCATTTTGAATGCCTATGAATTGTAAAAAGCATTAAAATTTGTTAAATCTTTAAAACTTTGAAACCCGAAAAGAACCTGCAAATATTAAAATATTTCAACCAGCTCCAATGACTTTTCAAATTGTCTATATGCACATTTTGACACATATGACGGAATGATTTGGAAAAATATTTTGTTTCGTTCCACCATAATGCTCAAGAGTTAGTAAACCATCTTCGCTTGTAATATTATAAAGATGACATCTCCATCGTAATGCGCAATCAGAATATTCGAAAGAACAATTGTGCTACAACAGTGATTTTTTTGCAATTTTCTCACTACAAATTCCGAACATATTGCCTTGAGGAGTTCTGAGTAGCACTAGATGCAATGCGGGGTATATTCAGCTAGTGTTTGAATAAAATTGAAGCACGAGTAATTTTGTGTAGATTAAATACAGCACAACTCTGCAATATATAATACTTTACTCAACTTGATAGTTTTGAAAGAATGGGCCCTAATAATAATAACGATTCAACAATAATACTAGAAGAGACGTAGGTAAAACGTGAACAAATCCAGATCAAATGATGTATTAAGTTCTGAAAGTTTGTACGAATCATGAATCCACGGAGACCCCAAATCAAGTGAACCACATCAATTGATGTTGCAGGTCCTTGTTGAACAAGTTAATAATGATAATCATTATCCTAGATGATAACAAATTTAAATACGTCTATATAGACATATTTAAATTTGTTATTTAGAATAATAACATTTTAAAGAAGCTCCAAATACATAAAAGTAGACTGATTGTCATAAAATGAATAATAATCCACGGGTAATAATTCATTGGGGAGCCTAGAACATAACTTGAACAGAATAATTTTCTTATCTCAAGTTATTCATCGTATTGGAAGCTGTAGATATTATATTTTCGAAAACTCCCGTTAAAACAAAATTTCCTTAACGATTTTCTAGTATTTGCCCAAGATTTTGTTTAACTTAAGAACTGCCTTATGCGAGAAATTGATATATTAATGAATTTCTCTACATTGGACATGGAAGATCGTTATTAATATACTATTCATTGTGTCAGAATCATCTTGCATGAACCCTAAAGTAGCTTCTTCTATGGAATTTTATCGGATTGCAACTATTTCAATATAAAAAATCAATACTAACGAAAAGTGGGGAAGGAAAAATAAAACGGACATGTTCTGAAACTTTTTCATACCATATTCTCATAGCAGAAATATCTAAAGTAGCTCAAATATTTATTTTGAAGATCGCTTGATTGTCGACATTCCAGGGTCAACACTCTATTTATGATTGAAACAATATTATATTATTTGTCAATTATCAATATTCATTTCTCAATTCACTAAATATGTAGACTGCAGTTTTGCCAATATAGAAGTTGTATTAAATTCTTTGAATTTTAATGTGTTTTTTTAGATAATACCTATTTCATAAATTTCCAGCAAATTAGTCTGTTCTATTTCGGAAAGGTGAAGGTAATCTACAAATAGCGACTAGTCATAATTGCTTTTAAATTAGCTTCTTATCACAACTGAAATGTGACAATCACTCACTGTATCATTTATGGAAATTTTTCATAAAAAACAGCAACATAATAGTCTACATGTTTATCAATACAATAACGAGTACATTGGACATCAAACGCATGTAGATAGCTAGCTATGATTGGAAGGTGTCAAACTGAACAATAAATACTCTGGTGGTGATGTCGTCCCCTCACCTTTCATTGTGAGAATTTTCGTAACTTCGAAAACTCTAATATTGATCTTAATCGCACTAACGAATAAGAGTTTGAACAGACGCGAATCCAGACTTTTGTTTTTTGGGGGGGGGGGGGATCACTCTCAGACATGCATACATTAAAATTGACAAAAGCTTGTCTTAATCACGTACGATATTGTTTAAATTAAAATCCTTGTTATAATCAAAATAAATTGGCTCACAGATGTAGTTACAGATGTAGTGCTGACTTTACAATTTTTTGTCGTTTACCATATCAGTTTATTCTCCTAAAAATTTTTTTTTTGTTCATCATTGGGGGGGGGTCATGAACCCCGTGACCCTCCCTCTGGATCCTCCACTAAGTTAGAACAAGATAATTTTTCCTCATCATAAGTTTAAGTTCATTTTCTCTCTTACGACAAATATTTAGAAGGGTCCAATGCAAAGGTGGTACTTAGAACATCTAAGAATGTGATCAGGTAGGTTTGCATCATTATTTTTTGGAATTGGAATCAAATGTTGAGGGTACCTTACGTTGAGTTATGTTGCTCCAATACTAAGGCTTGTATGATGTGCCTTTTTTAAATTAAATGTTTTACTTTGTTTTACTTTGAACTTCACACTTTGATAATTGGCTAGCACAATTCCTCCCAATTCTATTTCCTAATCCCAATTAGAGAGACATATTAGTAAGACATCACAACAAAGGGACTTTAGACTTTTCTCGCTCCGGGGCAACGACGAAGGATTACACAGCCCGAAATGTTTCCTCGGAATGGACCCTGGAAGGGATAGGTATATCTGAAAGAGAGGATTAAAAATTTATATTGTTATAGCTTGAACATGATAGAATTAATTTAGAAGCTTCCAATGTTATGTTTTGCAGAACCTGTTGTATTTCTTTAATTATTTATACAAATGGAAATTTTGAATTTCATCAATCGGACATTCAAATAAAATATGATTGAGATCGTCAATTTGTCCACACTCGCATAACGAATTTTGATTAATATGAATCATATTAAAATGTTCATATGTCAGGCAATGTACAGTTCTCAATCGTATAATAGTAGTAAGATGTCTCCTATTTTCAAAATGAAATTTACCAAACCAAGGTTCAAATTCAAACACGTGTTGAATATTTATATACCAATTTCCTTTGTTCCCATATGCTCTTTGGCAATATTCTTTCCATTTTCGTTTCATTTTCTCTTATGGTATGCTATTATATCCGATGTATTATCATATATATATTCAGAGGGACATCAATGTTGCTTTCCACCTTTGCCAATATATCTGTTTTTTCATTTCCCAATATATGATTATGACTGGGAATCCATGCCAACAAAATTTGGATATTATTTCTCTCATTTCTATCAACAATCT
The DNA here is from genome assembly GCA_958510875.1 of Endomychus coccineus. NCBI lineage: Eukaryota > Metazoa > Arthropoda > Insecta > Coleoptera > Endomychidae > Endomychus > Endomychus coccineus. The sequence goes on from OY294069.1 coordinate 61,950,611, forward strand.
TCTAGTTTTCAATGTAATAATATTAATATCTGCTAGAATCCCCTTTTTTGATGTCTTTTGTATTGCACTTTTAGATTAACTAAATATTATTATTTTCGTTTTTTTCAATTCTAGACCGTATAACTCACAACGGAAGTGCGTATGTATGGCAGTGAAAAAAAGCAAAAAAGCTACCGTACGCACAAAGAAAACTGATTCTTCTAGCGAAGAAGCTTTGTGCTTTCAACCGTATTATTGGTCACGGAGTCTCGTCTAATTCGACAAGACGAATCCTCAAGCCGAGGAACGAGTACCGAGTATCAACAGATCGCATCGTTGAAACTGCTCTACCGCATACAGCACCCTGCCAGGTACGTAAGTCGTCTACAGACAATTCCGAGTTTCGACATCGAAACGAGTTTAACCCATGATCGACCGCCTACAGACCTGGTCGGACAAGACAGGATCGATCCCGCCGCCGACCACCGGTCCCACGCGGTAATCGTGGCTCGTGCGACGACCGACGCGAACGTAGACCGCCTAATAATGTCATATTGTCTTGAGCCTTTCGACTCCCGAAACTCCTAGAAGTATCGTTGCCAGAGTTTTGACTAGAAAGGATATGGCCTTAGATGCGTTCAGGCATAATCCCACGGATGGTAGCTTCGCACCACCGCCCGCTCGAGCGAGTGCGTGAACCAAATGTCCGAACCTGCGATTCATCTCGTACTGAGCAGGATTACTATTGCAACGACGAGTCATCAGTAGTTCGCTAGAAAGTAGGTAGAAACAGCGGGAATCTCGTTAATCCATTCATGCGCGCCACTAATTAGATGACGAGGCATTTGGCTATTTGCTGCATCATTCGATTTCATAATCATGATGGACTTTCCACTCGTGTGGGTGTGGTCGCCCTTACAAATGTAGGGGGGTATCTGGCTGGAAGGGGAGGTCTGCAGTTGTAAAATGAGCTCCCCAATTTTTGCACTAGATACCCAACAAATCTCGCCACTACTATCTAAGAGAGTCATTGTTACTCCCCCGGTCCGTGCTAGTTCTGAGCTGATCGTTAAATGGCGGCCGAAGAGATACATCGGGCGCTCTTACGAGCGATCACCGAGGTCTCGCAGCTTGACGGTTTCGCGGGAGGCCAAAGCACGGGATCGAGCTCAGTTTAGACAATAAGGCGAAACGCAAAGCTCCATCTCGCCTAGGCCCGGCACTTCAGCCGTGACCCTCTTTCTAGCCAAGCCCGGCACACCCCGATCCTCAGAGCCAATCCTTATCTCGAAGTTACGGATCCAGTTTTCCGACTTCCCGTACCTACATTATTCTATGAACTAGGGGCTCTTTACCTTGGAGACCTGCTGCGGATATGGGTACGAGCCGGCGCGACGCCTCCACGTGGCCCGAGTTTTCACGGTCCGAGGGGAAGATCCCGACACCGCCGCAACTGCTGTGCTCTTCGCGTTCCACCCATATCTACCTGCTAGAGGATTCCATAGAACTCGAACGCTCATGCAGAAAAGGAAACTCTTCCCAGATCTCCCGACGGCGTCTCCGGGTCATGTTGCCCCGACAAACTCTCTTGCGAGGGTTCGATTGTAAAACGGTTTCGCTGCCGGGTTTCGGAATAGGAACCGGATTCCCTTTTGCCCAATGGGTGCGTAGTATGATCATATATCAGAATATATCATAGCATGACATCTAAGCAGACACCAACATCAACATCGGCTTTCGCCTAGGGCTTAGAATCGACTGACTCGTGTGCAATGGCTGTTCACACGAAACCTTTCTCCACGTCAGTCCTCCAGGTTCAGCTGAATTAATAGCTACAGTACATATCTGTACCTGATTATGCAGTTTTGCCGTAAATTGAGATTCCATTCTAGGAATGAATATGCCTATTCCAGTGTTATTCGTGACTGGGTCCTTTGAGGCATCTGTATATACTTGTATATATTCCTGATATTTTTCAATTGTTTTTAAGAAAGCTTTCTTAATGACTATATCATCCTTTATCAAATCTAAATTTACAATATATATTGATTCAATTTGATGTTCATAACTAATGTCAAAAGAAGGTAAATTTTTCTTACTATAAATATTCCGTCTATATGTATCAAGTAGTTTTGTTTCTCCAATATCTAGAGCATTGTTTGTTATAGATTGTTCAATTTCATTGAGAATATTGATAATTGGGTGATCCTCAAATCTATTTAACTTACAGATAAACCTAAAGCTGAAGAGTTTGCTTCGATATTCTAAGGAACATTCGTGTGTGTTCGGATGTCTACCCCACCATATCTTGCAGAATGCTTCTCTGCTCTACATTGTAACGAAGCTTAAATTTCGAAAGATTATTTAATTCAGATCAGGCAATAAATACGGATGTTACATGTAATTTCAGTTTGAACAGTTCATTATTTCAATAGATATGGATGAATTCCGAATGTGTATTCCGTGATTGCCACTTTTCTAAATCTCCGTAATTTGAAATAAGTATAATTATTCAAATAGATGAATCTAATTCACGCCCGTTCAAAATTGCATTTCATTCCGATAAAAACATGTTGCAAAAACAGGGGCTGGCCAGTTAAGACACCAAACTTTGTGCAGCCTTATGTATAAAAAGGGCGAACAACCTAAAAACTCCGATAACACTTGTTTACTCCGCTGGGAAGAACTGGTGTGATATCATGAGCGCGAATTTTAGATCTAAAAAGTAGCGTCACTTTTAACCATTGTTCGGGGCATAAGTAAAAACTATTGGTACAAAAATAAGGATTTGGTGGAGCAGACCTGTCCAGAACCTCGGAAAACATATAAAAGCCGTGACAGCCGAATGATCGCTCTCTTTTGTGATTTCGATTTTGATCAGTGAAGTAGCTCTTGTGTTTTTGATTTTCAATCAGTAAAGTAGCGCTCTTGTTTTTTTGAATTCCGATCAATATCGTTGAAGTGTAATCATTTAAGAATCGAAGTGAATTAAAAACCCGAGTTTGAGTCAGGTTTAAAACGGTGAATTAATAATAGTTTTCCGTGCAAGTGAATTGTTTCAGAAGGTAAATGATAGCAAATAAGTTTATATTTTTGAGCATTACGATATATTGATTTCCGTAATTGATGATTGTTATTGTAATTGGTGAACGTTTGTACGATACCTGAGTTCCGTAGTATTCAGTAATTTGAATTGGTGAATTTGAGTTTATCCTAGTTTATCATAGGTCGAATCGCACACGATTTGGATTCGCGCGTGAATTGAAATATTCAAGTAATTGTGTGGTGTGTACAGAGTGTGTATGTTTGAACGACAGGGGCGTCTTTGGGTATATTTGTGCACGCCGTGCTGATACCGGAAGTATAAGCTGAGGGTGGTTGTGTGATTGTGTGACGATTGAGAATCGTAATAATTCCCTTAATACTATGAGAAGTCCTCGGCCGTGGATATAGGGGTTATTGCAGATAAGATAATTAGGGTTTGTGCACACTGTGTTGATACCGGAAGTATAAGCCCTAATTGTTTAGGTTCCGAATCTGTAGAGTGTATAAAATCTAACACTGTCACACAATTACCGGGTACTCCGTGAAAGTTAGTACAAGGGTGGGTGTGATGACAGAATAAACTCAATTAGAGTAATTAACCGAAACATAGTAAAATCTGATATCGTACAATCGGAAAACTAGTGCAAACAATATTTTCCGAACCAACCGAATTGATAACCGAATATATCGTAGTGTGATTTGAACATTTCATTTATTAGTGCTGCTATCTAAAATTTACCGCATACCGCTCATTACGCTGAGACCTGTTTGATTCGTACTTTTCCGCAAATTGATCATTCTGAATCATTCATCAACCGATCCCGTACCGCTGAATTAAATTTAGTGACCGGACTTATTGTACAGTTGACTTCTTGGAAGAGTTTTCATTGCAGTAAGCAATTTACCGAAAAGCCGCAAGGGCACGTTATAACATATTTGATCAATGCGTTTATTCGGTTTGAGATTATTCTCTAAGATAACTCCCAAATACTTAATATTACTCTTAGTTCTAATTAAAGTAATATTTGAAACAACATCAGGTACATTCTTATGAAATGACAAGCAAGATAACCACATTGAGTGTGATTTATCTGCCGAAATTTCCAAGTTATATGCTTTGGCCCTATGCTTTGACCCATTCATAAAAACACACTAGCTCTTGATTCATGTTCTGTGTTATCTCCTCTACGTCCTTACCACTAAGTTTCTTATACAGCGAGTTGATGCAAGAACTCAGTTGATGTAACATACGTGAATTTCTCGAAGGTATTCGATAGGGTAAATCATGATTTGTTTATCTGCTGACCAAATTAGCTCAACTAGGATTTGATAGAATTGTTCTACATTTCTTCTCATCATATTTACAAGGAAGATTACAGACAGTGAACTATCTTGGTGTGGATTCGTTTGCCTTCTAGACAGTTTCGAGTGTACCCCAAAACTCGAACCTTGGGCCCCTTTTCTTCATATTATTCATCAACGATTTTCCCCAAAGGATTTAATCCAGTAATCTGTCATATGCAGACGATTTTAAGGTCTTCAAGTCGGTTTCGACTCTGTCGGAATGTATCCAACTACAGGAGGACCTAAATAGTATCTATAACTGGTCGATAGATAACAAATTGCCTCTCAACTTAGATGAATGTAACGTTATGACACATACCAGAAGTAAGAATAACATCTTTTTTCGTATCATATTGGTAATTCGAATTTGAAGAGAGTTACATCAATGAAAGATCTAGGTTTGGTTTTTGACACACAGTTGAGATTTGGTGATCACATTCAGTACATTACATCAAAAGCTTATAGATCACTTGGTTCCATTAAGCGTGTAGGGAGGGAGTTTGGAACATATGTGAGTTTCAGGAATCTTCATTTTTTGTTGGTGCGACCCGTTCTGGAGTATGCCCCTAATGTTTGGAATCATTCCACATCCATTGCTTCACAGACGATTGTGACGAATCAAAATTTGGCTATTAAATATATGTATTTAAAGAATATTTAAGATACCCTCCATTTAATTCCTATTCAGCAATTCGTCAGGAGTTCGAACTTATCAAGCTATGCTATAGACGAGAAACTGCTAATATATATTTTCTGTACAAGCTGTGTGGTTTCAGCGCTGAAATTTTATACGTTCAACAGCAGAATACGTCACAGACAGTTACTTTTCTTGACTCCTACGCGTAGCGATTCTCCTATCACTAGAATGTGTAAGATTCATAATGGGCACTGCACATATCTGGAGTGTGGACTGTTCAATGTGAGCGTGCGACTGTTTCGACAAGGTTTGTTTGAGTTGAGTAATGCAGTTCAACGGGAGGCGGTTCTGGTTGGTGGAAGTGATTACTGATAGATGTGTTGTATGGTCGCCGAGTGCTCTAGATAGTGACAGACAGATCAGGGTGGACTTGTGGGTACCGATGGCCGAGGAAGTGGTGGGGTAGTTGTGGGTCAGCAGTAGGGTTGTAGATTAGTTTTAGTTTTGTTGTATTAATTGAGTATTTGATTTTTCTTACTTTTTTTTTGTTTTTTTATTAAACTATCTATGTTTCGTTTTCATAAATCATTGGGCGGCTTTCATATAACTCTAGAACATATAATTATGTTATAGGTGATTGAATCTTGTTTGTTCTTGTGAAATAAATATATAAATAAATCATCTGCATGAGAGATAAGTTCCATATACTCTGGCAATCTGTCATATAGGGGAACCTTGAGGTAATCCCAAATTGTTTTTTGGGCCATGTAAATTATTTTCTTCATCAACAACATAAATTGTTCTCTCATACATCAATTTTAATATTAGTCAAATAAATCGGAATATTGATGGACAATAAATATTAGTAGAGTTTACGCAATTTTACATTATCATATGCACGATTAGTTTCGATAAAAAGCAACAATACTATACGATTGTTACCATTTGCTCTTTGTATAACTGAAGTGAGTAATGCTACATTATTTATTATACTGCATCCTTTTCTAAAACCAGTTTGTAAAAAGGTTTTCGTTTCCACACACCATTCCGGTCGATTTTTAGTAATTTACTCAAATAGTTTTCTCATACATGATGATAAGGCTATTGGGCGATAGCTGTTATGTTGATCAGGACTTTTTCCCGGCTTTAGAAATGGGAAAATTGTAAATTCCCTCCAATCATTCGGAATATCCAACTTATTTTCCAGGATGTCATTAAATAATTTCAACAAAAATTCCATTATGTTCTGTGGTAAATTCACAATCATCTTTCAAGTAATATCATCTCTACAGGGAGCTGTGTCTTTTTTGTCATTCAGATCATGTATTATTTCATTAATAGTTAAAGGTACTGTCCTATCATTTGAAGCTGTCAACTCAATTCGGTTTTCTACATGATAAGATGTTATGACTTCATCAGATCGTTAGCTATGTTCTTTTCAGGAAAAAAACGTTATAATCGAGTTATCCCGTTATTAGATTTTTTTAAATAAAATTCCATATTTTTGATGGATATGGATTTCTACTCATACTATTACAGAATTCCTGAAATTTTTTCTTCTTAATTTGTCTTCATGTCTTACGTGTTACCGCTGAAATGCGTTAAATAAATAAATAAATTTATATTCTACGGAATTGACTAGATTACCAGTATATTTGAAATTTCGAAATGCTATTTTTCTGTTCCTCATGGCATTTGTACATTTTTCGTCCCACCACGGTATACTACGATTTTTATTATTCCTGATAAACATTATTTCTGTTATCATATTTCAATTGGTTATCTATTTCATTATTTATAGTAGTGATAAACTCATTATATTTTATATTTGGATGATTACTTGAAAGATTTTTCCGATATACATCCTATCCCAAGCAACTTGTTTTTTGATTTGTTCTGAATTTGAAATTGACCTTGATATTATTACAATGATGTTACAATGTTCTTCGAGTATTTTCCATTTAATAGAATTACATAAAAATGATGAACAAAGTGTTAAATCTACACTGCACTTTTATTTTGATTTGGATTTGGTAATCTCATAGGTGAACCATCATTGATGATGACAAGATCATCCATCGCTAGCTGATTGATTTGATTTTCCATTAAAGTTTTCAGTGACACTGCCCCAGCTTAGATGATGAGCATTAAAATTCCTAAATATTATTTTGGGATGTTCAAAATATTGGGAAAACTTAACCAGATAGTTGTGTTGCAGTGTATTTTCTGGGGTAGAATAAACATTAACAATAGTTAAATTGTCCACTTTAATTGCAAGATATTGAAAATCATGACTTAAATATTGATTATTCATTCTCAATTTATCGAAAATGATGTCGTTTCTAATTAATGTTACAATTCCCGCATTGGAGTCTGATCTATCTCATTCTAAGTAAATTATATTCAGGAATAGATATATTTAAATTATTATTCGATCAGGTTTCATTCAATAGTATTATATGTGGATCATGTTCATTGATATTTAATGTTAAATTAATTCTGTTGGCTAACAGACTACGGATATTCTATTGTAACATTTTAAAATTGTGTATGTTCATTGTTTATACCTATAGACAGGATGGTGATGGGATTCTTAAAATTTAATATTCTTGAATGTCATGAAAAAATATTAATAATTAATGAATTAAATGTACAGTAAAGGTCCTGAATAAGTCTGACACCTACATATAACCATCTAAAGGTTTATCTATATCTTTCACGTTGTTTGACATTTCTCTAGTTTTAATCATATCTAATATTTGACCTAATTGAGTTTCATCTTCATAATTAATTGCCGATATTATTGCATCGAAATTATTTGGATATAGTAACTTTTCTAAAATTATATCTGATTCGTCATTTATTCTTGTAATTGGCAAAATTTTTGGGGAAAAATGAACTGGTATTGTGCTTGACTGACCATTCGGATATAATAAACAGTTGTTATGTTTATTTTTAGTATAGCCTGGAATGAATGTTGTTTTATTTTTTTTTTGGGGGTAGATGTTACCACTTCTCTGTAAGGTCGTTTCGTTTTGGTTAGATTACTATTGGCAATTTCGTTTCGTCTCTGTGTAATAGAGATGTTGTTGTTTGATTTATTTATATATCTAACAGATGGAAAGCTTCTCGCAAATTGTATAAAACTGTTATTATTATTATACGGTTTTAGACATAGTTGAATTGCATCAAAATAAGACGTATTGTTCAGTCTCACCCTGCGTTTAATCCGTTGTTGTCTAACATATTCTGGGCATTTTTTGTCGATCGAAAAGCGTTGATTAGAAAGACAGTGGCAGCATGTCTTAATGCAAAACCATGTATTATCACATTCTTTCTTTGAAAAATTTCGACATTGTTTTTCCCTCTTGAATATGTTTGAAATGTCCAAACAGCAAACATTGATAACATCGTGCCACTAGTGCCACATATGGTATAATTCTGGCGATCTTTAAAAAGATAAATCCAAGATTACCAAGATGGTACTTGTAGGTACATATCGAATACCATTTTCCGTTGTTATTCTTTTGATGCTATTAACTTTGAATGAACTTTCAACCATTTTGCATAATTCTTCTTTACTTATATTGGGATCAATATTTCTCACCATTCCTTTACAAGTAATATGAATAATGGGTCCAAATAATTTATAATCTTTCTCCAATAATATTTCATTATCTAGAATCTTATTCGCAGGTTCAAAATTATTAAATTTAATTCCTATTTTATTATTACCTTTTTACTTATATCTGTGATTTTCAAATTGTTTAAATCTCTTGCAATACTTAATTGTCAATATTCACCTACATCCTTACCAGAAGCTTCCATATATACCATATATGGGCCAATATCGTCACAATTATATCTAAGTTTTTCTTCATAATTCTTATCCTCCGCACAGGATCGGGGATGTTCACTTACCAACTATATAAGATTGATTAAATAGAAATATTACAAATGTTAGTATGCTCTACTTGTAATTCCACGTGGGATTTCATCTAGGTTACCTAGGTATCATACATTCGACTTGGTTCAGAGGGTTTATTCGTCAGTACACAGATCATAGACTTTATTTAGTGCAAAAAGGTCTATGACACAGATCTTCGTATGATATTCAGAAATGTAGAGTATAATAGCTCATATAGACATTAAAGCATAAAACTGCGAACATGGCACTGGCGTGTCCTAGCGGCGAGCGAATTAACTAATCGTATACCGAGTTCAACATTCAACTTGATCCGGTGGTTGCGGCCTTGGCGGTTCAGTCTCTGGATACGTTTGTTTCCCGGCTTAGAAACTGAAAGCGGCAAATTCATCGCAGGTTATTTTGTTAAGTTTTTAACTAGTTAGTTTTTCAACTTTTTATATTTTTTGGTTTTTCTTGCCCTTGAACACATTTATCATTAGTGCATGTTCCTTCTATATATTTTATTGAAGATCCAAAACAATCACAATGCCATGCTTTTGTACTTTTATGTCTTTTATATCGATTCCGCGAGGTTATCCGTAGATCCTTGTTATTATAGTCAGTCACAGTTGAGACAATACCAGTGCCGGGGTGAGTGCACCTTCCAGCTACCAAGTAGTCATCACTAGGATAAACAAAATTAGGAATCAGATTGCGCCTGCTTGAATACTATTCAGGATAAATATAGTAGATAATAGACGAGTGGTTAACATCAGCTGGAGATAAATCGGACATTTATGAATTGCTTTTTGTTTATACATTTCCATACCTATTAAAATACCTAGATATTTTCCGTACTGTGTTTCAAAAGTGATAAACTTCCTTGAGAAACGGTCTGACCTGTATTTACAATATGTTAGGCTGAAGCTGATTTTCCTGTATGTGAACAAGATGTTCTTGATTCCGAGTTGGAATATTCCTTCTAGTTTGGCCCACATAAAATTTTGAACACGACTCACAATCGATGTTGTGAATCAGAGATTTATCGAAATCAGACTCTTTATCGACGGTGTTGCCTACATGGTTCTTCAGTTTGTTCTTACATCCATACACGGGTTGTATTGCGAAGATAGGGACGATTTATAAAATTTATTCATTACTGGAGGATGATAAAAGCAACATTTGAATTTCATTGAACCATTTGAAAGTAGTGACTCTAATTTGATCAATTGGTTGCGTTTCAGTGTACCGTTTCTGTTTAGAAATTGAGTTATTGATCAAAGATTAGTCGTAACCATTGTCCAACGCTATTTGCTGAAGTTTCTCAACTTCATCGTTATCATTTTGCTGCCTAAAAGGGACATTCAACCATCTATGAGCACGACTATCAACTGGAGCTATTCATAATTAATTGGTGTAACTGAATCCTTATTTGAATGGGTTTTCTGAGTATGTTGAATCCCAAGTGAGAAATGGTGTGCTTATGTGGAATTCGACATATAGAGAAAACTCAATCAAACAAATAGGTATACTCCTGCTGATTCAAGTACTCCATTTAATTATAAAATAGCTCCATGTAATAGTCTAACCAGTTTATAAGATTTGAGAATAAGCCAACATATTTGATGAAGTTTACGACAAATCCGGGATATACAAAATCGATTATGAGTCGTGTTCAAAATGTCATGTGGATCAAGCTTGAAGGAACGTTTTAACCCGGTCTAAAGAACATTTTGCACTTACAAAAAAAATTATGGTTAAAAATTAGCGTTAGCAGAACATATTTCAAACAGGTCACATAATTTCTCATGAACGTTTTTCACTTTTAAAACACAGTACGGACATTTTATTAAACTCCGATTAATCTCCTGCTCAGGTTGACTCCTCGTTTCCATTATTAACCTCAAATAGTATCTAAACCGACACATTTTGATTCATAATTTAGTTTATTCTGATGATGGCTAATTGGTCCTCAGTATTTTAGCTTTAGCCTAAGATATTGTAGATACAGGTCAGACCATTCTCCGAAAAAGATCATTACTTTCAAAACACAGTACGGAAAAATATTTAGGTAATTTGAAAGGTATGGGAATGTATAAACGAAGAAGCAATTCATAAATTTCCGATTTCGTCCAGCTGAGGGTAACCCCTTAGCATTATTACTCCCAAATAGTATTCAAGCAGGGCATTTTGATTCCCAATTTAGTTTATACTAATGATGGCTACTTGGTAGCTGAAAGTTTCTCAGTACTTTCACGGTATTTTTAGTGGATAAGAGTGATTATTTCTCATTTATAGTAGTGATAATTGACATTGAGTTGACAATTACCTACTACAATTGTCCATTCCACCGTATAACAAATCATAGTTGAATGGAGTCGTAAAATTTTTGTTTCATTTTGGTGTAGTAGATAATTCACTATTATGATGATTGAATATTAGTCAGGTAACTCATAACTCAAATGTATTGAGAAGTATCTAGCAACTGATGATAATTGTCATTTAATCATCAATTTTACTAACTTCAATTGTCCACTTCACCTTATAACAAATCATAGTTGAATAGGGTCGTATAGTTTTGGTTTTATTTTGGTACAGTAGATAATTCAATTTTATGATCAGGTAACTCATAAAATAAATGTGTGTTTTACAACTGGTTATAATTGGCATTGAATTATCAATTACTTACTTCAATCGGCCACTCCACGTTCCAGAAATCTTAGATGCATTGTAGTATAGGAGCATTTCAATATCCATATCATTACGTTTTTATATTTATTTATTCAAACGGGATAATAGCCTTACATTCAAACATACTCATAAACTAATAATTGTTATCATCTATAATAAGACACGTTTCACGTCAGTAGTAGGCTTCTTGGCAGATTGTTCGAAGAAATCAAATTAGTTATTGCATATATTGATTAAACCACATATTTTGTTTATTGAGCTATCTTACTAGGGTTTAGAAGCTAAATAACTGTAATACTTCGGACGGCATAAGATCTTTATTTATAACATTGTGAAAAAATAAAATATCAAAGTGAAACCTGAATATTGACTGCGATCATAATTCAAATTGTATCCAATAGTGCTTTAAACATCATATAGTTGACCATCGTCTATTGATCATATTCTATTGGGTTGATGTGAACAGAATAATATGATCTCCATATTGAACAACAGTAATCTATGTATGATCGAACAAGTGAGGTGTATAAAGCTAAAATAGGAGTAGCACAGTGTTTTACAAAACCTATCTTTCTAAGACATTTATTGATGAGCTGATTAAAACGGAGATCAAAGGAGAGTGAAGAATCCATAATAATACCTAGATCACTAATGGAGGTGCGGGTTTATAATGTAAACTTATTTTAAAAAGTAATATTACTAGCATTAATTTATCTCGAGTGTTGCATTAAGTTCAACATCATAGATAAATTTAAAGTCAAGATCGATTTGCAGTTAAAAATTTGTATAAAACATACTAAGCAAAAATATCTTCAAGGATTATAAATATTTAATGTTATGGAGAGGTGAGTCGAGTGTTATGGACAACTATCTTGTATTAGAGTTATTTCTCCCACATTGTTTTTGAATGGTATTTCCAGAACAGAACGGATGAAATCGCTATAATTAATTATTTAACAACATCATATTATAAACGTATAGGGTTCTTTATGATTAAATCATTATGGAACAGATCAAAAACAACACATTTTTCGTCCATCAAACTGGTAATTAGAAGTTCTGTACAGAGGTAATTGTAATTGAATCATCGTAAGAGAACTTTTATTGGAAGAAATGCAACTTTTAACCTTTGTGTTGGGTTTATTTTGAGTATCAATGAATTATTTTCATTATCTGGAAAACACTGAAGAAATATAATATACCAAATACTTCATTCTATCAACTCATGTTTTATAGACAATACTGATGTCAGCAACTGTTATCAGGTTATTTTTCAGATACGTTTGAGATCATTATACCATTTGTTATGGTATCAACGTGTCACCTCTCAATCAATCAATCAATCAAAACGGGGGCGAACAAGTCCGGAGCAGACCGCTTGATTGGGTCCATTGTGTCCCCCTTAATCAGTCTAGCAGGCCTAAGGCAGTGCCGAAAGGCTAAGATTTTGCATGGACTGATATCTCTTATGGCCTCAAGCGGCATATGTGTGCTGCCGAATTGTTGTACTCTGAGAGAAGCCAGTGCTGGACATTCTGCTAGGATCTGGGAGGCAGTTTTATCCGCCTCTTCACATCTACTACAAATTGGATCTTCAACAATGCCTCTCTCCTCTCACCAGTTTCAGGCCTCTCTTGCTCACAGAGAGTAGGGTTTTAGAGAGTTTAGGCAAGAACGCCCTAATGTGGAGGTTCGCATGCCTCATGTCGGTGGCATCACGCCAGACCAAGAGCCACTGTCTATCCAGTAGCTCCTTGAGGGCGTGCCCGGTGGTTAATGAAATTCCGATTGTCGAATCGGGGTTAGGGGTACTCAAGGAATCCTGTTTAGCCAGTTCATTGCCCACTTCGTTTCCCTCCACGACAGAGTAGACGGGTACCTACATTAGCTGGAGTTTGCTCCTTTTGACTAATTCAGTCAGAGTTTTCCTGCACTCCAAGACAAGCCTAGAAGTTACTTTGTGGGTGTGAAGTGCGCCCAGGGCTGCTCAGCTGTCAGTGCAGATATGAATCCGCCTACTTCGGTAGCTTAATCTCAGGTTTTTCAGGGCACAGGTCCATATTGAGCAGACCTCAGCCTGAAAAACGATTGCGTGGGCACCTATGAGAATTGAGATCTCCCTACTGGATGTACATGAGTAGACTCCTGCTCCGCTAGATTCGCCAATCCTAGACCCTTCCGTGAACCACACTAGTCCCCTCGGTGGAAGTGGACCCAAAGTCCTTGTTCTTCCAATCTGTCCTTTGTGTTATTGTGTTTGAAACCTGACAGCAGGCGCTATCGTATCCTGCGTCAGTAGAAGGATTGAGCAGTTCTCGGCTGCCCAAATTTTGCCATGACCGCGAGGCACAGACGCACCGACACACTGACCCAGACAAGCCAGCCGAAACGCCGTACCTGCGGCCACTGTTTTGACATGGAGCTGTAGAGGGATGATCCCCACCAGAACCTTCAGAGCCTTGGTGGGGGCGGTCATCATAGCCCCCGTTATTTCGACGCAGTCAAGTCGTTGGGCTTTGTTTCGCGCGTGTTACCCCTTACCTGAGTATAAAAACGACTCCTGATTTCAAATTAGGTAACCATACAGCTTCATACTAAGAAACTCAATTCTGAAAATAATATAAAATAACATTTACATTCCTACTTACAACTATACTAGAACGCCTTACGGCTAACAATTATACGTAAGTATGACAGCTCTGTTCTGAATAGAATCTTGGAGCTTCAGCATGTGTTTGGGATCTGAAATCCAAACGGGTGAGCAGTACTCAAAAAAACAAGTTTTTGTAAAGCTGTTTTTGCAATGATCTTCACATGATCGTCCTATGAGCGGGTGTTATTGGTGTGATATCGAGAATGGATGTGAAGGACTTCATAGGAATGATTGTTCGTAACATCTTCATATTGGGGCTTCTGTGATTCGCGTTTCCGGAGAAAATGGAAGTTTGATTTTTGGTTCCATTAAACTCCACTAGATTATTAGATCCCCATTTCAAAAGTCCTTCCTGATCCTCATCAATTGCGTCGACCAGCCTCCATCTTGATCCACTTCTTCTTTTAGCAGATAGGTTCTAGATGAGCAATCAGTATGAAGTGTATCATCATCTGCAAAGCTGTGGAAGGGACAGGAGGTAATTCACAAAACATAGTGGATATGGAGCAGAAACAAAGTTGCTGCCAAGACAGATCCCTGTGAAACATCTACCACAATAACCATTATATCTTAGAGAAAACTCGATGGGAAACGACAGAGTGACGGAAGTTTCCCAAAGGAGGCCTTGAGCAAATTCTTTGGAGATATTCAATACTACAGCTAGAGATTCTCCTTATTCTTTAAAAGATGTCTGTCATATATGTGTTATATAGGCGAGCAGGTCTCCTAAAAGCCATATAGCCGGTCATTCATGATATAAGGGCTCTCTAGGTATTGAATGAGTTCTATGTTGGTTCCATTCTCCATTACCTTAAATATCATAGATAGTAGTGCAATTGGTCTATAATTATAAGGGAATATCTTCTCTCCCTTTTTTGGAATTAATTGGATTCCAGCTGTCTCCCAGCTGAATGAGTAAACAGCCTGCAAAACAACTGGTGTTAATTCTGAGGCATATTATGTCTGGCTCTATAGTCTTTAGGTATTGAGATCGAGCCGAATGCACCTTATTGTGCGCTGACAAAATACATTTTCATGCATATTAGGTACTTTTGATTGCATTGTAATGTAGGCCCTTACATGTAATTAAATCTGAAAACATTAATTCATAAGTGATTCAAGTCCTCTAAGGAATTCGATTACATATAACCATAGACCTACAACTGATGTCACATTGAACTAGATAAATTACTTATGTTATTTGCTGATTACGCACATTGCGGATATTGCTGTGATGAAGTATTGAATAATAAGCGACCTTGTCAAATGGTAGGAAATAACCTTAGACTATTTAACACTAAATAGTCTGAGGAAATAACATTCAACAATAAATCGTTAAATAGGGAAATAATTCGATGGTACAGAAGTTCAGTTAAAGCTTAGTCATTCTAGAGTCATTCAATCATACAATAGAGAAAACTCAATCAACGTCACTCTTGTGTAGATCAGCAATGTGACATCTTATTATTACATTACTAGTAATGAGTATTATTCAGTTTAAACAGTGTGCTATTAAAGAAGTTAGAAACCTCCTTATGAATACTAACCCTACGAATTACCTGGAAGGATGATAAGGCACCTCATTTCGCGATCAAATCGACAGTCCTTCACAGCAGCGACATTTCCCTTGTTGATCTTAACTCGTGATATTTATATACATTTCAGCAAAAATATTGGTTTCTTCTCATGGTACGGTAGCCAGTCTGGCATCATCTTTGAATAAAAAATCCCCCTACATTGCATTAAAATCCTACAATTACGTTTGCTTTATATAAATTGTTTAACCCAATTTTCAGCTACAAATGAATCTCAACTCTAAATATATTTGATATTGAAATGAAGTTGGAAACTTTACGACTCCATTTAACTAGGTTATGTGTTGAATGTGGAGTGGCCAATTAAATTAAGTAATTGATAATTCAATGTCAATCATCACCAGTTGATAGATATTTCTCGATAAATTTGTCTAACGAGTTACCTAACCAGTATTCAATTATCATAAAAGTGAATTATTTACATATACCAAAATAAAACCAATATTCATCGATCACAATAAATTGTTACACAGTATTCAGTAGCGTGTCTAGAACTCAATAACAATAATGCTCATTATGTGTTGAGGGCAATGCTGAAATGAATTATGAATCTTGAGTATCTTTATAATATTAATAAGTAAATTCTCTTGGACAAATCGTACAAAAGTCCTAATATAGGAGCTATGAATAATTTTTTTGAAGATCCACTTCCCTGGCTAATACCGCGTATTGAATTGCGAAGAATACATTCAAAAATTGAGAGGAATATTACGAATATCAACAAGTACAATTCAAATCACAAGAGTGAACAAATCTCCTAAGATTTTTTTTTGTTGCGGATGTGAAGAAAACCCTTTATGGGGAGGTTATGAGCCTTTGAGTCTCAAGGTCTACTGTGAGTCACCATTCCAGGCATACTCACTAAAAACTTCACCCCCTTTGTAGGCTTGTCTGGCTATTGCCTCCGGTGACACTTAGGCCTGCTGGCCCATTGTATCTCTCCTAAGAGTTACAAACTCTTTCAACTTGCGGGGTCACGTCAGAAACCTTTATCTTCGTGTTTGTAGGTAAGTTTTGCAATGTACAATACATTCTGATGAGAAGAGAGCTTCCGGAGTATTTTACTCTAGGAGAAAAATTGTTGGTTTTTGTATGAGGGTGAGATCAGAAGTATCGACCAAACACTGAAACATGGAGATTGCCGATATCACAGTATATTTTTCGATGTGATGGTGTTTCACCAGGCGATGAGGAAAACATCTAGCATCCCACACAAACATTTGTGCAACTTGTAACATTATCTATGTCATCAAAAATGTAATTATATGATTGAGTTCAGCTAATTCGGAAAACAATGCAATGTTCATTTATCTCAGCTTTTCAAATCAATTCATTCAATTGATGTGATAGTTAAAGAGAAGTTGATACCCAATGAGGTTCTCATTGTTTCTATAAAGTGCATGCCGAACTAGAATGCTTCATTTAAATAGATAAAGAAAGAAAAACAACAAATAAATGAAGCGAAAATTAGTATAAACTGCTTTTCACGATAATACGTGAAAATGATCAAAATGTCACAATAGATTAAAGGAATATAAGGAACTTATTTGATAATGAGCGGATTCACGACGATTTCTTATGCATTTATTTAAACTATGGGGCCATGTTTGAAAGGAGATAATCAATGTCGTGTTAAGTAATAATATCCCAGGCTTCTTGATTGCGAATCTGAAGATCTTCCAAGTTATTCGAGTTCCAATAAAGTCTCACACATGCTACATGAAGCGACAAGACTGACGACCGCTTAGGCCATCGTATATTCTTATGGGTTATCTGTTGTGACTCTTGCTATGTGAGATTTCTTCTGTAATCCTTTGCGTTTGAGTATCAGGATTAGAAACTAGATGTGACCTACCACCATGTTTCATTGCGCCCAAACAATTACTCCTCGTGTTACGTTTGGTATTCCACAGCAAACTGTAAATTCTATGAACATAATGGACACAAACATAGAATCTGAATACCACTTGATTCCGTCCATTGTCCCTAATCGAGTTGTCGAGCACGATGTATCAGTGTTGCTGGTAACAACAGAAATGATCTGTATGAACCAAACTCAAAAGACCTTATTCCGCAATAAGCGGATGCCAACAAAATTCTAGGTTTGCAAAACTTATACTCGGTCGTTCCCAATTGCTGAGACTAGTGAAAAACCAGCTCCATAAAACTGCAATTCGAAGGTGGCAGCGATCTTCAGTTACTGTGCATATTGGCGCAAGAGCAGATTCACGCCAACGTTCGTGAAGCCCTTCTTCTGACCACCTGATCCATCGTTGTATACCTGTTGAAACATTATGGCCGACAAGATCAGAAATTCACCTCAAAGAGGATCTAGCGTCTTGAATACCAATAATCCGCCCTCTATCGAAGTCACTTAACTAGAGATAATAATTCACTCTGTCACGAGGTCACAGCATTTTTTTAAATGTTCAAAACAATCAACCTATAAATGAACCCAACGGAAGTACACATAACTAATGAATAACGCCGTAGTTTCTCATAATGTGATATGATAATAGAAGAAGGAAAAAGTGTGATAAAATAGAAAATGGTCTCCACATTTTAATCCTTTCATACACTCTGTTACATGTGTCTTTGTTGAAAATTCCAACAAACATATCTCAACTCTTTTCAGGTTTTCGAATATCCATGAAAAGCAGTACATATAACGGTTGTTCATTAATGAATTGACGATAAGAATCGGGACCTTCTTCATAAATATATGGAATGAACATGAACATTGCTTAATAATGAGTCTTCTGCTAGTGGAAGGTGTACTTTTTGGGAAGCATGTCATCCACCAGAACTCTACTGGGAATTCCGTCATGTTATCCATTTTCAGACAAGGCCTGCAACCTCACTTCTCGTGAGCTGAGCCTAATCAAACTGTTTGGCCCCTCTCGACAAATGGAAAACTCTCATATCGAGTAATGCACTAATGTTTATTTCATGAGTTTGTTCAACTATTTCGTTGGAGTACTGGTTACTTCAATTAGTCAGGTACTAAATTTGCTCCATACTGACATGAATACTAGATCATTAATCGTGGATACACGATAAGCATAAGTAACTCTCATTCCAGGTACCATCCAATCAGTCTTGCTTGTTCAACTATTTTTAGTTTCTCGACATTCGGCTGCTAATTGGGAGCTCTTCCAAATGAATCTCCACACAAATTCCAATCAAATGTAGGATTTACATTGGGTTGAGGTTTGGAATGAGACCAGTATACCGTATTCAAACCCCTATTCAGAGTATCAAGCACATTCCGACTTTGCATCCTCAATTCGTGCTCTCAAGTACCAAGCTTATTAACTGTACCATGTCTTATTATAAAGAGATTGTTTTTATGGTTCAAATTGGCCTATTTTAGCAACTTCGATATGAAATTCCTAGGAACGATACACCATTCGTGTCAATATATCTTTCCCGTAGATTACCTTGCAGCGTGCTATTACTGTCACCCAAAAAATTGGTTTGTTGGTTGTACATTGAGCATGCAAAAGTTGTTGGTACTTCACTGCAACCATTGATTGATCAATGCTGCAAATAACTTGAGGTAATTGAAAAATGTGTTTTCCGCATTGATTGGATCCTAATTAAGAATGAGATAAATGTTGTAACATAAACGAGGAACGCAAATAGGCAGAAATTTCACGTCCACATTGATGTCAACTGTGTTCAGTGAGAATGAGTGAGTAATGCAGTAAATGACTCACTTCAACGATAATATCCGCATGTGTAGCATAAGCTTGATAGAAAACAGCATTTGAAAAAATAACTACAAACACATCGTCAATAACACGTTGGATCATCCTCTAATTGGTTGGTGAAAGGATAGTAGATCACTGATGAACACAATGCGATCTGATACTCCGCTATAGATCAACTATTCTAGCACATTCGTCTTAAGGTCAATCATTCTGAAGTGGATATTGTAGGTTAGAATATTACTGTGGTTGGTAATCAATCTGACAGTACTCGTTCAATGATAACATCCCGGTTCTTATATATTTCAATAGAACTGACTGAGAAATGTTCTGGGTAAGTATAAACAAGATTAAAGTTTCTTTGCCTAATCGGCCACAATTTCGTGTACCTACGTACATTAAGAGATATAGTATTAAATTTTCTGAATTATGAAGTTAACTGGATAATTTAACATAGGATTATAGAAATGATTAAACGTAAAACATTGCACCATAAGCGGGATTCGAACCAACCTTACTGGATATCTAGTCCAGGGTGTTTACCAATTACACCACTTTTGTCCCATCAAAACGATTGAAGTTTAGAGAAATGTGCGTGAATAGTTGATCTGTAGCGAAGCATCGAATCACATTGTGTTCCTCAACGATCTACTTTCCTTCCAGAGGTTTATATTCACAAAAATATAAGAATCTAACAGGACCAAAGTGATGTAATTGGTGATCCAGTAATGTGAGTTCGAATCCCCCCTATGGTACAATGATTTACGTCTATTAATCTTCATAATGCTATGTTAAATCATAATCTTATCTTCATAATTTAGAAAATTCAAATCTATATCTCTTGATGTACTTACACGAAATTGTGGCCGATTAGGCAAAGAAACTTTAAACTTGTTTATACTTACCCAGAACATTTCTCAGTCAGTTCTATTGAAATATATGTAACTTTATAGAAAACAAATGAGTTGCATTATTAGTCAAAACAAGGTGGGACCAATGAAAAATCAGACAACTGTTGTTGCTACTGTACTTATAGGGTCACTTTAGTGATGTGAGTCCCATAACCTCACTTCTTGGTAGTATTTGTACTTAAAAATACGTTTTATCAACATATTCTGAATATGACCATGAATATACCATAGGGGAGAGTGAGCTACACTCTACAGTGAGACAAGAGTCACTGTGAAACAATACAATTTGATATTTTTAAACCGACAACAGTTATTTCCACTTATTAATTTTGGATTAAGAGGTTTATCGTTCCTTAGCTGTTAGAAGTGATTATATTGTTAATATTATTGTGTGAATTTGAAATTTGAAAATACGGAGATCAGTAAGTATGATATATCTGTTAATTAGTACACATATTAAGTTACACTATGCTATGAAGGAATTTCGTCTGCTCTGAATTTTTTCAGCTTAATATATAAAATTTATTTTACATGTGCTTTGGGCCAAGTTGAGACAAAACGTATGTGCCAGATTGACACAATATCACATTGTGTTATCCAATGCGCAGATGCTTGTTTACCAAATGTCTTATTTTTTGCGTTTAGCTAGCCTACTGGAAATATTTCATTATAAAAATACAATTCGGAGATGAATCATATTCTCAAAATGTGCACAAATATTCTTCAATGATCGTTTCGTAAAACAATGGAAATTACCCTGAAAAATAAAAATTACTGCAACTTTGTTCCAATATTCAAAATAATCTTCAATATTTTTCAGTGTAATTTTAAAAGTAGTTATGCTTACCTGAATGTTGAACCTCATTCAGAGAGTGCAATATCAAGAGGGAGAATGAGGAAGACCAACAAGGGAATGTTTTCCGAATACTCGATTAAACAGGCTGATGACAGGTGGAATGAATGAACATAAAATTTCACTAAGAGAAGCTGCTTCACAATATATGTCGAGTATCAGACCCTCTTCAGATATGTGAAAAAGTGAAGGAGAACGCTCGTAAAATCATGTAGCGTAATTAGTGTAAGTGGAAACAGTTTGCCTCCAGCTATGTTCTTACCCCGCAAACATCTTAAAGGGCACATGATTGACAGCACTTCCCCAGGGACATAGGGTCTTGCCTCCATAAGTGGTTGGATGACTAGTGATCTTTTTCCCTCGGTTATGAAACGTTTATGACACAGCAATTCATAAAAAGATAATCACAGTGTCCTTATATATGAGAACCATGAAGGCGTCAAGTGACAAGTTGAGACTTTAAGCCTAGCCAAAGAAAATGGGGTCAATATAATCCCCTTACTGCCCCCTTGTCGTTATAAACTACAACTCCTCTGTATTTTTTTCCTTCAAGTCACATCATAATGCGACCATAGATTCATGGTTGTTACACCACCCTGGGACTCCACTGAGTATTCACGAAGAGCTATAACGCCTGCGAATATCAAAGCTGGATTCAAGAAAATGGGAATCTACCTTTTCGACCACAATATTTTTTCTTAAGATGACTTTCTCGTTAGCTGCTTAACTTATCGAGAACTTACCACAGCTGATGATGAGATAGAAACGAATCATATCATAGCCGAAGATATAGCGAGAGAGGAAGAACTGAGGATCCCTACAAGCAATTGTACCTAACATTTGTTCAATTGCAAAAAATGTTGCTCTTAATTCCAGTTCTGGTACTAATCCAGACTCGAGTAAGCTCATTATTTCTCCGCAACAGTTCAAAGAGTATCCAAAAGCAGGGACAAGAAAATTCTAGAAGCCACGTGTCAAAGGATATAGCTGCACTCCCGACAAGAGTTTATCTTTGACAAGCTTAATTATATTTTCACTATGTGCACTGCCAGCTATTAACATGATCACAAATATGTAAATTGACATCAATGATAAATTAGTAGGTTCACAATACATATACTATAATTTTCTTCAGAAACCGAATGGTCCTATACCGTATGTAAGGTTCAGGTTCGTTAGGATAGCTAAAATCCAATTTTTGAATTTGCAGGTTCACTAACTCCCAGGAGTGAGAAATAAATCCTATGATGAGGGGTAGTTGCTACTACGAAGTTGAGAATAAATGCTCTAACTATATTTCCTTCCTCTTCACGATGTGTCAAACAATTCCGAATAACTATGGGTAAGTATTGTCTAGATGTTTTTATTTCTTTCTACTATAAATTGTTCCCTTTCGATAAACTGTTATGGAATCAGCTTTAGCGTAAAACCTCTAGCATATGAGTTTTTGAAGAAGTATATCATAACTTACAAAGCCGGAAGCTCAAAACAAAGAGGAACTGTAACTTATCTCAGGGCGGTAATAATGACAAGAATCATTGGGCCTTACTGAAAGAAATTTGACACCACCTTACCTAAATTGGTTTCTCTCTTGTAATGTAGAAAATCATTCGAAAGAGTATACATAGCCAAAAGAGATAATCACCCTCATCAGTTTACTCTGATAATGGTTACTTGCTGGCCGAAAGGTGCTCTGAATTTCAAGAGTATTTTTAGTGGATGAGGGTGATTATTTCTTATTTGTAGTGTTATAATGTATTCACAGTGTAAACCTTTTCATAGTTTATTAATACATATTATGATTATTAAGAACTTGATAAATACACCAAATTAAACTAACTTACTTTTTTCCGATAATTGTTCCAATAAGTACCTCCTAAATACTATAAATAAGAAAAAATCACACATATTCATTAAAAACACTGGCAAAGTACAGAGGACTTTCAGCTACCAAGTATAGCCATTACCAGAATGAACAGTTTACTCTGTTGATGGCTACTTGGTAGCTCAAAGGTCCTTATTACTTTAACAGTATTTTTAGTGGATAAGTATGATTATTTCTTATCTATAGTGTTATAGTGTATCCAAAGTGTGAACTCTCTTATAGTTTATATAATACGGGACCTTTCTTACTTACTTTCACATTCCTTCCTATTTCATTATAGAACTTTTGATTATTATTTTACTTGTTTTGATATGCATTTGTGGCCAAAAGGAATAAACCGTTTATAGATCTTGAAGAATCGCTGTAGACAATCATAAGCCAGAAGGTATACACTATAAATAAGATTTAATCACACTCACTCACTAAAAATACTGTTAAGGTTGTGAGGACCTTCCGGCTACCAAGTAGCCATCATCAGTGATTTGGCATTATTTTTAGTGAATGAGGGTGATTATTTCTTATTCATAGTGTTATAGTGTATAGACGGTCTGAATTGTTTTATAGATCGAGAAGATATAGTTGATATAGATATCCTTCTATTACACTTTGTCACTTGAACATTTGATACACGGTAGCTAGATAGGAAGGTAAATACTTAACTGATTGATTAAACACAACCTGCAACAACGATAACAACATATATTTAATAACAATAAAAATTAGTTAACGAGAATGAAATATATACAAAAAAAAAAGATTCACATTTCAGGATATGAAGAGAATCATAAAGTAACTTGAAATCTGATACCAACTCATGTATTCTTAATGTAATATCCTATTTGTATTAGTCCTTCAAATAATGAACGGAATTGTAACGAAACTATAAAAGAATTCTTCAACAGGAGGAATAAAACAATGAACTAACATTACTCCATGAATCTGTATAACTCTATCCCACAAAACATTAATTGAATATTTATAGCACCAATTCTAACTATCTTCAAAGTTGAATCCCTTCTTTAATGAAACAAATATGTTAACAATTTTAAATGCGATAATTATAATGCAGTCAAGCGAGTATTGGACCCGTAAATCCTTGGAAAAAGGCTCGATTTGATGGGACGAAGTGCTTTCTCTTCAGAATGTTATCAGAAATAAAGTCTACCTCATAGATAATTGTGCAAATTGTTTTTATTATTCATAAACAATAAATCAATAATTTAGCTTTTTTTTGAGATTACATGAAAATTTTATAAAAATGCTAAATTTGACAATTTACGATTGGTGAATACTATTTTTGGTCAGTGAACATATGAAAGTAGTTGAACAAATAGTTGAAATAACTTTATCTGTTATAAACAATTTATTTATTAATAAATAGATGAATTCGACCAAAAAAAAGAAAAAAGCTTAGGATTGTTTTCGGATAATTTATGCATTGTTAGTTCGATGTTATCATCAATATCGTTGAATGTATACCCACAAATTTTGCTAATTTGTTATAATAAACTATATTTATTAATAAATATACGAATTTGACCAAAATGTCGAGTTTATAGTCATTTTCGGATAATTTTGGCCTCCTGAGTACGATATTATTGCTGTTATGATCATCCTTTCGGAAATGGTAAAACTACTTTTAAAATGTACAAATTTAGAGCACTTTAATTGCATGTTCAAGAGGAGCTAAGAGAAACAACAGTTTTTTTATGCATTAAAGAAGCGTTCGCGAATGTAGTAGAGGTTGAAAACAAAATTAAACGCGTTAAACAATCCTGTTGTCTGAATTTAGATAGCAACTTTATCTTGCAATTTTTTCAAAATCAGCAAAACAATTTCGAAAAAAATTTCAACAATATCAAAGCCATTCAATCTAGAAAGATAAATAATTTAATGAAAGACGTAGCTTATAAAAAACAGAATATCAATGAACAATGGTTGAAAAACCTAACTGACACAATAATTCCGGATGAGGTGCAACACACGTTAAGCTTAGGTCCGAAATTTGCATTGCCTGAAAATAATAAAAAACTGCCTATCGACAATATAATTGCTAATTCAGAATGCGGTATTAAGGATAAAAATTTAGAAGAAAAAAATGAGATTAGGAAAAAAATTTGTAACATCTTAACAAATAAAAATAAAAACAGAAAACGGAAGTAGGTATTGCAAAAAATCGTTTTAACTTTCGTACAAAAAAAAACGAAAACATTCTTAATCATTATTAACCCTCAAATATTAGTTTTATACGCGGATAAGTGTAATAAAACTGTCATAATGCATAAAAATGACTACGAAAACGAAATAGAAAAACTTTTAAATGTTGAAACAACTTACAAAGAATTAAAATCTGACCCTACATTATCAGTGCAAAATAACATGAATAAATTAATGAATAATTGGCACAAAAATAAGATAATCCCTATTGAATTGAAAAATGAATTAATTTGCAATAATGGGCTAGCACCTTATATCTACGAGCTTCCGAAATTACATAAAAGTGATATACCTCTAAGACCCATTGTAAGTAATACTCGTGCGCCTACCTACAATTTATCAAAATTTTTATCAAAATCTATCAATAATGTAATAGGAAAAAATGAATTTTATGTGAAAGACTCATGGCATTTTGATGAATTTATAAAAAATCAATCCGTACCCGTAAATCATCAACTCATTTCCTTGGATGTTGTTTCTTTATTTACAAATATACCAGTCGTTTTGGCATTGAGTAGCATCAAAAAACGTTGGGCAGAGATTAAAAACCACACACCTCTAAATCAATCTGAGTTTATAAATGCAGTACAGTTTTGCTTAGAATGCACCTATTTTCAATATGATGAGCAATATTTTGGACAAATTTTCGGCACAGCAATGAGATCTCCTATTCCAGCTACTATTGCTAACCTTGTTATGGAATGCCTAGAGGAATCTGTTATAAATTCATTAGATTTTCAACCCGTATTTTTCAAACGGTATGTAGATGATTGCCTCATGTGTGTTCCCATTGATAAAATTCAGTACGTGATTAATACATTTAACAATTTCCACTGTAAACTTCAATTTACTTGTGAATTTGAAGTGAACAAAAACATACATTTTCTAGATATGAACATTAGGCATGTTGCAGATGAAAAAATAAAAATTTCGTGGTTTACTAAAGAAGTTTGGTCTCAACGTTATCTTCGTTTCAATTCCGTTGCACCAATATGCTATAAAGAAAATATCATAAGCAGCTTCACAGATCGGGCTGTTAAATTGTCCCACGCAGAGGTTCGTCCCAAAAATGTAGAAATTGTTCGTAATACACTGGAAATGAATGGCTACCCAAAAACATTTTTCAATCCTATCATTAAAGAAAGAATAAACAAAATCTATAATGGATCTTCATATAACATAAAAGGTAATACAGACAATTTTATAACATTACCTTACATTCCGGAGACCTCGGAGAAAATTAAGAAATTTTTGAAAAAGTACGATATAAACCTACGAACAGTGTTGGAGAATATTTCTCAAATCTAAAACCTTTAATACCTAAAGATAAACAAACCCACACAGTATACAAATTAAATTGTTTAGATTGCGATGGGATTTTACTGGAATCTCTAAGCAATATTGACAAAAAAGAATGTACGGCCACAGGTATAGCACAAAAAACAGAGACTCAGAAAATTCCACGCTTTGAATATAACCATCAATTCGATTACAAAAATGTTAATATTCTAACTGAGGAAACCAATTATTATAAAAGATCTATTTTGGAGATGATTCACATAAAACGTGACTCCAAATCTGTAAATCGTAGGACAGATACTCAAAATCTAAGTCATATCTATACAAACTTATTCAAATAATATCTCTTGCAAATTCCTACATGCCTCGTTATAATGTTAATAGTATATATTTTAGGTAGAATGTTCAAGTATACCTCTTGTCACTGACGAACCTTTTTCTATCAGCTCGTAAATCTAACATCTGGTTTGAAAGTGAATACTAGTAAATACTAATAAAATTTTATAAGTCTCGTCTCTAGTCGATCACTTACCGTGTCGACAACAACACGCATTTATTAAGAATTCTTTAAATAAAAAATTCTCGGGAATTAGGTCACATTAACACTCTGTTATAAATGTTCGTCTTTACGTACGTTTCGGTCTTACGACCATCATCAGAAGACTTATTTTGTTAAAAAGGGGTTAACTAAAACTAATTAGCACAAGCGTCCATATCGCACAATCTTCAATCAAAAAGCTCACGCCGTCGAAACGAACAGAACCACGAATAATCGAAAATTGTATCGTTAATATTCATTTCAATTCTGTTGCACCAGCTTGTTATAAAAAAAGTGTCATAAACAGCCTCACAGACCGCGCGGTAAAATTATCCCACGCAGAGGACCGTCCCAAAAATTTGAAAATTGTTCGTAATGCATTGGAAATGAATGGCTACCCAAAAACTTTCTACAATCCTATCACTAAAGAGAGAATAAACAAAATCTATAATGGTTCTTCTTATAAAAATAACATAACAGGTAATACAGACAATTATATAACTTTACCATACATTCCGGAGACCTCAGAAAAAATTGAGAAATGTTTGAAAAAGTACGATATAAATATTGCGCATAAACCTACTAACTGTGTTGGGAAATATTTCTCAAATCTAAAACCTGTAATACCTAAAGATAAACAAACCCACAAAGTATATACATTGAATTGTTTAGATTGTGATGGAACTTATACTGGAATCTCTAAACAATATTTACAAAAAAGAATGTACGGCCATAAGTATAGCACAAGAAATAATAACTTAGAAAATTCCACCGCCCTTGCTAAGCACTGTTTTGATTATAACCATCAATTTGATTACAAAAATGTTAATATTTTAACTAAAGAAACCAATTATTATAAAAGATCTATCCTGGAGATGATTCACATAAAAAGGGATTCAAATTCTGTAAATCATAGGAATGATATTCAGGGATTGAGTCAGATTTATACTAACTTGATTAATTAAAACTATTGCAAATTCCTACATACGTCTTTATAATGTTAAAAGTATATTTTAGGAAGAACGCTTAAAGTAAACTAAATTCCAATGCAGGTCTAAAACCTTTTCAAGTACGTCATAAATCTACATCTGGGTCGAGTTATTACAAACAAATAGCTTCGAAATTCAGTTGCTTTGAGACCATAGCAATATGCGTTTGTACATTATGAGAATATTACTTAACAGTGGTTTCTTGTTACAAAAAAATCTATACTTTAATATTAACGATACAATTTTCGATTATTCGTGGTTCTGTTCGTTTCGACGGCGTGAGCTTTTTGATTGAAGATTGTGCGATATGGACGCTTGTGCTAATTAGTTTTAGTTAACCCCTTTTTAACAAAATAAGTCTTCTGATGATGGTCGTGAGACCGAAACGTACGTAAAGACGAACATTTATAACAGAGTGTTAATGTGACCTAATTCCCGAGAATTTTTTATATAATTCATACTGGGTCAAGAATCTTATTATATTATTAAGAATTCTTCTTAGCAGTGTATTTTTGATAATTGTACTATAGCATTGAGTTTAAAATTGCGTTTTTTCGTTTTTATGTTCGTTTCGGCGAAGTGGGCATTTTAATTGAAATTGGTGCGATTAGGACGTTTTGTGTAATACAATTAGTTTTAAGTTATCAAGTTTTAGACATAATAAGTCTTATGATGATGGTCGTGAGACCGAAACGTACGTAAAGACAAGAACAATATAAAGCATTAGTGTTATTGTGACCTATTTCCCGAGAATTTATATATAATTATTATATATTTTCATGTAACTGAACATAGTAAGATAGTTGTAAATAGTTAGGATATAAGTAGAGGTAGCAGTTAGGTTTAAGTTTGTTATTCGGCAAATATTATAAGATATACATCATTATCGATTAAAGGGAAACGTTTTGAAATTGTGAGTTTATTAAAAGGTTGTGTGATCCCTCGAATTCACACTGGTCCTTCGAAGAAGTGTTACAGCAATACAAACATACTAACACACATATAAGGTAACAAAATTGGGGGGGGGGGGGGCAACTGCCCCTTCTGCCCCCTGCTGACTACGTGCTTGAATCTGGGCACTATTACTCATTAAGTCTTGATTTTTTTAAATTTATATGTTTATATTTGGTATTGAAAAATAAACAAGAGTGTTAAAACTGAGTTTTATAGATAATATTCACATAATGTGAGCTATTTTATTTGAAATTGGACCAAACTGTGGAATAGAGGCAAATTTATGTTTATTGTAAAAACCAATAATACTATGTTGATTTCATTCTATTTTGAAGGCAATTTTTTGTTATCTTCTGGAAATTAAATTATTTATGGTATTGATATTATAATCATTATTTACTTCTAACGTTCTTGTTGTAACTAATTTTGTGAATAGGTCTTCATTGTTTAATGGTAATGAAAATGCTTTATGGATCATTGAATTGTAAGCTTGTGAGATGTTGAATGTGTAGAATGATTAGGGATAGTTACAGCGGTATATGAGGGTTGCTTAAGAATAATGAATAATAATGAACTTTTCTTACAATATTTTGGAACATGCCTTCAATTTGTGTTTTAGCCAACAAAATTTCAATATTGTAATAAATTTTATTCATAAAACTGTAGCTTAGCTTTGGGGTCTCAATTGAATCCGTTACTTGCAGAACTTTTCGTGTCTGTCCTAGAAGAAAACATGTCTTCACTATAGCCGGAGATCATATTTTCTTATATATTATATATATATATATATATATATATATATATATATATATATATATATATATATATATATATATATATATATATATATATATATATATATATAAGAGATATAGTTTATAATTAACCAGAACAATTCTCAGTCAGTTCTATTGAAATATATAAGAACCGGGATGCTGTCATTTGAATAAGAACTGTCAAGTAACTGCCAACCATAGCAGTACTAACCTACAATCCTTACTTCAAAAAACGACTGAACTTCAGATGAATGTGCGTGAATAGTTGATCGATGGTAGGGCATCGAATCGCATTGTGTTCATCAATGATCTACTATCCTTTCAGAGGTTTATATTTACAAAAATATAAGAATCTAACAGGACCGAAGTGGTGTAATTGGTAAACACCCTGGACTAGAAATCCAGAAATGTGGGTTCGAATCCCGCCTATGGTTCAATCTTTTACGTTTATTCATCTTTATCATCCTATGTTAAATTATCTAAGTTATCTTCATAATTCAGAAAATTTAATTCTATATCTCTTAAGTTACATACACGATAGTGGCCAATTAGGCAAAGAAACTTCAAACTTGTATATATATATATATATATATATATATATATATATATATATATATATATATATGTTTCTTCTTAGGTTCTCGCGGACGTAATGTGTAGAACTGGATTCTCGGGTATTGATCCGCGTTGTGTGGTTTCGGTCCTCAAAAGGACCAATTTCACGACGTTTCGGCAAAGTCGCATTTGCCATCTTCAGGTGATTCGACCGTAGAGTCTGGAAAATCTAGGCGAACTGACGCTTACTTGGAGGGACAGGTATTTATATCCCCCGTTATGCTTGACCTTTGGACTTTCGAACTATTTCACGCTTGGTTGATTTCTACGTGTTTGGCTCCGAGTGACACGTTTGGATGACGTCATTGCGACGCTGGAATCAGCCGGAAAGTTTCCGTGACCTGTTGCATGTGCACTGGATACCACGTTCTCTCTTGTTTTTGGTTGTATCTTCCGACTTTCTGAAGCGGGTAATCTCAGTCCGTCATCTCGTTTGTTAAGACTATGTGGACGTTTCTCGATCTCTATTGCCTCCTTGGTTATTCTGGTGTAGAAGTGTTCAATGTTGGCTAGAGTCTTTGTGCGTCAGTTCGCCTAGATTTTCCAGACTCTACGGTCGAATCACCTGAAGATGGCAAATGCGACTTTGCCGAAACGTCGTGAAATTGGTCCTTTTGAGGACCACCGAAACCACACAACGCGGATCAATACCCGAGAATCCAGTTCTACACATTACGTCCGCGAGAACCTAAGAAGAAACATGTATATATATATATATATATATAGATAACGTTCTTAAATGATAAATTCACATCAGAATCAGAAACAAATT
Source organism: Endomychus coccineus (assembly GCA_958510875.1). Taxonomy (NCBI): domain Eukaryota; kingdom Metazoa; phylum Arthropoda; class Insecta; order Coleoptera; family Endomychidae; genus Endomychus; species Endomychus coccineus. Next base: position 61,981,981 of record OY294069.1, read on the forward strand.
AGTTTTCTACTTCTACCTATCATCACAAGAAAATAATTTATCAGTATTCAATGATATTATCAACAAACAGAATGTATGAATAGAGCCTTTAAAACACAGTTTGAAAACTGATAAATTTTTCAATACCAAAGAAGAAACATACAACTTAAAAAAATTTGGAGTTTATAAATCAACGTACTCAGATAGTGATAGCCAATACATAGGTCAGACGGGATACTCAATTAATAGTAGGTTTAAAGCAAATTCAAGATCGTTCATTTCACAAAAACAGATTCCACTTTTGCCGATCATCCTTCAGGAAATAATCATAATTTCCCGGATATTAATGAAACCAAATCGTATATTATTGTACAAAAGATTAAAAATTAAATTTATCACAATCACTGGACATTTTCAAACATAATTTGACAATTGCCCACTAATGACCAGTTGCGCTAAATCCATTATACTTCATTGGATATTGATAACTCAATTGAGTGAACTTAGGTTCACACGGTTTCTTGGTATTATGGTTCTTTATTATGACTATGGATAGAATAAGATTTCTCGTTTTGACGGTTCGATAATTTATTCCATGTAATTTAGAAAAAAAGATGATTTTTGTTAATGAAATGAGTCTGCAGCCGACTTATGTATTGAAATTCAATTAAAACTGCATAAAATATTGGATCGAGTATTATATGGCTAATTATAAAATTGATGTGTATGAAATGGATTGAATCTCGCTAATTAAATAGCCAAGATACTATCCTATGATTTATATCTAAATATGTATGATAATTCTATGAATTAGTTGATTCACATTTCAATTATATTACTAACTAATCAAGTTCAAGATAACTCTATGTAATTCAATTCAAAAACTGACACTGTCAGAAATGTGACAAATGTCAGATAATGCATTTCTTTTCAGTTAAAATTAAATAGACAATAGAGAGTGATAATTCAAATCATCTGCATTTGATTATGGTTCCAGGCTATCATGAAGTTTCGTAAGATTAGGATCAAATTCAGATATTTTGAATCATCACTTTCTATTGTCTATATAATTCAACATCAGAAAATAAGAGTTATCGACATTGTTACATTTCTGGCAGTGACAGTTTTAAAATACAATTTCATTAGTTATCTCAAACTTGACTAATTTGTAAAGTAAATGAAATTTAAACCATAGAATTATCATAAGTATTCAGATTTGTAAGATCATAGAACAGTATCTTAGTTATTTAATTAGCGAAATTCAATATATTTTTTGCACATCAATTTAATAATAACATATACAATAAATATCCTTTCACATACTACTATCCGATGCTTCAGAAGTTGGAGAATAAAACTCAAATTTTACACAAAACTTTTAACATTTAATTTAAAAATGCTGACAAATTGTTTCACCACACTGTGGCATTATCAAAGCGAGGAGTTATCAACTAAAGCTAAATCTAAAAGTATGTCCTTAAATATCAGGGATCAGAATGTGGTGCAAATTGAGGGGTGGGGGTGGATAATGGTGGGAGTGTGTTTACAAAATTGTTAACAAGCGGTGAATTATATGTGTCGATTTGATCATTTAATATTACATTATTATTGTTTTTTGCGTGTTTCAAAATTTCTATGGATTCTAATATATTAAGTTTATGTCCTTTTTCCTGAATATGTAGAATATCAGGATTAAGGGTGAAATTGTGGTTATGTTCTAACAGGTGATTTGCGTAATTAGAGTCTTCTTTTTTGAGCCTGTAACTTCTCAAATGTTCATTGAACCTTACGCTGAAACTGCGTCCAGTTTGTCTATCCGATGATTTTTGCAGTTTTACTTTCAATTATTCCAAAACACAAGTCGGCTGCAGACGCATATCGTTAATGAAAGTCGTCTGAAATAGAAGTATTATTTTATTCCAGAATAACCAGAATACCAAGAAAACAAAGCAGAATAACAACTAGTTATTCGTTCCACCAAACTAATGTTAACGTGATAACCTAACAATGGAATTTATTGACATGTAACCCAAAATACGTCAAAGAGTATCGTGTGTTGTCTATGACTAGTAACGTAAAGCCAAGAATTTTATAATGAAAGATATAAACGCATAACAGCAATGTTAATTTCGACATCACGCATTAACAAAACTGAAAATAATAGATACACTTTCACTGAACCTAAGACATGTTCAGAAACAATATGTGCCCTATATTGGATATTGGAATATATCAAAGAGATATTACATTCCTTCTTTAAGGCTCACTGTCTGCCAAATTAACAACTAATTGGGAAAATATGCCTAAACACGAATTTCCGTGTAAAATCTGACTTTTCTTATAAAGTTCGTTTCGAAGGAAAATACATTTTGAACAAAATTTTTATGCGAAAATTTTTTCAAGAAAATGCTTAATTTTCGAGATAATAACGTTTTTTGGGTAACAGCCAAGAAACAGGAAATATATACCTAGAACGCGGTTCAACGCATTTTACGCGGAAACCGTGCGGAAAATCAAAAAAGTTGTGGATGATTTTGTGTGGAAATTCTTATTTTCTACAACTTTTTATTGTTACACTTGTTAAAGATCAGTGCCTGTTTGCGGTACACATAAAAAAATTAAAACTGCGTAAATGATAAGACCGATATGAATAATCTTTCGCAAAAATATAATATAATTTTTTAAAGTTACTTAATCAGAATAATCCAATCAAACAGAAATGTAATGTTAGATCCACATGTTTGCAATTAAATTTTAGTGCAAACAGGCACTGATCTCTAACAAGTGTAACAAATGGTCAACCAGCAGGGTATCTTACCTTTACATTTAGAATGAAAACCCATTCTACAAACTGTTTTCAGTCTGAATTTCGAAGCCATGATGAGTGTGTGCTTTCGTAAAATCAACTCAAGTAGGTAAATTAAACATACTAAACACCAATATCAGGAAAGTTTTAAACCCCAACATACGCAAACGAAATCTGTTGGTATTCTATTACGTACTAAGTATATTGAGAAATTAATTTATTTTGTACATAATCACCGAACTAAGTTAGTTATTAAGTTATTATAAACATAATTTTTAAATATGAAACTTAAAGTCAATGCTCATAACAAACTGAAAAATTTTGTCATAAATACACATTGTACATACAGCTAATTAATATGGAAATATTTTGTTAAATTTCAGTTTCAAATGTAAACAATAAATCAATTCCTGAAGAAGGCGAAAGCCGAACCGCGTCGAATAAAAAGATTGTTTCATTAAGAAACTTTAAATTGCAGAAAAACCTAAGAAAACCCACAACTTACTTTAGATAAACCAGAAAAAGAAAACCACGACGAATTTATATATTTATATGCATACATCACAACATACCCCCGCGCCAGCCCTCGCGTCAGTGACATCGGTTCCTAGATGTCAAAACACACACTTTTCTACCAAAAAATCCCGCCGTACAGAGAGGTCTCTGAAATTACCATTATTTGTCTAATTTGCCTGAAGTATATATAATAAATACTCTTTCACACACTACCGATCCATTGATTTCTGCCGATTTACTTTCAATTATTTCAAAACACAAGTCGGCTGCAAACGCATATCATCAATGAAAGTCATCTAAAATAGAAGTCTTATTTTATACATAGTTATAATAAAGAAGCAGAAAACCAAGAAAGCAAAGCACAATAAAAAGTAGTTATTCGTTCAACTAAACTAATGTTAATGTGATAACCAACAATTGAATTTATTGACTTGAAACCTAAACGACGTCGAAGAGTATCGTAAGTTGTCTATGCCTAGTAAGGTGAAGCCAAGAATTTTATAATGAAAGATATACGCCAATGAGAGCAATGTTAATATCGACATCGCATTAACAAAACTGGAAATGATAGATATACTTTTACTGATCCTAAGACATGTTCAGAAAAAATATTTGCACTATAGTGGATCATGATAAATTATAAGAACTGTCATATTTGAATATCTAGGCCCATTATTGGCTAAATATAGCTTGATATATATTTATTATGTATATGTGCCTCATATTGGCCCATGATACATATAAAAAGTGTCATATCTGTACATCTAGGTTCAATACTGACTCATGATACATAGAAAAAATGTTCGAATATACAGGCCTAATATAAGGTGAATATAACTCAAGATATATTCAAAATAAATATGTGCTCTATATTGGCTCATGGTACAAAAAAAAAATTTCATATCTGAACATATAGGACCAGTATTAGTGAAATTGTTAAATATGGCTCAACATATATTGAAAATAAATATGTGCCCAATATTGAATCAAAGTTGGGAATATTGGCCCAAGATTCACATATTGGCCATATGTAGGATGCACCTCTCCCAATAAGTTGCTACTGGGCTACTGACGGATAATATTGAATTTACTCGGTAGTAGAATGAAAACCGCGAGGTAGCTGAAGGAGCATTCTTTGGAAGAGCTTCTTTAATCAATTTAAAATGAAATCTTAGAAGAAGATTCAGTATTAAATCTGATGTTATTGTACAACCACATCAAAATATTAAATATTACTCCACTGTTTTGAACACTATAGTCCTTAAAATATTATAATCAATAATATCAAATTGTTCACCTCATTAGTTTCTCAAATAGTCTCTGCCTATTCTCCGGTGATGCTTTTCCTAGTGTCGTTCCACATAGTCACACATTTTTCTGTCTCTCCTTTAGTAGCTATTAATTATATGTACCATAGATGTGTACAATGGAGTTGAAAATGAAACTCAAACAAATGTGGGAAGTTCTTTTTTGTTACGATAATTACAAATTGGACAATATATCACACATTATGATCTTAAACCTAATTTTTTTGATAAAGTATCAGCTTTAATGTTTTCCTTCTTAACATTAGTATGCGATGGTACAATAGCAAAACTTAACTTTGAAAAAGCATAATGAATGTTCAAATTGGTTGCCATTATTTTCTATACACAAGTGAACTCTTCGTAGAGTTTGAATCACGGTCTAAAATTTCTGGTGAGTTTGTATCAAGTGGATTCTACAACCAATGCTGATAACTTTTTCATAGCCAAAAGTTTTGTTTTACATAATTCACAGGAAAAAATCCAAAGGACTTAAATCTGGTGATCGGGCTGGTCAGGCTATTTCACTTTCAGTTCCAATCCATTTTCCAGGGATCCGCTAAGACAGATATTTAGGTACCCTTGTACATTCCTTGAATCATATGCTGGAGTACCCTAAAAATGACTAAAGGTGATTTATCGGAGGCATTGTTCAAATCACTATACGGTTCAGAATTTGAATTGTTATGGTATGTAAAGGTCTCATTATTCTTCCGCTCAAACTAGGTATCCACATGAAAATCAAAAAATGCAATTGCTATCGTTATCGTTATCGTGGGGCCAACAGACCGAATTACTTCGAAAGGCAAATTCAAATCTTCATGACATTTTCTGTTATACCATTTGCCAAAACCTGCATGCCTCTCCTTGTCACCACGTCTAAGACCCTGATAAATTTCAAATTGATATGAATGAAATTTGCCTTCTTGCGAAATTAATTGCGGTTCAGGTCAAGTTACCTCAGTCCGATGTTTAGTTCGTCTTGTCGATATTTCCGGATTTTTAATAACGGGTAGTATTCGCTTTTTATTTATTACGTTGTTTATGAGCAGATCAAGCTGTTTAAATCAGATAAAAAATTACTAAAAATAGATTTACCGGGTTGCCTTCACTCAGGATAATTATCAAAATACATCTGCTCAGCAGGTACACAATTTTTGTGGCATAGTGAAATACGAATTTTTTTTGTATCGCATAGTGAAATACGAATACAATTCGTGTTAGCAGTTGATAGATAAAGTTTTGTTTCCCCAGGTTGAACAGTGCCAACACGTCCTATAGTCCGAGACAGCTGTTCCGCTCTTCTCATGAGCTCGTCACTGGAACGAGGCAGACGTGAAGTTACTGATCAACCATCTCCGAAAGTGATATAGTAAAATACTCTCGGAAATGTTTCGCAAACCTAGATGTTCCAACACCATCTGCCGGAGACCAGATATCCCAATTCATAATGCTACACATGACCAAAAGAGTCCTCGCGTTTCGAAGAATACGAATGGAAATGCAGCCGCCAAGATGGGATTTTGCAACAATGCATAGTGAAATACAAACATTTTTCGTATAAGCAGTCAATAGACAACGTTTTTGGCTCAACAAGTTGAACAGTGACAGCACGTCCTAAAATCCCAGACAGCTGTTCCGCTCTTGTCATGATCTCGTTAGTGGAACAAGGCAGACGTGAAGACACTGACCAAGCTTCTCCGAAAGTGCCCTCGAAAATGTTGTGCAAACCTAGATGCTTCAATACCATCTGCAGTTTCCAGTGTTCAACCTAGTGTATTTCCATTTCCATTCGTTTCTCTGTCGAGATTTTTTGAATAATCTTAATGGAACATATGCTGATGTTGGAACATCTAGGTTTGCCGTACATTTTTGATGATTTTTTATCATATCACTTTCAGAGATGGCTGATCAGTGACTTCACGTCTGCCTCATGCCACTGACGAGCTCATGGGAAGAGCTAAACAACCTGATGTACCAAAAAGATGTATCATGTGAACATATTGAATTTTTCCTCGTTTGTGGCATGTTCTGTTTCCATAGTAAAACTTACATCATCTTTTGAGCACCCATCAATCACATTTCTGTTATCTGGCCATACAAAAAGTGAGAAAACTTGGAAACTAATTTTCTTAAGTTAAGTTCAAAACCATAATGTGTGAACATTGTTCAATTGGTAATAAAAAATACTCCTTATTTGGGATCATATTATGAAAAACATGGTGATGATAATTTCTCTGTGACAAGACATCTGATCAAAAATTTGAAGACGTGAATAAGTGATAACTAGAAAGTTCATACGGTTTTATACTACCTCTCAGAATGAATGAGAATGGAAATCAGAGAAGTATTCTTCCACAAATCTCGATAACGATAAACAAAACGATCTTCTGCGAACTACTAGTGATATACTTTGAATTTTCTTAGTATGCTTTCTTGTTCTGCCGAGAGCAAGGTCGAAACTGCCGTAAACTTTGTTTATATCATTTTAGGTGATCTGATTGTCAAAAATATTCTTATGGAGAACTTCATAGAGATTGTTGTGAATGTCTTTAGAACAGATTAGTAGAATCCAAGAGAATTTTCAACATGCCACTCAATTATTTGCATAATTTTTCTTCTCAAATAAAAGCTGTATATTCGGTTTCAGTCGTAGTTATAAATACACAATTTTTGTCTTTCATTCAACAAGTTGGAAGAAAGTACTCCATTTTCTTAGTGGTGGAACGGAAAACCGATGTTTTCCATTCCACCAGAGGTGGAGAACTATATTTTTCTGATTATTAATCATATGAATTACCTACGATGGAAGTAGATGGCATCCTCTATTCTACCAGTTTTTTTTACCTTGGATTGTAATATTTTCACCAACCACACCTCAACCATTGAATTTCTCTGTGGAGTGTTTGGGGAACCCACTCCTTTACTTTCGCTTCCTGCACTAGCCTGTACATGGCTTTCACCGCTTGGCTGTCAGGTGTACTCTTCGGAGGACAGCCCAGGTTATCCGAATATTGCTTGTTTTTGCTATCTAACGCCTCTCAGTTTGACAGCATGTGTTTGACAGATGTTCTCCCATCGGACGTGACTAGTAAGGACACCTTTTATTGTCTGGAGCTGATTCTTTATAGTAATGTACAGGGTGTCCTCGAACTGCGTGGCCAAAATAAAGCCGAAGATTCTTTGATTCGAAAAAGAGTTGATGAGCCTTTTTACTTTTGCCTCAAGTGTCTTGTTTACCCGGTAGAGGGCTTCAAATTGCAAAAATAATTTTGTTTTTTCGGTATAACTTGAGAGCGTGATGAAGAACTTTCACAATATTTAGCAGGTGAGTTACTGTCAGTAATGGCCACTTTTGAGAGTGGAGCACAGAGCCTTAGAGACCATAGAAATGGCTCAAACTTGAGGATGTAACGGGAAAAGTGTCCAGAACTTTTTTGTGGTCAATGTAATTCACTCGATATTTTTCATGTAGATAGTTTATCTAATTTGAAAACTTTTCTTACTCTTAGAAAATTTTGATAAAATCAACGGATTAGCTTGAAAAAATTAATTTTCGAGTCTCTGCAATTTTGGCTTACTAATTTTACTTGATTAAAATACCTTAGTTGCCTTTGCTTTTCTAATGTCATTTTGGCATTTGAAGAATTCATTCTCAAAACTGTCAGTTTTTACTTTGCTTTCCGTAAAAGTTTTATAAAATTATGGCTCAAAATTTCACTAACACTGAAATGGTTGATATGTTATTGATTTATGGACTTTGTCGTTGCAATGGCCGGAGAAGGGAAAGATATCCGCATCGCAGAATTCCAAATCGGCAAACCTTCGCGAAACTGGCAAATTTGAAGCAAATCGCAGAGAAACTGGACGCAGACGGACAAGAAGGACGTTAGAGCTCGAAGAAGCGATACTGGAAGCGGTTGAAACTGAACCTGGGATAAGCACACTACGTTTGGGACTTCGTATTGGAGCCTCAAAATCATCAGTTCATAATGTACTGATAGAAGAACTGTTGTATCCCTATCATATTAAAACAGTTCAAGACTTATTGCCCATGGATCCAGGTCATCGGCTAGATTTCTGTCGGCTTATTGTCCAAAGACAAAACGCAAACCCCAATTTTTGTAGAAGAATTCTGTTCACGGACGAAGATACTTTCACGAGATGTGGTCTTTTTAACCCCCATAATGAACATTTCTATGCTGATGAAAATCCTCATGAAACGGAAGTTACATATTTTCAGAATAAAACTAAAATCAATGTTTGGGTTGGAATTGTGGATAACTTCATCATTGGCCCTACCGTTATACCCGATCGATTGAACGGGGAGAACTACTTGAACTTTTTGGAACAAAGGCTACTTGAACTGTTGGAAGACTTGCCCTTACACATTCGTCGTGGCCTGGTTTATCCATGATGGTGCTCCTCCTCATTTCACATTAGCTGTGAGGCGACATTTGAATGCGGATTATCCAGATCGCTGGATAGGTAGAGGACACGATGCACCAGTGAACTGGCCGGCCCGCTCCCCTGATTTGACGCCCTGCGACTTCTTTCTTTGGGGCGCTTTGAAGTCGAAAGTTTATGCAGCTCCAGTAAACACACGAGAATAATTGTTGCAACCAATTAATCATGGAGCGGATTTATTGAAGAAAGATCCTGAGGTACTAGCCAGAGTTCAATCCAATTTCTTGAAACGAATTAATTTGTTTATTCAGGAAAATGGGCAACATTTCGAACAATTGATGCCTTACCGATTTCCCAAAAAGTTTTGTTGTTTCTTTTAATTTAGCATTTGTTTTTCCTAAATAATCACATCGTTTCCCCATTTCTATTGTTTTTATTATTCGTGTTTTACCGAGATATTAACCATTTCAGTGTTAGTGAAATTTTGAGCCATAATTTTATGAAATTTTTACGGAAAGCAAAGTAAAAACTGACAGTTTTGAGGATAAATTCTCCAAATGCCAAAATGACATTAAAAAAGCAAAGGCAACTAAGGTATTTTATTCAAGTAAAATTAGTAAGCCAAAATTGCAGAGACTCGAAAATTAATTTTGTCAAGCTAATCCGTTGATTTTATCAAAATTTTCTAAGAGTAAGAAAAGTTTTCAAATTAGATGAGCTATTTACATGAAAAATATAGAGTGAATTACATTGACCACAAAAAAGTTCTGGACACTTTTCCCGTTACATTCTCAAGTTTGAGCCATTTCTATGGTCTCTAAGGCTCCGTTCTCAAAAACGGCTATTATTGACAGTAACTCACCTGCCAAATAATGTAAAAGTCCTCCATCACGTTCTCAAGTTATACCGAAAAAACAAAATTATTTTTGCAACTTTGAAGCCCTCTACCGGCTAAACAAGACACTTGAGGCAAAAGTGAAAAGGCTCATCAAATTTTTTTCGAATCAAAGAATCTTCGGTTCCATTTTAGCCACGCAGTTCGAGGAAACCCTGTATAGTAGTACTTCAGTTCTGTTCTTCGATGGTTCTTCCCTAAATGTTTTCCAGTGGTGTATGCGACGAACTTTATTCCAGCACTGTCTTTATCTTTGCTTGAGCGAGTTCTGCATATATCATCAGACACCGATTTTTGTTAATCGAGTACATATTGTGGGCTATGAAGCTGATAAGCCCTGCCTGTGTAATTTTAAGCCTTTCCTCTCCCTTCGATCTTGTAGTTTGAAGGTAATATTGAAAAATTACTTCACAATTATTTGGTCCGTTTGTTACTTCCTTATCAAATTTCTTCATCTTGTTGTAGCCCAACCGGGTTTATACCCTGAGTAGTACCTTTTTGCGTTCCCCATGATTGTAATGTGAATCAGATGTCGGTCAAATAGTACTTGCTTCACTGCTGTATGTTGTTTTCGTGGTCTCAGTATAACGCCGCAGCTATTTTTCGTCAACTTCCGTCAACTTACCTAAGATGCATAAGTTATCATGGCTTCCACCATAATTCTGTATAACCATTACACATTTCTTAGCCCAAATATCTGTTCATACTCACGTCTGGCAAATACTGATGTCGCCTGGACCTTTATCTTCACTTTGCTAGCTGTTGGCTCAAGGTAAGCTTCAACTTTAAGATGACCAGGCAAAAGCTACAATAGTAGATTTGGAGGGCTGCTTTTTATACCCTTTTCTTCTGTCCCTGTACTAATATGGCTTAAAGTCATTCGCATTCTTATCCTAACTGTTGTGTAGAATTTATTTTGTATCCATCCAATTGTTCTGTGTCCATTCCTTTCTAGTGCGATTAGCAAACCTTTCCTACATCATGTTTTAGAGCAATGGGAACCGAGGTCATCCTTGCTGACAACTCCTAATAACTTTGGCGCTAGTGTTTTCTGCTATCCCAATATACATCAATCTCGGTTTGAAATACTCGTATATAGGAAAGGGCGACAACAAGATATTTATCTACTCCACTTTTCTAAAATTATCAACACGTCGATGTCATAAATAACAAAGATCAGCTGAGCAAATAAAATGACTGACAAACTTATTTTCCTTTTGTTGTTCTTGATATTTCAAATTTCATCCGTGAATTTACCCAGTTCCGGATAATTCTGAAGGTATTTAAGTTCTCGATATCTGTTTCAGTGAACTGTGATGATATTTAAAATTGAGTTCAATGTTTGCATCAAGAATAGCCGGTCATAAAATGTCATTACCATCAACTCCTCGACATTGCTCTGATTAATTTAATTCATATTATTAAGTGGTATTAATACGGCTGCTTTATGATATGTCATTATTATATTCCGTGAAAGGACAAATTATGCATTGTCAAGCTTATGGAATTTATAACAATAGTACAGAATGTAGTTACTGCGGAATTAGAACGCTGTAGGATTCTTTGGAAGTAGTATCACTATCACACTAGACTCTAGAAATACATAAATGATCCTTATCTTACATGTATATTCACTTTTGTTTCAGCTGGAGACTCTCACATAAGTTCAAGTCGTGGAACTACTTTAGTGAAATCATAAGAATAGTCTGCGACAGAGACTACACGCGAGACTGACTTCTAAAAGCCGTGATCTACCTGGTGAATACAGTTGAACAATTGCTCAGGTTGACGAAAGCCTCACTTCGGATCCCTTAGGGAGATCAAACCGACCTTGATAAAAAGGAGGCCAAACCTGAACAACTCATGCACTTTTGGTCTTCGGCATCTGGGATAAAGACCTGGAGACTCTATAATGCCTCGTCTCCAGGGTCTTGGCTGAATAGTCAACCTCCGAGGGCTGCTATGCCCTAGGAGTTGACTATGGACAACGGGGAGGCAAAGCCGTCGCCACAGCTTGGCTAGACTCCATTGGAGCCTGTAGCGGAGAGTGCAACATCATTCGACCCAACGCTGGCTCTGAATGTGGCGTCATCGAGGGTCGCTCTCCTCCTTTCAAGGAAGGTAATACGTACAAAAATGGAATGAAGACGGGCACCTGCTTATCTTTTGAACTGGAGTAGATGACGAAAACCAATTCAACAATACAAGTTATGTGGTGAGCTACAAGCTTATCAACCACTCAGTAAAACCTGTCGAAGATCAAGGAGCATCACGGAAGGGAACCAGAGCCTCTTGGTATAAGTCAGACATCGTCACCTTCGTTTACAAAGAACTATCCATGTCTGACTTGACAGTGCAACCCGCATCATTGCAATGCTGCCATGGCAACCCCATGCTTGAACTTTTACGTGGTGGAAGGGAAAAGAATAATCACCCTAAACCGAAAGCATGAGATTGTAAGATTCTGGGTTTGCGGGCTAGACAAAATCAACGGATCCTACACCCGAGCCCCACCCATAATGATCCCAGGACATGGGTATTCATACACAGGAATACAACAGCCTTGCTTTTGGACCAACTGTCTAGTGGCGATTTAGATTATAACGGTTGCGTTACAAGTGTTTGTATAAATCAATTCAGAATCATAATATTACTATCATCTAGAGTAAAGTAGCGCATCCCAATGGAACATAGTATTTCAGTAAAAAATATATCATGAACTCAATAAAATACTTCGCAGTGGAAAGATTGGGTGAATCATCTTGGTGCTATACTTGGTCAAGCTAGGTTCATTTCATTTCTTCTCGTGATCTGGCAAATTCATCAAATTTGATTGGAATATAGTTGGTCTTTCTTTTTCTCTTGTAAACTTTTGTTAGTTATTGTTCTCTTATCGATTGTATCTTCCATCAAATTGAAGGAACGAATGCCGATTATACCTCTCAAGAGATTTGACCTCGTAGTAACACCAAGATGATTCTTTCTCATTATCATAATATTGCGTGAGTTGTTCAACATTCCTATTTTACTTCCATCCATTTTACCGTAATTTTGTCATTTATTTGATTTCTTAATATCGTAAAATTATTGTTCCCAACCTAGATATTATAATCTCGATTGATGCAAAACCGTAACAGCAGGAAATCATCTACCAGGCTGAATAAACCTATGTATGGCAGTAGTATTGAATATGCCTGTGTAGTAGCTAATTTAGTTGGTTGCAACCTAAATTTCTTTTCATACCACATTCCAGGTGGAATTGTAATATATCAACTGTCGAAATTAAAGCTTATTAAATCAGTGGTTCTCAACATTTTCTAATTAAATAATTCATCTCATTAAACTCTTTCATTTGTAATACCGTTCAACATGATTTATTCAATTATTATCCATTAAGAAGTAAATTCAAAATTTGCTTTTCTTTTTTTTTGTTAATTATAATTATTTATAGCGAAATTGTCATTCCTTCAGAATTGTGAACTTATTATTACGACTTTGCGTAATTGTGGAATCTATTGTTTGTCTAGATTATCAAAAATCAATTTCTAAACTTCTATAATAATTTGATTTGAATTCCGTTTTTTATGTTTCAATTGTTATCATATTTGATGCAAGTACACGATCAGTTGGAAGTGATAATTCATTTTTCTGGCTTCTCATGGTACTTTACCTTGAATCTCTGTTCACATTTCTTCGTCTCACACGTAGTGCAGTTCCAACCGTTGACGGTACTTTTTTTCTGAGCTGGTGTAAATAAAGTTCCACTTGTCATTTGGTAAGTGGAATCCTTACTAATTTTGTATTATCTCAATCTTATATATTGAAATTTCATTACTTATATCGATTCACTATATTCAATTATTTCAAATTTTATTGATTTTATTAATTCAATATTCAAATACGACATTTGTTAATTTATATTATTTTCATTCATTTTTAAAGTATAATTATTATCGAATTATTTTGAAAGGAAGTGTTATTGATTTTGTTACATTCTTCAAATTGTGAAACTAGCTCATTTGAAGCTATATAACAAATTCTGATTATGTCCAAGGATTGAATCAGTTTATTCATTTTGAAACCACTTTCTTACCACCCAGTATAGCCGCAAGTTCTCGATTGGTGGTTGTTGCATATCGTTTTATCGATGTAGTTGGCGCCTTTAGGCAACCTATCGATAATAAAGAATCAAAATTACAGCTTGGTTATTCAGTGGCTCTCAACATTTTCTAATTAAATAATCCATGTCATTAAACTCTTTCATTTGTAATAAACTTGAACATGATTTATTTAATTATTATCCATTGAGAAGTAGATTCAAAATTTGCTACTACGCTGCTTTGATAATTATAATTAGTTGTAGCGGAAATGTCATTCCTTCAGAAATGTGAACTTATTATTACTTCACGTAATTGTGAAATCTATCGTTTGTCTAGATTATCAAAAATCAATTTCTGAACTTCTATAATAATTTGATTTGAATTCCATTTTTTATGTTTCAATTGTTATCATATTTGGTGCCAGTACACAATCAGTTGGCAGTGATAATTCATTTTTCTGACTTCTTATGGTACTTCACCTTGAATCTCTGTTCACATTTCACGTAGTGCAGTCCCAACCTGACGTTACTTTTTTTCTGAGTTGGTGTTAATGAAGTTTCACTTGTCATTTGGTAAGTGGAATACTTTCAAATTTTGTATTATCTCAATCCTATATATTGAAATTTCATTATTTATATCGATTCACCATATTCAATTTTTTCTCAAATTTTATTGATTCTAGTAGTTAGTTTGTTATCTGATTTTTTTCAGATACATTGGGAACAAGTTAGATCCTCGTAACGTTACAAACTGATGTCAGATTGATAGCATCAGTACACTTCGTCTATGAAGCTCAACCACCAACCAAAGAAGTGTAAGTACTGGTAGCATATAGCTAAATGCTGGAAGTAAACCTAATTATCGGTTGGGACGCTTACTCCAATCACATAGTCGGGAAGTGAAGACACCAATGAACGAGGTGAAAACCTGCAATATTTTATCATGAGCACTAACCTAGAAATAGTCAACTGAGGTTCCGATCTACCTTTGTCAGTTTTGACAAACTGTAATTAACATAACACTGACAATTTTTGACTTCTGGATAAATTTCGCGTTACAGTAGCACCTCTTAATGCCTACGTTTCACCAACCGATATGGGTGGCATCTTCAGGGCACTGAAAATGTCATCTGTATTGGTTGGAGGAATGTCGATATCGAGTCGTGCTATTGTTACACGGAATTCATCCGGAAGCCAAGACTTTTTAAGATTAGCTATCCGCGGAAGCCTACTATTCAAGATATGATATTACACTGGCAGAAATTAACTTTTCCAACAAAATCCATAACTCTGATTTGTCAACGTTCGTCTCTATGTCGGATCATAGATGGATAACATTTGAACTTATATATACAATAGATAACTGATTGGGCTACAAAGACCCGCGTGGCTCAGCATAACGGGAGCCTCACGAACAATATCTTCAGCAGCGATATAAGCTATGCTATACCTCATATCTATCATCATTCATGTGGAGGTGATGACCACAGCATTTGTACTACAGCTGAATTCAATAGATCTCTGGTACTTGAGAAGTAAATATGATAAACACCCCCGTATAAGAATGATGAAAGGTTACATTCTCCCTATGGAGGAACATCCATTGCATAGGGTGTTACGAAGACATGATGATGACCATATCTTCGCGAAATCCTATGCAATATCAACCGACTCAGAAGCTATCGTTGAAGAAGAAGGAAAATGCTCAAAAACAACAAATGGGAGCCGGCGCGAGTATTCACTCAAGAGATCTAAGCTTATCACTAACAATATCTTCACCTTCACTGAAGAAGAGGACAAGACAGCTAACAACAATCAATGGAATTTCTACTTGCTTATTTAAGTTGCTCTTGATTGGGCTTAGAGCGGCAGCCACTAGGGAGCTCTAGCTGCTGTGTACACTTCTAGACACGGCGAAAACGCGTGACTCGTGTTCTCGAAAATTGTCAGCTATGAAAAAGTACGCTGGGACATCTCTAGCTTTGCGCTCTACAAATCAAGTGTGAATGGGACCTTCCCTGTCCTCCTGCTTAGTGGTCAGAATCTTCAAGTTTTGTATCGCCTCTCACTTCGTACCAAGAATTTTGAAGTGGTTCAAGGTCGTGTTCGATTTTAAGGCGGGTGTAACCGACCACACATGAGCCAAATTTGGTCATCCTATCAACCTCATATCGTTCTTTGAAGGAGCTGGAGAAGCTGGTCGATATACATATCAAGAGCGTTACTGCGGCGGGTTTCCACTCCACCGTTGACAGTACATCTACCAAGTAGGCAAATCAACTGAGACGGCCATTTATTATCTGTTCACTCAGACCGAAGGAGATGTTAGCCTCGGTCATTGAACTGTGTGCGTGTTCTTGGACTTTGGAGGGCTCGAGAACGCATCTCCCGAATACATGAAACATGCTGCGGAGATGCACTTTAATTACCTTACTGAACTTAATTAGTAGGACCAAGACCATGCTCTCCTAGCATCAAATAATGGCACACCACGGGTAGAAGTACTGTACCACTCCTATGTTCCCCGGTGTTGAATAGTTTAATAGTCAAGTTGAATGAGGCTGGGTTTTATTCCGAAGCCTATGCAGATGACTTGACAGCTGTGAATCTCTGCAGACACGCGATTAACTTGTGCGAATTGCATAACACTGCGGTCGGAATTGCAACTCGAAGGTGTGAGTCAAAGGTAAATCCTGGAAAGACCGAAGTCGTTCTTTTCATGAGAAAACGAAAACTGACACTCCCACCTGAAATACGGTTGTCAGAGAAGACCTGGTATGCAGAGCATCAGTGAAGTACCTTGCAGTTATTCTAGATGCTGAACTGACCTGGAAAATACATCTGGACATCCAGGTGAAGAAGAGCGTTGCATCTTTTTGAGCATGCAGAAGACCCTTCGCTAAGAAGATTCATCGACTAGCGTACGTGGGGATAACGGTAGATTTGAAGATCACTATTATCAGGACAGTGAAGCTCCCGGTGAAACTCTCTAACTACAGCAGCAGTGGTTGTTGTCCATCCTAGTCATGGCATCGAGCAGTTGCGCTGCTGGGAGCTGCCTGGTTCTATAACTGAAGCAGGACCCAATCGCGCCTGCTTTCAGGTTCGAATCCCGATGTCATCATAACCTTATAACAACTTCCGGCGGGTGGGCTTATAGGGTTCATAGATGGTTCCAAGGTTGACTAGTCAGACGAAGCCGGAGTTTGCTCATGCACACCTAAACCTAAAGTGTTCATATCTGCACCGGAAGCACAACAGCCCTAGGTGCGCTTCGTGTGAACTGGACTATTAAAAGTAATATTTTTGTTTGCGGGGAGGCCCAGGCTGAAGTAGCCAGAAGAACTAAGCTCTGACGCGGTGCTCCCAATATGAGACAGGCAAATCATGTCCAAACGCTTAGAAACCCTCCTTTCCATTGGAATAAAAGGTGTAAATATCATGACAGGACTCCTTACAGGCTACTGTCTCCTCAACAAATATGTGCATTCAAAGAGCACTGTTGATGACCCACGTTGTGGTAGATGCGAGAAGATAAACGAAATAGCATCTCATATCCTAGTAGTGTCCAGCACCGGCATCTCGCGGCTGCTCGTACTTGCCGCTTGAGACCATTAGATACACCAGTCCGAGTTGTATGTTCGCCTTTTGCACTGACTCAGGCCTGCTGTAATGAGTCTGCCTCCAAAGGGTACACAACGAACCCAATCAAGCAGTCTAAGTGTACTGGACTTGTCCGTTCCCTCTTATCGATTGTTTGATTAATTGGTTGTTTACTAGTTTCTGGTTATTAATCCTGTACCCTTAGAAAAGACATTTTAGTGTAATCGATGTGTTTTCTTTCGCATTAATTCAGCGTGAAGCACTTGCATATTACATGAGGAAAGCAAGCGACCTGCATGATGTCCCTTGTTCTGTACCTATTATGTGTATGTGTTCCTTCGGATGAGAATATCTAATCGCTCATTAGAATTGGTACCTTGTTTCCAGTAATTCACGTGTTTTCTTCTCGCATGGTCTCTCTATGAAAAATTTGGAATATTTGAGATTTTTGTCAGTGTTGCTATAGGCAATGCTCTGTAGGTTCTTCTCTGAAATATGTGATTGTTGGCTACCTTGTTTTGCTGATATGGCGTTCCGTTACTTATTACGCCATGGGGTCCTGGCAACCACACCAGTTGTACCTGATTGTTGGAGGCTAGGACGGTGTATTCATGTCGGATCTCTAGGACAGTATAAGAAATGATTACATATGATGCCAATGAATCTATGGCTGTTTGTTGTAGGATGTCTCCAACATGATTTGGACGCAGTTAGATATGACCAGTATCTCAGCCTGACTTATCGTTGAATATACTTCAAGGCTTGGATATTACCTTGTCTTATCTTCGGAGTCCCAGATTTCGAAGCCAATGCCTGTCTCGTCTTCTCTCACTTCACGTAGTATTAGCGAAGTTTTGTTGTCGATCTGAAAAATGATTTTCACGAGAATATCCGTCTTGAATCCATCCAGACTATCTTTAGATGATGTCTGTGTGTGCGCACTTAAACCAATGTGGAGAAGATGTCGCCCTTCTTATTGGTCGTGAGTATCTGAGATTCTGCATATTGCTTTGAAGTGGTGAAAATGAGAGCTGTTTTGTTTCTGGTGAAGTGGAGAGACTTGTTATCACTTGTCTGAGATATATGGATACATGGAAATGAAAGGTGAAACTCTTGAGCTCTTACTTCTATACTTTTATCTAAAAAGGTAGGTATTCTTATAACATGAATGTGATAAGAATATTACTAGGAATAATTATGGATTAGTCTTGTACTCTATTTATATTACCTAGACTATTGTTCCTCATTCTAAACGACATGTTCCTATAACCATATATTTTGTTATACAATTGTATCATCACGTTATTGTTACAATAATTATACACCATTCTTCAAGACTCATGGGTATCATCTTGACCTACTATACTACATTTCTCTCTTTAAAAAATGTACCTACTTTAAATATGTTTTTTTCTATATCAATATGTGTATTAGAAAAAATATCTTTTAGGTATGTACATGTATACATATCAAAAAACGTAAGGAAACCTGTAGACAGGTCTCCAATACTCCTTAACTTAATACCCTGATTAAGATTTTATATTGTTCAATTCTAAAACAATCATTAATAATATCATATTATTCCTATCATCCTACAGTATCACCATTTTTTCTACGTAAAATATAAAATACGACACAAAAAAAAACAAAAACTATATATTACATACATTTTTCATGAGTTATACATGACACACACATTCTCTATGAAATATACGTATATAACATATATTGTCTCCCGTTTGATGCAGTGTTCGAGTCTCTGGGGTAAATATCAGAAGCCAAAAAATTATTATTAGCCTTGCCTTATTTATTATATGGCAGTCTGTATATTCTTAAGAAAAATAATAATAACTGGTGCCGCATATTCCATTTTCATCATACTTCCATTCTAATAATTATTAGTCCTGAAGACACTTCTGTGTTCTGTAAAGCCCCAATATAGTCAATAGTTTTGTTCACTCATAAACTGACGGATTCTCCATTTTCCACCACAACTAACCCCAGTTTGTTTGTGTTTTGCTTCTTTATCCAAAAATTTTTGGTTAGGGCGTGAGCCACCAAGAAAACCAATACTGGTACAGGTATCTCAATTCATTGTGTACTTCGTGATACACAACATTATCCTAAATCATTGTAGCGAACTCTTCACATCTTAAATTTTCCAATTCTGACCTCCTTTTCTCCCTCCAGATTTTTTAGTCAAAGCGCGCACCACTAGAGACTTATATACAGGTATACGGGTATACAGGTGATCAATCCTTTCCTTATGTATTGAGCTAAAATGTAGCCCTTACAAAATCTTCTTTCGTGGACTAGAACCACACTGCCTGTATTCAATCGAAGTTGAAATAACTCAATTCTCTCCTGCATTGAATGTACTGCGATGGTGCAGACTTCACAAATAGCTCTACCTTAACTTTCGAAGTTGTCGTAAAGCTTCCACGAAGCTCAATGGTTTGATTTTCATAAAAAAGTTTCTCACATATTTTGACTACACAAGAGGAAAACCTATAATGCTCGAAGAACATCGTGTGAGTCCGCGGAGGAATGTTGGCAGAGGAGATTAGCATTCGAATTTTTCTTGGAGGTTTGTAGGTCATAGGCATAAGTTGAAACCTCACTAGGCAAAGAGTTCCACAACTTCACCGTACGATAGAAGAATTAAGTCAGATAGGGAGAAATTCGGGAGGTCTCGACCTTGACAATAAAGGAGTTACGAGTTCAAGCTCTCCTAGTATGCCTAGCTGGAATCTCTCGTAGTGGAATAACACACGTCATTTCTGATAAACATCGACCAATAGAGAATGGAGAGATCGCCCACTTTTCTACGATGTTCTAAAGAGGGCAATCAATTCGTAAGTCTGATATCACTAAAGTGAGGCATTTATGAAATTTTCATATTTGACATATTTTTCATATTATATGAAATTTTTCGAATTTTCCATATTTTCAACTATTTTTCAATTTTTAGCATATTTGTAACAATTTTACAAAGAATTCGTTCCTACATAATTTAACCAAAACATTTCATTATTCTTGCGAGTAAAGTAAATTTAAAAGCTCTCAATTTGTGTTGTTTGAATGTTTTTTCATGTAGCAGGTATAATTTCAAGAAAAGTAAAATTACTGGTAAATCCCAATAATATTGTTGATGTTCAAAATATTCACTTAATCCGGAAGTAGGTACTAAGAATTAATTACCCGACACCGTTGGGGTCCATTTATTTGTTGCCAAACTAAGGGCACGAGGAGGGGTATAATTATTGAAAGTTTTCTTCAAAGTTGTGTCGACAATTTCAGAGTTAATTTAAATATAGATTTTGAAGTGTGCCGGTGTGTCTATTTAAAATGGCAAGTGTCAAAGTGTCTATGTGGATTAAACCATGTCCAGAGTTGTCGATGGACATGGGAAAAGTATTCTGCTCATTTTGCAGTAAAATTGTAAGTACAAATTTATTATTTTCAAAGCTATACAGACTATTGAACATAAAAAAATGTTTCGGACATGGGAAAAGTATTCTGCTCACTTTGCAGTAAAATTGTAAGTACAAATTTATTATTTTCAAAGCTATACAGACTTTTGAACATAAAAAAATGTTTCTAAAAAACAAGCTATACAAGGTGTGTCATGAAGAGGGCTTATTAAATATGCACAAGGTGCACGTTATTAAAATTTATACTTTAATTACTCGAAAAACGTAAGATTCCATGTTACATTGATAAACAAAAAATTACGAATCGAAATATATATAAATATAAATATATATTATTCGTGAGTGCGAATGGACCAACGCATTATGACGGCATTTTGCATGTCGTCGGCGGTGGATTTTTACTGCACAAAGTTATTTGGCAGATAAATGAAACGGTGGAAGAGATCATGAATGAATATTTGCGCTATGTAGAAAAACATTACGCAGCAAGCAGCTATATCGTTTTTGATGGGTAACCCGAAATTGAAAAATCAGTTACTGTGACAACAGTACCAGCAGCTAATTCAATTAAAAGAGGAGAACGTAGTCGTAGAAAAACCTCAGACAATATTCCAGAGTTGAATTATCAAAACCATACAAAAATACCATATTTGTAAGAAAAATTTTTATCCAACGAGAAAAACAAGGACAAAATAATAAAAATTTTGATGAAAAGATTACAGTCACAAGGATTTTCCTGTAATCAAGCAAAAGAAGATGCTGATGCTGACATAATTAGGACCTCGATAGAAATTGCCAGAGATACAAATAAAACTGTCATTGTTGTGGGTCAAGATATTGATCTTTTGGTAATTTTGAATCAATTAAATTCAAATAATCATGACTTTCATTTTCTTAAGCCAGGTTCTGCAAATGTAAAAGATCTATTTTTCACGTAACTTTTCAAGATTTCAAATATCAGGATTTTTCGGTGTGAAGAAAATTTGCTCTACATATGGTATTTCGTCTTTGTAGATTACTCTGAGAAAAGGTTTCTAATAGAACAGCATGTTAAAACTGCATCACACGTGGCTAAACGAAACAAAGTGACATCTAAAGGAAAAAAGCAACCGTCAATATCCAAGTGCTTTCAATCTCATGTTGCCAAAACTTCAAGTGAGCAAGAATTCAGGCAAGATTTATGTCGAGCATTGGTGACGTCAAATATACCCTTATAAAAACTGTCAAACGATAATTTCCAATCTTTTCTTCAAAAGTATTGTAAATTTGTTATACCAAGCGAAAGAACTCTGAGAAGAACAGAAATTGACAATTTATATTCCTCGTTACTTAATAGCATCAGATTAGAGATAGTGAATGATTTTTTTTATAAGTATAGATGAAACGACAGAAGAAGTTAGAAAAAACGTTCCCCTTGTGAATGATTTGATATCTTGCGCAAAAAAAATAGTTTCAAAAGCTCCACTTAGAAGTCGATTTTATAGAGAGCATTTACCTAATCTTCCTATTCCACCTCAAGCCGTTTTAACACGTTGGGGAACGTGGTTAGAGGCTGCTTCTTTTTACGCCGAAAACTTTACGCAAATAAAAATTGTTATACAAGAATTTGAAGATGATTCTTCTCAGCCTCTCTTACAAGTCAATCACATTTTATGTCAACAAGTTTCATTTATAAAAATCAATTATAATTTCATTTCAAACACTATTATCCAATTAGAGTCATCCAAATTATCTTTGATAAAGGCGATAAATTTGATAAAAGAATTTGAGCAAAAATGCAAAAATGTATATATCAAAAAATTCAAAGCAGTAATAGATGAGAACCATGGCTACAAATTCCTTTCACAAGCAGCCAATGGTTTAATTGGAGATTTTGATGAAACATTTACATTGGAACCAGAAATTTTGTCACATTTAAAAAACGCCCCTATTACGTCTGTTGACGTAGAGAGAAGCTTTTCTGCATTTAAACATATGTATACTGATAGGAGGCGGAACTTTTTGTTAGAGAATTTCGAGAAATACTTAATTGTTTATTGTTTTAATAATTGAATTAATCATGTAAAAACTGTTTTGGTAGATATGTTTTTAAATAAGAAAATATTGAACTATGTTTTGTTTCATTTCAAACTACCCCATTAAAAAGCAATTGATTTAAAATTTTTTTTCATATTTCAACTAAATTTCTTTCCTATATATGATCATATATTCTAGTTTTTCTTCTTCATATTTGCCTCACTTTAGATATCACAAATGTACACTACTCGAGAATAGGTCGAATCTGTGCATTGTAGATTAAAAACGCTGCTTTAAGGTTTCAAAGTCAGGTTTGCACATTATGAAAAATTGATGAATATTTGTATTCACAAAATAGTATTCTTAATTGAGCTGCATCAAACTACTTTTAATAAACACATGAAAACGTTACTATGGTTCCATCAACAAGCTGCCATTATCAAACAATAAACACCATAAATAAGGAATAATCATCCTTATCCACTATAAATACTGTTGAGGCACTGAGGACCTTTCAGCTACCAATGTGGCCATCATCAAAGTGAACTAAATTAGAAATCAAAATGTGCCTGTTTAAATACTATTTGGATATAATAATGCATTAACTCGGAATTTAATGAATTGCTCCTATATAACCTAGATTTTTTGTTGCATTTTTTGTGAAATGGACGTCGGAGGCTTATATTGTTTGCCGAAAAAACGGAGTAATACGAAAACAAATTTCGTGAACGTGAGGTGCCGGACGGGCGTTACTTTTTCAGATCTTATAGGAAATTCAGAAGTAATGAAGAGGTTCTTAAGGATAAAATATCAGCTTAAGAAAGAACTGATATTGGATGGAAATACAGAAATGAATAATTTGACGTATTTTGAGGTGAACAGAAATAATTTTAGTAGAGATTTGGTGAGGGAAAGCAATCGTAATTTATATACAATTTAGAGTGTATTAGAGAAGCATAAGTTTGTACTCTATTATAAGTGTCGGCTTGTTCATACTCTAATACTGTGAAATACCGACAGAAGGTTGACTTTTTGCCAATGGCTAGTTGAATCTTATGAGGTAAATAATAACTTATTGTGTCAATGGGAAGAAAATTAATTATTGATATAGAGAAAATATGTTTCTTAGCCATTCTAGAAATTCACAAAAATGATTTAGTATGAACCTTCGGTGAACTTTAATGTCCGTAAAATTAATTGGACCCGTATTTTATAAGGCTGTTTCAATGGTAGACGATTTGTGGTTTTATGATGGTCATTAGAAGTTGTTGGAGATTATTTGGATGATATAAGTTTGGAAGAATATGAACAAATGTATTTCAAACAAGATGGTGATCCTCCATTAAATTTCGCAAGGTCAATGGCTTCTACAGAGAATGTTTCCACATAGATGGTTGGCAGCAAATGTACCAATTCGTTGACCACCGAGATCTATCGACATAACTTCACTAGATTCTTCGTTTGGTGTAATGTCAAAGATCAAGTCTACAGAAGAAGATATGGAATCTTGCACGAACTTTCAAATAGCATTGCGCAAATTGTGGCTTCTACTGATGGCACAACAATTGGGAAGGCCACAAGTTATGTGCTCAAAAGAACACACATGTGTATTGAACAAAATGGAGACGTTTTTGTACATTTATTGTAAGAATACTGTTCGTCATGATAATAGTTCTTTCATATGTTAAGTTGATTGAAATAAATTGAGCTGTCTACGTTTACCTATGTCTGCAGCTAGCTCACATGAATAAAAAAAAATGGAATTAGATATATAATTTTTGTTTGAGAGAATTTGATAATTGATGGAGTTCTCATAGAATACAGGATGTTCTTATGAAAATAGTTATCTTCCAAATCATTTCGATGATGAGATGTTCAATTGTTTCTTCGATTTCACGATTGTAATCACCAGAGAAAATGCTACTAGTTTGCTCATTTAAATGACTTCGTAGCTCCAATAATAACGGAGTTAACATATTTCACTTGAAACATCCATACATTCAAACGGCAGAAGTTTTTGAAGTTAGTATTGCAATATTAGAATGGACTCACATATTTACATTGAACTAAATATTCAGTGATCATGAAAATATGGTCAACACTACATAGTCCTGTGCCAGAATATAATAATACATAGAGCATAAAATCCTACAATCGTTATGTATATATAATGTTGGTTATTACAGTAATGTGATTAATAATCCATCAACAACTGCCCGCAAGAGATGTGAAAAAGGAGAATGTTAAGTTGTTGAGTCAAGTTAAGTTTATCATATATAAATTCTCGACAAATAGGTCAAACTAACACATATGCTTATTATTCATAAAGTCAGATTTATAGTAATTTCAACAATTAAAACAATTGCAAATTACTACATGCGTCTTTATAATCTTAAAAGTATATTATTTTGGGTAGAATGCTCAATATTTCTAATAAGGTCTGACAACCATTCTCCATTACCTCATAACATGTGGTTAGAAAATGGATCAATCAATCAAATCGGGGGCAGACAAGTCTGGTGCCCTCAGACCGCTTGATTGGGTTCATTATGCGCCCCTTGATACAAGAATCAGTCCAGCGTGGACTGATATCTCTCATGGCTTCAAGCAGCATATATGTGCTGCCGAGATGTTGTAGCCTGAGAGAAGCCAATGCTGTGCATTCTGCTAGGATGTGAGAGGCAGTTTCGTCCGCTTCTTCACATCTACTACAAGCTGGGTTTCCAACAAGGCTCATTGTGTGTAGTTTTAGGCCCCTCCTGTTCATAGAGAGTGAGATTTCAGAAGGTTTAGGCGAGAACTCTTTAATGTGGAGCTTCGCTTGCTTCATGTCGGCGGCATCACGCCAGACCGAAAGCCACTGTTTAACCAGTAGCTCCTTGAGGGCGTGGAGCCCGGTGGCAGATGGAATTCCGATCGGTTGATCGTGGCCAGGGGCACTGAAGGAACCACGTTTGACCAGTTCATCGGGCACTTCGTTTCCCTTCACACTAGAGTGGGCGGGTACCCACACTAACTGGAGCTTGCTCCTTCTTGCTGATTCAGCCAGAATTTTTCTGCACTCCAAGACAAGCCTGGAAGTGACTCCGTACCTCGATAGTTTAATCTCAGTCTTCCAGACCTCAGCCTGGAAAACGGTTGCTTGGTCATCAACGGGAATTCAAATCCATCTTCTGGACCTACACGAGTAGACTCCGGCTGCGCTAGACTGACCAATCCCAGACCCGTCCGTGGACCACACAAGTCCTCCTGACTGGAGCGGCCCAAAGTCTTTGTTCTTTCAGTTCGACCTCTGTATTATGAGGACGTCTGGTTTCTGAAACCTGATAGCAGGAGCTATCACATCCTGCGTCAGTCGGAGGATCGAGTATATCTCGGCTACCCAATTCCAGATTTTGTCATGACCGCGAGGCATAGACCCACCGACTATTACTGGCCCAGACCAGCCACCCGTACCTGTAGCCACGGTTTTGATACGGAGCTGTAGGAAGACGATTCACACCAGAACCTCCAGAGCCCTGGTGAGGCGGCCCTCATAGCCTCCGTTATCCTCACGCAGGCAAGACGTTGAGCCTTGTCCAGCGCAAGACGGGATAGAACCGTTTCTGTCGCCGGCCACCACATGGCGGCTGCGAAGGTTATGATTGGGAGGATCATGGTCGTGTAGATTCAGTGTTCGCGAAGACTCTTAGGTACAGTGGTGTGACGTGCTTCGTATTTGGTGTAGGCCTTTTACACGGACGTGGTAGGCCCATGGCTCTTGTATCAAGCATACGTTCATTTTGATCTCAGAGAGCCTTTTCATCAGCACCGCCATTAAAGACTTGCCGTACGGAAGGTTAGCCTGCAAAAAGTTTATTTTGCCCGCAATTTCTGTTGATGTATTCACTAAGCGAATAATAAGCTTTTAGAATGAAGAACATGTTTATTTTAAATCTTAACTTATTGGGAAATAATTTTTTTATTAATTTTGGTAGCTTGTAAATTCCTATTATATGGTATCCATCAACATTTTTCTGAAGGTATAGTTCATTTTGCTTGTTCCATTCCTAGTTTCATAATTATGGTCGGTCAAATTTTGTTCAAACAGTTTCTTATTTCCAGACATAATATAATTGATTCACAGGTTTGTTCTTGACAGAGTGTAGCTTACAACTTTCTCTAAGGCTTAACCTAAGGATGATCCTGACAAAATTTTTGTGTAGGACAAATATTCGAGCATCGTCACTTGAATTACCCCAAAACTATTCCATATCTTAGTGTGGACTGTAAAAAGCACGATATGCCATCAACGCCTCTATGCTCACCAAGTATGAAATAGTTTTGAGGGTAAAGCAATATCAGGATAGTGATTTTGTTACTTTTTCTACTTGTGCCCTTCAGTCGAACCTAGAATCTATCATTACACAAAGAAAAGCACAGTTATTGATACATATTGAAGTATCTGTGGTAGTTTTTTCATTATGATGGTAACCATATTAAATAACTTGAATTTTTCCGGAGTCTTCTTTAATACCTAAAACCTTCCTAAATCAAGGTTTTCTGATGGTGCTAATGATAAACTACTTGATGTATCATCGGTAAACTGTACATCTTCATTTGAAGAATCAGGTAAGGTAATTTGTAAACAATTTGTACATTATTGAGCCCTGAACTGATCTCTGGTTCAACTCATACACACAATTTTCTTACTGTGACAACATTGCCACTGGTTTCAGAAATATGATTTTAATGAATCAATTGCAACCCCTCTGATACCGTACTTTCACATTTTTTTTGTCAGAATTTTGTGGTCAGCACTATCGAAAGCTCTGCTTAGATCTGAGCACAGTAGTGATGTTGGCTGCTTTCCATTTAAAGCGTTTATTATTGAACGTAGAATTTAATATATTGCATGTGTAGTTGACTTTTCTTTTCTGAATCCGTTTTATGTGCCAGATAAAGTTTGATGTGCATCCAAGAAAAATATTATCCCGTTGTAGATGATTTTTCAAATAGCTAGCTAAAAATATGTAGAATCGCTGAAGGATGATGTGTTACAATATTTTTTGGTCCTTTTCTATCCATCGGACAGACTTTGGCAATTTTCAATTTATCAGGAAATGACTAATTGTTAAATGTTTCAGGATTAAAATGAACTAAGCTGCTACTAAGGATTTCACCTTCTCAGCTTTTGGAAACAAATCCTCGAAAAATTCCATTTCGCACGTGATTTCACAAGGGCGTGGTCAAGTACCGGAGCAGAGTCAATCGCTGGAACAAAAGCAATGAACTATGTAGAGATTTCACACAATAAATGACGCTTCAGAAACCAGAAGAATCAGTTTCAGTTGAAGCCTCAATCCTGACCTCAAGATGGCTGTAATGGTTGGCGAAACGTCGGTATCGAGTTGTGCTACTATGACGCTAAGTTTTCAAGATAAACTATCCGTGGAAGTCTACCATTGAAGATATGTATTATGATTGTATAAATAGATTCCGGAAGGATCGAAGTTCAAATATTTGTATTATTTTATGATCTCAATGTGACCATAGAAACTTCAGTATATAACTACTTTATAATTTTTTCAACTTTGCCTTCAATATTTCATAGCTCCATACAATTTCACATTTAGGACTCATGAGGTCGTTTGCGTATTCTGTTCCCATCGATGAATATAATTCCAGGGAATCGAAACAAACAGATGAAATATAATGCTCAAAAATAACGTATAACTTTCTCCAAATCTGTATCAAGGTCAATTAGACGTTACATTCTGAATCCAATTGTGACACTCTAATCTAGTACGTTTCTAGGTCTTCCAAAATTATCAACAGCACGATGACTATTGAACTGTAAAAAAGGATTCGATTTTTGTGCGACTTCTTTGTTCGTCATCATAGTTCCACTACAAGACTTAGCGATGGTACAGGTGAGTTAGTGTTAAGCCTTGCATAACAAGGTTGAATATCTACCTAATGGTCTGGCAGCGTTTCTTTGCAACACCGTTGTCAGTTTCCGTTCAAACAACGCGCGGCTAGTATAATAAAGTTGCGGAGTTTAATTTGCTCATAGGGAATACACATTTTACGTAAGTTTACAATTATTATATGTCATTGAAACGTATTCCCACACATTTCAATTGCTTGATGGTATAATGAAACTAATTTTCATACTTATGTTACGACTAATATAATATTTCACACCAAGCAATAAAACATTTAATGAAAGTTGCATCGTAAAAGATCAGGAATCAATACGAATTGCATCATTTCATTATATACTGTAATTTTATTGTTTTATCTGACTCACTCGTAGCTGATCATTATCCTCAAGAGATACAAAGCCCAATTTATATGGCCGATACATTTTGTAGGTATGATATGATCTTTTGAAGGCGGTGTTCAGTATAATAACATGAAATTGTATGGATAAAAAAATTATAAATTTGAAACTTTAACACTTATTCTTCAATAAATTCAAAACAAACAGTGAGAATTGATAGACATTTTTTGAAATATCCTACACAAGTCATCATTCCCGTTCCCGATCTCTCATTATTTGAATGAAGAATATATTCCCCATAATTTCTCCCATACATTTTGGTTGTCATCGCTACCAACTATGAAGGTAATTGACAAATATCTCACATCTTGAATGGTATACCATTCATGGCAACTTAAAATAGTCCCGAATAAAAAATTTCCTGGTGATTTTAGTAGTAAACTTGAACAAAGCTGATATCTTGAAGATATCATAAGTCATGAATTCATGGATGTCAATCTTACATGCGACCTCAATCCCGAAGCTATTGACTACATTAGGATGTTAACAGCATGATGTAGCCAAATCATATTGATTGAATTTCCACAAACAGCATGATGTAGTCATTGTGGAAATTCAATCAATATGATTTGGCTTTGAAAAGGTGTTATTAAGATAAAACCCATTTTTTTGCTCGATAATGGCTCTATGTACTGAAACATATGGAGGCAGAAAAGTTTCTAAAATGTTGGTCTACATCTGGGGATTTTTTGTTTTGAAATTAGTCAATTCATGAAAAACTTCTAACAGAATATTGCAGGAGATTTTCTTATTGAATACCTTGTAGATGACAGGTACCAATAGGTATTCTACCTGAAAAGGGCAGTTGATTAGTGTGGTCCCAACACACAAAATTTCGAATTATAACAAAAATTGGTAAGACTATGTTTTCAACTCACTCTGTATATATGGGAATAACTGCAGGGAGGACACAAATTGGAGAACTTTATATGAAAACCTCACTTAAAACTACATTTTGAATACCTTGTTCAAAGGAATACATATCATTCAGAAATGCTCTGTATATGTGAAGCAAATATCACTTACTCACTCATCAAGGAATCTTCGAAACTATAAAGCCGACTTGAAACATGGCAGATAGGTTCCATATACCATATAACAAGTACAACATCTCCAACATGGCGATTATCCTTGTGGACTACAATTTTGAGAATGGATTCGTGAAAACAGAGGATTGCTTAAATGCATTTTATTTACGGATGAAGCTCAATTTACCCAACTGCCGCAATAATTATCGATGGTCGGACGAAAATCCCCATGCCACGCAAGAACACAATTGCCAATGTCGGTTTAGTATTTACGTATGTTGCGGCATTTTGAACGATCAATTCTTCGGTCTTTCGCCTTACTGATATAAGTTACTCAAAATTTTTGACAAGATCATGTAAAGGAAATATTGGACGAAGTACCTTTGAATACTTGAGCATGTATCATCTCCCAACATGATGGAGTACCTCCTTATTATTCAAATAACGTAAGAAATTTACTGAATACCCATTTTGTTGTGAATTGATGCTATCTGCTTATTTTTATTTGTTTCGTTTTGTTGTTTTTGTAATAGATTATTCTTTACTTTTTAAATTACAGTTAATCGAAATTTCTCTGAAACAAGTAAAAACTGGACTTGAACATATGGGCTTATTCTGCTTATTTTGGCTCCCTAGATATGTCCTCTGAATATTCCCATTTCCTGTATATGGGGTGATCGGTTCAGGACATGTGTTGCTGTCAATATATGAGCTGTTATTCTATGAGCCGTCTTTAATCTAAACCTGAATTCTCATTATTGGGTTATCTGTGATCTGTCACAAGCAGTACGATCTGTGATGTATCATTAATACATGTGCTGTTTGTCCGCTTTACAGTTTCGGAGAAGTCGTGTTGTTAGTCAGTGGTATTTCTCTTGTGTATCTTTAAGGTTAAGCGTATTTGGAAGAAAACATTAGCCAAGTGAAAGTGGTACTCTCAAATACATATGAGAATTTTATAATGTTTGATTTTTCATTGAATTAAACCATTGTAAAGTTAGGAAATGTTAGAATTTTATCATTTACACAATATTTTGTTTTCTGATTTGGATAATTCAGTATCAAATGTTTATCACTGTACTTTTCAATATTTAAAATTTTTGTATTGTTCTGTACCTTCCACGTGTTTATTCATTGTAATGGATGAATTTTTTGTGCCCACTCAATCTGTTATCGATATATTGGGAGACTGGTCTATGTATAACTTTGGATGGTTTTGGTGCTTACTTGTTGGAAATTCATATCTATAGTTTCAATAAAAAATACACTTGTAATACATTTCCACAAACTCCGTTTTTATTAAACAAAACGTGACATGTTTCACCACATGGTGGCTTACTCAAACAAAAACGAAGTTTGTGAAAATTTATTAGAAGTGTATTTTTTATCAAAACTATGTATATTTTATCGCAATCTCCACAAGGAATGGTGTGGTATACAGAATAGTTAATTCTTCAGAAGGTATTGCAACCAATTTTGTAAAAAACCTCCCTGTCCGAAATAAACTTTGTTGGAGATGATAAGGTGTTTTGCAGTATCACTCCTAATGGTTTCATTTCAAATAAATTTAGGATGACATTTTGATAAGTATTATCTGAAAGTTTTTTTAAGTTAAATCCATAACCGTTTGCTATTTAGAAATATTCCATTATGTAGATATTTAATTAATATGAAACATAATATATAAATGTTGTTAAATACACAGAAATTTTGAATCGAGTAGAGATGTAAGGAATAGAATAGCATATTGGGTTTTTAGTCGATATAGAAAATCAAATTCAATCAATTTCATGATTCTATAAATACTTCATAAGAACTTAAGATTTTCACTCATCACTGATCAAAACTGTTCAGCAGATTTATTGGATTTTAATATATAAGTCGTCTGCAAGCACATTTTATCATCATAGTTAGCCATTATTTTGTAAATTATGAAGATAACTCAGACTATTCAACATAGGGGTACATTAACATGAATACACGTGAAAACTGTACCATATAGGTGAGGTTCGAATCAATTTGGAATACTTTGGAGTAATTAAATAAAATGAAGAATCTGAACAAGTAATTGTGAGGCTGATATTGTTCCTCGTAAATTGAGGCCAAATGATTATAATATAAAATGACTTTTTATTTCATTTTAATATATGTTGCATTCATTCAGATATGTTTGTTAGTATTCTAATTGATTTACTCGCATGAATCACTCTGAATTCATACTAAACTCAGTTTGCACAATTTGCCGGGCTGTTCCATTCTTTGGAATTCCGTTAGGAATTGAGTAACTCGATGTTTGACATACGTAGCACTTGTTACTCAAACTGAAGCCGTAGCAAGCTATTGCCAACCAAAATTGAAGATGGGCGATGTGAATCTGCCGAAACGTCGACGAGACCAGTGAACGAGATACCTAAGTACTACGCGGAAGAATACTTGACAAAATCAGGGTGTTTTGTTGTGAAAAATCAGTATGTCACTCAATTTGGCATATTTCGAAATGAGTAATTCCATTGAAATAAAATTTAAGAACTTTTCAGAGAGGCTTATTCAATGTTATAGAAATAAATGAATATTATTAAGTTCATACAAATTAAATTTAGTGATAAATGTCAAACAAATTCATTCAGTTTGTCAGAAGTAATATTATATTAACGTTCTCTTTGTGTATTTCGTAAGTAATTGTTGTCTTACTTGTAAATAGTAGTTATGGAACATCATTTAAATTTAGAGCACAAAGTTGAAATTGTCCGTTGGTCGGCGAGAGAAGCCTATCTTAGAAATCGATGAATTACTTGATTAGACCACTACGGTTTCAAGAAATTTGGAAAGAATTAGTCCACGTGAACGAGAAAGACCAAAGAAACAAACAATTTTGAATTATTTTCATGATTACCCTTGCAATAGTTTAAGAAATAAAAATATAAATATATAATAGTTTACCATTAAATTCTCTGACTGCTTCTCCCTCCTACTGAACTGAAAATTTCAATTTTGTGCTATGAATTTGATAGATGTTCCATAACTATTGTGGGTGAGACAATTTTAAATGCACACACTTCTTAATGTAATACAATCTTTTATAAAATACAGAACGCTAATTAAAATCACTTCTGACAAACCAAATTAGTTTGTTCGCCGTTTCCCATCCATTAGGAACAAGAAATGTGAAGGAGTTCACACTATGGAGATACAATTTGATACTATTCATGAGAAACAATTATCCTTATTCACTAAAAGCAGTTCTCCAATAATATTTGTAGTGAATGAGGGGATATTTCTTATGTATAGTTTTCTATGAAATAATTAATAATTATTACTTTTGACTAGTTTCTGACGAAATTCGGTATGTAAGTATCCATTTCGAATAATGCTGTATTCAGTGGAGTTATTATTTTTGACATAGAAAAATGACATGATAAACCTTGGTAGGGTGACATAGAAAAACTTTTTTTCACCATACATGGCGGTTTTTATTTTCTTTCGGGCTTCTACTCGTAGAATAGATGTATAAATACAAAAGTTATGAGGGTGTTCCCATATTTAATGGGTCATACTGTATATATGTCATTATTCAATGTAAAAAATACATACAAATGACTAATCCCGAATAATATAAAATATATTGCATTGAAACTTGTATCTGAAATCCATAGCTATAGTGTATTATTTGAATATGGACGGAATGAAATAATGAAGAATCCCCTTTTTTTTTGGTAGCACTGCAGTAAGTTTCAAGACAATATGTCTGGTGAACATTCCGGAAGCAAATAATCGAAATCAACAAATATTTTCACAATTCTAAATGAAGTAGATATTCTATTAGATACGGTCAAACCATGAATGATGTGTAAATTGCTATTAACCTTTCATATTAAACAAGCCATATAGAAAGTATTCCTGTTTGTCATTGTTAATAGTTGTGAAGTAATTTCATAAAGATGAATAAAATATAAGATGTGGTGCACATCTGCTCATTCATAGTGATAATAAGGTAATGCAACAATGGTGTTTAACCATAATAACATTACAACTAATATTCAATGGTGGCCGCCATTACTTTGTGACAATGTATCATATTGATATAATGAAATGAAATACTTTTACTTTGTTTTTATCACATATATCATAGAAACTAATCGAGACTATAGTTTCGATACTTGCGTATCATCTTCAAACGATACTAATGTATGAAAATATGGATAATCTTGGCTATTTATAGTACAACTAGCGGCCCGACAGACATCCTGCACGACGGTTCTGGACTAATTGAGAATTCCGAGTCTGTCGACCAATATTTCCTCCTCTTCCACGAAGACGTGGCATCGTTTTATGTACGTAACTTATGTGAATATAATACACTTAATATTCACTGAAATGCGACACCTGAAATATCAAAAGACACCGTACTAAAAAATTAAAATGTCATAATAACGAAACACACTCAATATAATACACTCAAATTAAAATGTCGAAAAATAAACGATATCCTATGCACGTAACTTATATCTGAATATAATATAATACGCTCAATATTTACGTGAATGCGATACATATTATATCAGAACACAGCGTACAAAAAAATTAAATGCATTGAATGAATACGTACACAAAATGAATGAAATGAAAGGATGAATGAGAATGAATGAATAAATGCATACACAAAAATTCATCGAAGTCGATCCAGCCGTTTAGTTGCAGTATAGATAAATAACCTAGATACCGATTGCAGCGCCATCTGCCGGGCTGATTTGTGAATCTAAACCATCCAGGGCGCCACCCAAATGCATACAAAAAAATTCATTCAAATCGGTCCAGTCGTTTAGGAGGAGTTCAATTACATACACACGTACAGTAGAATTATATATAAAGATATAAGACAGGTACCAAGTGGAGTTCCGGTTAAAGACATACATTGTTAGAATAATATAATTGAAATTGGATAATGAAGTAGAGTTGATATTGTGATAAGAAGATTTTACAGCGTAGATATACTAGTAAGGCACAATAGAATTATAGGAAATTTTACGTTATCAAGACATCAAACAGAATGCTGTAGTACATATTCAATTGATCGTTCAACATTTCATTGTCATCATTTTTAATACTTTTGAAGATGTATATTGATTCTAGGGTGTTTGATTTATCAACTCTACTCTGGTTATGGAAAATTGTATCTTCATCTAAATTTGGAAAATTGTACTCTGTTTCTAAAATATGGTTGGAGAAAGATGTCTGAAAGATCGAAAATGTCCTTATATCTAATTTCTATATTACGATTAGATCTACCGAAGTAAAAGTTGTCACACACTGAATAGGTTAATATAAATACTCCAGGTTTATTAAACTTATTGGTTTTATCTCTAGTATTGAACAAAAAATAGGACAATTTATTTTTAGGTTTGAAGCTAACGATTAGATTATGTTTCTAATAAAGTCTGCAATTTCTTCATTTACGGTACCAAAACATGTGAGGGAAACGTATCTTGATGAAGTATCAGAATTTTTTGTGAAAGGATAGCTACTTGAGTTAGTTAATTTCTGATTTTTTTGTCAATTAATTTGATATAAGAAACATTTTCGATCTTTTAGTCTTAATAAAACAGATTTATTATTCTCTAACCATATTTTAGAAACAGGGCACAATTTTACGCATCAAGATGAAAGTGAAATTGCACATAACCAGAGTGAAGGTCTCAAATTAAATACAGATGGAAACCTTCAAAGGTATTAAAAATATTGACAATAAAATTTTAAACGATAAATTATATGTGTACTACAGCATTCCGTTTGATGTCTTGATAACGTAAAAATTTCCCTAATCCTCTTGTGCCTCTCTAGTATATCTCCGCATTAAAATCTCTTCATCAAAATATTAACTCTACCTCATTATTCAATTTCAATCATACTATTCTACCAATGTATTTACCCAACCGAAACGCTACTTGTTACCTGTGTCTCATATTGTACCATAAATAGCCAAGATTACCCATATTTTCCTACATTCGTATCGTTTGAAGATGACACGCTAGTGTCAAAACTCTATAGTTAATAATCGTGCATATGCACGATTTGTTTCTATAATATATGTGATAAAAACAAAGTAAAGTGTTTTATCCCATTAGTACAACTAATGATTAGTTTCAGAACTGAGGACTATGTATTGATTTCAATCGGCCATCATTAAATTTTCACGAAAAAACCTACAGCTTATGACAGAAAACTAAGAATCTCTCAGCTGGAGTCAATCAGCATTTGATTGATATCTCTATTCGGAAGCATGACGAAAAGATATTTCAAATTCAATTTATGAGTCAGGAAAACAGGGAGATTCGGGCAAAATTCAAATACAGCTTACACAACAGACACCCAGTCTTATATATCTCTATCTTATTAAATATCCATATATACCTTCTGAAGATCATAGACGAAATTTTAGGGATACTGAGGCAACCGCCCTAAATTTCAAGTGGACTATGAAAATTAGATGATAAAAGTGATCGTGGCAATTACAATTTCACTATTGGATCTATATCGTACCCCTGTACGGAACTTGTTAATACCGCATATGAACAATTGAATACAACGCAGATCACAGGTAAGACAGGCATGGTGGATGTGATGTAAAGGGATATTTCTTATCCACCGTATTCAAATCCACATTAGCCAAAGCTCAGTTCTTGTCCGCAATGGTATGCAATTGTGTGAATGAAGGAAAAAATATATAATGAGAATCAGAAGTTTTCTTAGAACAATATTAATAATAATTGTGACTGCAGTGAAATAAAATCTTGCAGTTTTACAGCACAGTTTTTATTTGGCCGAAAATAAAAGGATATTATTGTACATTTATCTTGGGAAGGTGCATAATAGCGGCGGTTCCTCCGGGTATGCAGATTTAAGCAGTATTTCACAATATACATTAACCAACGAAATGGAAAATGAGTAATATGATACATTTATATCTAATTTAAGATTCAAATATTTTAGAGTATTGCTCTATATGTATAGGTATATACGAATAAACGTATATATTCAACAGGTAGGTAAAGTATCCACTTCACACGTATAATCTGCAACCAACTGTCCAAAGTGATGACATCCAGCTGAATAATCCACTGCGTGTAGATGAAGAATCTGCTTGAAGCTTGATCGCAGCGGCTGAACGCATTCTGTCAAACGAATTGATTTTTGAGAACATGTTTTCGAGATTACGATGAAATGAGTGCGATAGAAATTTTCCTAGTGGCACTATGTGAACAATAGCAGTTTGTGAATTGATAGAAGAAAGCAGCTGGGTAGTTTACGGAAATAGCGGAAAACCGGAAAGCAGTCAATAATTCGAATTGACTTTTGAATTATGTTCTAACTTTGGTTGTATCGGGATCAGAATGGGGAAATAACCGGTATTTGATGTTATTTAAATCAGTATTATTGTAATTGTAAATTATTGTTGATGTTGCGGTGCCGCGGAAATGTTCACAAATAAAAATTAAACTTAAATAATAAATCAAAGTGAGGTGATGGTGTAGAGATGACAGTGGAACTGGACCGAGCTGCTGGTAGAAGACAATAACAGGACCATGGCAACATTAATGCACGCCAGCCGCGCACACAGAAATACATGAGGCTTAGTCCTGGAATACCCTGTTTTTTTTTCCATACTTTGACTACACAAGAGTGAAATGTTTTATTTTTAGGAGAACATAGTGTGAACCACTGGCAAGATGTTGGGAGGGGGAGGGAAGCAATCGAATTTTCTTGGAAGATTAGGAGTTACAGGGATAAGGAAAGACCTCACTAGGCAAATAGTTTCACAACTTCGCCGTTCGATAGAAAAATTAAGTCTGGTAAGAAAAGTTCGGCAGATCTCGAGCTTGGTAATAAAGGAGTGAATAGATTGAGCATGTCTAGTTCGCCTACTTGGCGGAATAACAGACGAGACGCCTGATAATTTGGGACTTTGGAATAATCTATAGAAAAAGCAGAGAATGCCCACGTTTTCTACGACGTTCTAGACAGAGAGGTCTATTAATTCGTAAGTGTGACATCATCAACCAGATGAATAGCTTTCATCTGGATAGAATCCAGAAGCTGCAGCGTATGTTTGGGAGACGAATTCCGAACATTCGAACTGTACTCTAGGACAGGTCGAGTCTGTGCTTTGTAGATTATGAGGAGCTGCTGGAATGTAAATTAGCTTTCGGCATGGAATAGAAGTTTTTATGGAGCGGTTTTCGTGATGGACCTCATTTGATAACCCCCGAGAGGGTGCTGTTGGTGATGATCCCGAACATGTATATGGAAGATTTTGTAGGAATAATTGTACCTGATACCATCATATTAGGGAATGTGGGATTCGCCATCCTGGTGCAGATACAAACTTGAGTTCTGGTTGCATCAAACTCTGTGATTTTGAGAAA
This sequence comes from Endomychus coccineus, assembly GCA_958510875.1. Taxonomy (NCBI): domain Eukaryota; kingdom Metazoa; phylum Arthropoda; class Insecta; order Coleoptera; family Endomychidae; genus Endomychus; species Endomychus coccineus. The sequence goes on from OY294069.1 coordinate 62,020,813, forward strand.
AACTCCATCTTCTCTTCTCACCAGTTACAGCAGTTAAGTACCAATATTGATAAAATTGTGCATAATTGACCTCCAAAACTAGAAGAGAATCACTATCCACATGAGATTTTGAAAACACAACACCATCCCCATTTGCTTACCTCTTGCGATAGACTTGGCGGAGCACGGCCAAATATTTATGATTTGTTGATAAACGAAACGATTGAGACATAAGAATTCTGTAACACATTCATGGTTTCTCATGGTCGCTGTGCGACCGTCGTTGTTAGTTGTTTCTATGGGCTTAGTACATACATGACCTACTAACTGGAAACGAGCTGTGTTCAATTGATCATGTGACTTATCTCCATTTTTGTCAGTAAAATAGCTTTCGGACCCTCCTGTGGGTCAAATGTGAATGACTGTTGGAACAGAACATATATTGGAATCAATTTAGAAACCGCTAATGGAAGACGTTATATTATGTTCTATGTTATAATGGAATTTTATCCAGATAGTGTACATAATGTATTTCACAACAGATACCTGCTGTCAGTTGACAGTTGACATTTATTCGAACTATAATATAAACAGTTTTATATCAACATCAAAACCGGTTCATTGCCGTTTGCAATATAGTTTTGGTTTCTAAGAGTGGTTGGTGATCTATCGATCACGGTACATTTTTTGCCTCCAAGTATTTCCAATGATGACTGTTTTTTAAGAGTTCATGAATCTCATTTTGTATGAATTATCTTTATCTTAAATTACTCCGCTTCATAAAAATGAGTAAATATGTTTTTAAAATATAGTAGTAAATTCTATTTATTGCTATCCCTCAAAAGACGGATATGTGATCTGTAATTCGTTTGTTATTATGAAGCAAACCTGTAAGATGGATCAACTCTCTTACATTCACAATGGTTTCGTGATATTATCGAAATGATGCTTGGATTATGCTCAATCGTTTAGTCGAAGGTTACATAGTAAAAAGAAACATAGTAAAATTGGATATTGCAAATGAAACTATATAAATCGAATCAGTGAATTATTATTGCATTGTTCAAGAGAAAATCAAAGTTTTACAAAACGGGTTGTCCTAGGTAGTTATGGTAGAATGGAAGTCCATAAGGGTAGCCATAATCACCACGGTACAAATCGGGGTAGATTGGATACGATGTCGGGGTATTAATATAACCACTGGGCCAGAAATTGGTCCTGGAGATCGATGGCGTCAAAATTGCAGCATTAGAAATTGCTGCGAAAGCTAAGAAACCAAGAAGAATCTGTAACAGAAAAATTAGTATCAATGCACAAATAATCAGATTTCAGAACGTGAAAGTGTTATTTCATATTCACGTACAATGAACAAACCACACACAATAACAAAGAGCATGTATCACTCACCGTTCACCGTTCAGGATATATTGAGAATATTGAGCACTTCTCATTGAAATGCAGTAGTCAAGAAGGCGTAAATAGCTGATACAAAAAATATATAGAGTCTCTATTACTTAATTTGTATTCATGTTCATATATTTCGATTACATCTGAGGCACATGAATACTAATTTTGAGAATATGGTATAAATTATAAAAGGGTTTAATGAGAAGGATCTATTGGTTTTGTGATTTCGAACTTTCTCCACATCTATGTTAGTGTTTGTAGATTTCGCTGATTTGATTTAAAACCTAGGATTATTGGAAAAACTGATTATTTGTAAGCTTATGCTGTGGTCATCAGGAAGTATGATCCTTAATTAATAACACACACACGTTTTGTGAATCATAAATCTTTCGCATTTTTGAAATAAAAAGTACTAGCTTGTGTTTTTCAACCATTTACTGTGATTTATCAAAATTGTTGAACGTAGTACAACTTTTCGAATTGAAAACTTATGGAGATTAGAGAATATAATTTTACACATAAAAGTCAGAGCTGCATCAATACTTTGAATGGAATTGACAGTCCAACTCTAAAGTTATTCAATAGAAAAATATCGTGAACGTTAAATAAATAAATCAATAATCAATATCGTCTCATATATTAACTGAAACCAATTTCGTTATAGTAGAAAAGTTGAAATGGATTAAGTAAATTCGTGCGTTTTTGTGGCTCACCCCCCTGGGATCCTTCAATGGGTAACATGATGATAATTCCTAATCAACTTGTCAATAACATGTTATCATCATCCATGAGAAGATACTATCCACGAAAGATATTTCAGCAAATTTTTAGTGAGACTACATAACGTATCAGAGTCGTAGCTAGAACCGTCTCATATTGTTATTTATTGTATGCTCTATTGCATTGATTGTTCAGGAAAACAAAGACACAGGGAATAGTTTCATTGAAACATTGAATAGACTAGATAAGCAATAGAATAATTGGGAATAAAAGTATGATATTTCTGAATCAATTCATAATTTACCCATTTAACAACTATAATAATTGTTAGTTAATTTTCCATTGATGGCAATATTAAAACTTTGTCATTGCTCATTATGATATTTGGGATAGCTTACCAATTTATTCAATCTCAATTAATACTATAATACATTCAGTTATTTCTAACAGATCACTGAACATTTTTCGGAATTGCTGACCAGTAGAAATTCTCATCCTGTAATAGGGAAACTATTGCCGAATTATTTATATCATAGGATCGTACTGAAACTTGTTCTGAAATTATTTCGTGGGTGGTTTCAAAACTAGTTCCAGCGTTCCTCATGAAACCATCTATACTGTTTGGCAAAATAAATGTTTGGGGTTCAATCCAATATACTATTCTCCGTAATGAAAATAAATTAGATGTAGATGATTGAATAAATATCAGTTATCATTGCTACGAAAAGATTGGAAATAATTAAAATTTTCTCAGAAACCTATTTGCTTATAAAAAATTAAGTTATAACTCATAAGTTAATGTGAGAAGAGGTACATGATGAAAGAGCCACAGCAAGAGTACAGTCACCTACAACTGTACTAGAATATCAGGTTCACACAAAAAGAAGTTTTCCAGAACCGGTGTTGTCAGACATTTTCACATTCAGGCATTAGATTTTTGTAGAGGGTAGATGTTAAAATTTAATAATATGAAAGTAATAAATATAATTTTTTTTCATTTTAATCCTCAACAATATTTAGTTTTAGATGTTCCCAATATACCACTTCTGCATTGAAAGTTTTGATTATTTGTAATTAGAGAAATAGAATAAGAATTATGGAAGGAACGATGAGCTTATTCTTACGCCTCTTTCATAATATTAGAGTTTACAAAATAGCTGAAATTCTTATGAAAGTCAATGGTCGAGATATAAACACATCACTATCGGAGTTTATTAAAATATCCAAGGACATTGTCATCATAAAGACAGAATGATGAGTTTATAGATATTGTAGTACTCGTATATATTTAATTTTACCAAAAAATTCATATAAAAACTTTCAGGAAAGCAAAGACTAATTTTTTCTGAGGAAAATCTCAAGTGACCAATTCCCACTATGAAAAGATCCCGACGTAACACCCTCAATATAAACTTTCATGTTTGAGATGAGAAACTTTTTTGTTTTGTTACATTTGTTGAGTAGTAAATTATGACATGCTTTTGAGAAATTGGTTTTTATGTAACAAAAATTTGATGTGTCTTCTTTTTTGATATCAGTGTCAGCTTACAAACCGTTGTCATTCGCAGTTTTAATTTTAACAAATAAATTATAAATCTTATTACTTACCAGGAATTTCATGATTATGTTCTCTGACTGAACTGATGTTTGGACCAGATCTTTTGGGTTTTATATTTTTCGGAATACATTATAATGTCATAAAAATGTAATTAATCTGCAAGCTCATCAAATACCAGTTAATCATATCCATATACATAATTTGAACAACATTCTATAATAGTGATTCAACCACATATTCATTAAAGGAAGATTTACATTTGAATATTTGAAAACTTTTCCTATCAGATGGAGGTGCTCAGAACTGCATGTTCAAATCGGTGATATATGCATTGAATCAAAACCCATTTTAGTTCCTGTAGTTTTGAAACTTTCATTTTGGATATGAGACTCTACAACGATAATTTCCAAAAAACTTATATCGCTCAATATGTCTATTTTGATCCAGTTTAACTTCTTATTTATGGAACAACTGCTCTAATTTGTGATTCCGAGACTCAATATTGACATTTTCATCGTAGTTAATATTAAATGGATTTCATACATACATCAAAACTTCTTGAGTGTGTTCTCAACAAAAGTTTGGTACAATTACTGTTCCAAGACAGCTTTATTGCAATTATTTGATTTAAATTTTTACTTCACTAGATACTATCTCTAAGTAACTAGTTATAACGAAAAAGAGGGATTCAATAGATAATAGATAGATGAAAATAAGACAAACAAAATTATCGAGATGTGTAGCTATCTCATCTTACCTCATGTTACGTTATATCAACTGAACGTACAATGTTATGGTGTGACCTGGTACATTATACATTTAAAGCGATTGTTGTGAGATCAATGTTCATGAAAAAATTGAAATCAATAAAGCGTTCCTCAAAAACGATTCATACATAAAATACACTCCTATCATAATATTATATCCAGATCAGAACTTATTTCACAAATCAAATACGCAACATTAGTTTCAAAGAGTTGTGATGGCCTGAACTCAATACATATCTGGTTCATTGCATAATGGAAGAAATCGACAATTGTGTGCCCCTTAGTTCAAAGAATCTTTCGGTTAATAACAGCCATCATCCAAACAAACGCTTTAATTGGGAAATACAGAAAAAAATAACCTCCTCAATGGAGCCAATGTACTGTAGAATCACTGATTCTGAGAAAAAAGTTTAAGGTCAATACTGTGTTCATCTTCGAATTGAAATTGTTCATTCTGTGTGAAAACGCACAGAAACTTGAAAACATGGGAAAAATATAGAATTGTGCTCTCTCATGAACCTCAGCCGCAAATTGAGAACGTTTTCAATATTACTGAGCTATCATTCTATCGAAAGGATATATAACAGAACTACAAAATGCTACAGAGAACCAAAAATATCTCACGTCATCTACTAGTCTTACTAAGAAATTCAACAATGTACAACATCGACAGATAGATTTTTTCAAACTTTCCAAATATTACGAGGAATGTTGGAATGCTTAAGTCCCAGATGGCGAAACCGAATCAATGTAACAATTGAGAAATAAATATTGAGTATCTTGTATTGGTTTTTGCCATATAACAAGGAGTAAGCCCCTCTGGTCTAGATCTATTAGTAACACTACAAAGTGATTGTTTTGGATAGCTGTTTCGCCTTCTCATGAATCTCATCATTAGAACGGGAAAGTTTGCGATGTTATACTGTCCAGAACTATTAGTTTGTACTGTCACTGATGGATCTAGACTAGAGAGACCTTGTAATTCATTATCTATCTCTCATTTTTCGCAAACATAGAATTGATGATATTACACTTCATAGCATTTATCATAGGATTGTTTTCCAAATTATTAAAATTCATACATACGTATATAATGAGGAATCTTTGGCTGTAGGAGTGGGTACCTCGAAATATTTTGACTGAGTCTGGCACCGTGTCTTCTTGGTTAGCCGCCTCAAACAGATCACTCCATGTGCTGATTGATGGAGTCCCCTTCGGAACGATGGTTGTCAATGATAGTGTTCTACAGGGTACTGTCGTTGTCTCAATTTTTTTTCTGCTTCATATCAACGATTTGTTGGGAGTGACTTTCTGTCCCGTTCACAGCTTTGCCAATGATGGTACATATCATACCGGTTTCTCCTCTGGAACCTCTATGTTATCATATGAACACAGAGTTGCTATACTGACACAAGTCGATGCAATGAATGAAGAGCTGGCAAGGATTTTGGCATGGACCTCCTAATCTGGAAGAGTTCAATGCAACCAAAACTTAGCTGGTATTTCCTTCAGAGGGCAGTGAATTCCTGCCCTGAAATACTGTTCAATTGTTTGAACTCCATCTCCAGAACATACGCTGAATCTTTTGGATCCTATTCGGAATAGAGCTATGCGTCCAGTTGGTGATGTTACACTTAGCAATTCATTGACCTTTTTATAACATAGTAGCAAGATGAGTGGCGATCTTCCCCTTTTCTATAAATATTCCTATAGTTGGTACTCAGACAAAATCTCGTCTTTATTTCACCATGAGCGATTCCAGACAGGCATACTAGAGAAGCTTAGTATGATTATTCCTTCATCCTAAAGCTCGGGACCTGTTAAACTCCATTTTAGCAGCCTATAACTTTTAAAGTTTCAGGAAAAATTCCAATTTCAATCTCATTTCCCAACATTTAATCGGTGGCTGACATGATGTTCAATGAACATCTGGTATTATACATTTTGTTCAATTCTAATGCCAATGAAACATGTTCCATATTAATTGGTGAGTGAGATTTATTTATTTATTCCGAAAACGTCTATTGATCATCAACAACTAACCAGAAGCTACTAACTTGAATGCTGAATTGTCATATCGTTACAAATAGCGTTGCTGACTTGATTATTATGTCATGGATTTACTGATAAACAATAAAACAGTTCACACTGTGGATACAATATAGCACTAAAATAGGAAATAATCCACTAAAAATATTCTTGAAGTACTGAGGGCATTTCGGTTGATAAGTAGCCATCATCGGAGTAAACTAAATTAGAAATCAAAATGTGCTTGTTTGAATACTATTTGGAGACAATAATGCAAACAAGCAACGGGTTATCCTTAGCTGGAGATGAATAAAATTTAATAAATTACTTCCTAGTTTGTACCTGTATCCATAATATGTTTGGCTAACGCTGATTTTTCACCATTGTTTTTCCTTATATTATACCGAGTTAGAATGTTCCTTTTAGTTTTACTCACAATGCATTTTAAACAGGACTCACAATCAATTTTGTGAATCCCGGATTTGTCGAAGTGTTAAACTTCATCAAAATTGTTGCTCAGCGGTTTTTTAACTTATCCTCACATCTATGAACTAGTTGTATTGGAATTCAGACATATTATTAATCTCTGAAGAATGATGAGTGAAACTTTCGAATTTCATAGGCAACACCTTTGATAAAGTTTCGACTTCTACAAATACGGGATTTACAAAATCGGTTGCGAGTCGTGTTCAAAATGCTATGTGGGTCAAACCAAAAGGAATATTTCATCTCGGCATAAAGAATATTTTGCCCAAATGAAGAAAAATAATGATGAAAAATCAGCGTTAGCCGAACATATTCTCAAGAAAACACAGTACGGTCAAATATCGGGGCAATCAAGGAGAGATCAAAATGTATAAGCGAAAAATTTATTTATTAAATTCCAATTTATCTCAAATAGTATTCGAACAGGCACATTCTGATTTATAATTTAGTTACCTCTGATGATGGCTACTTGGTAGCCGGAAGATTCTCAGCATTTTAAGAGTATTCTAAGTGGATTTCTTATTTTAATGGATGTAGGTACAGGTTGCAACTACAAACACGATATTTATTGATAATTATGAATTTAGCTGAGGTCTATTTTATGTTATTCATTAAATTTTGAATGATGTGAAACAGTGAGTTCATAGATAAATTTTTATCTGTCTTGCTGCATGACGATTTACTTCAGTCTATCGGCACATATTACAGCGAATAGATTAAGGATAATACACATTTAATGCGTGTACGATTATTACGTGACAGTAGGAATCATTCAAAAGCTACGTTTGTTGGTCTTTGTTGATTTGTGGGTGCGTTTGTGTAAAACCTAAAACAGTTCAGATAACAATAGTGAGAACTGAGTGACAAAAGGAGCCACATAAATGGACAATTCAAAGGTATTGAATATGTATTTCAAGTTTATTATCACATAAGCCTATCAGTATACACTGCTGTATTGGAAGAATATAATTAAGTAATTCGTATACGTTGAATGGATTCCGAACATGAACGAGAGATATTTTATAAAGTGTAAAAGAGTTCATACAGTGATGCACCATAGCACTATACATAAGAATATAATGGTGATAAGAAATCACCATTATCTGGCTACTTGGGAAGCTGAAAGGTCCTCAGTGAAATATTTTTAGTGGATGAGGGTGATTTTTTTCTTATTCGTTTTGTTATAATTGAATAACCGTTTTCGACTACTAATTATATATTACTAAATGTTTTCCGCGGGTTACGCCCGCAGAAACTGCTGCTAAACTTAGCTGTATAAGTGTCGGCTGCGCCGCCGCGTAGTGATTTCCCTATTTTAAGACCTAATGCGTATTTAAAATTAATGCTCAGGAAGACGTGAAATTATGCCTTATATTATGTGAAAGTTCATTTGAATCGAAAGGGATATCTATAATATGTGATGATCTATCACGAACATTGTACCGGGATATCAAAAATTATCTTGGTCAAGGGTGGTTGTGGAATCTAAAACGTGTGTCTTACTTTACGTTTGAAATAATTATGTCACTGTCACACTGACATCATCAATAACCTACAAATTTCATACCTATTTATTTCAGTTGTAAAACAATAATGAACTACAAATTAAAAATTATCTTGGTCAAGGGTGGTTGTGGAATGTGAAACGTGTGTCTAACTTCAAATTTTTGAATATGTTTTGTTGTGTCAGAATCTGTTAAGTCATTGTGCTGAAATTTTCTAATCCAGTTTTTGAATCATGCTTCTTACCACACAGCACAAAATTTTCATACTTGAAGCCTATTTTCGAACGGGTGCGCTAGTTAATGGAAATTGGCAATACAGTCAACGTTTGTGTTTGGACAATTTTCGAGAGCACTTCCCAAACGTGGCAATATTACCGGACAATTTTTATGCGTGCCTTACAAATTGTGTTGGAGTGTTTCGCGAAACTGGTTGTGTGACTCATGAAAAAGGTGCTGGTAGACCAAGAGTTCGTACAGAAGAAGTTGTCAATGACGTTCGTAAACGTATGGAATAGGAGCCTGCAAAACCTTTGAAACGTTTTTCTCAATGTAATGTGCAACCATAACGCCAGAAATGCTGCAAAACGGTTTTCACAGCATGAGGATGCGCGTCAACTTGTGCATCGAACAAAACGGGAGACATTTCAACAATTACTGTAATTTAGTTTTTCTTGTTACTAAAGCCGTTATTTCATAATTTGTAGTTCATTATTGTTTTACAACTGAAATAAATAGGTATGAAATTTGTAGGTTATTGATGATGTCAGTGTGACAGTGACGTAATTATTTCAAACGTAAAGTAAGACACACGTTTTAGATTCCACAACCTCCCTTGACCAAGATAATTTTTGATATCCCGGTATGACTATTAATGTATCAGCTGTTTGTTATTTAAAAGTTACCTGATCTGTTGTAATGGATAGTTTCGACTGTGATAATAATACATTATTAATACATTACATCTATGAAACTGTTTGTCATTTCGAAAAACTGCTTTCATTCTATTTGGAATCAGATAATTCTGATGACTTCCTGTACATTTGTTGAATATGTGAAGCCGATATATTTTGATTAAACTCTATATTACTTTCATTCCATTCGGAATCAGATAATTCCGATCACTTCTTGTACATTTGTTGAATATTTAGAGCCGATATATTTTGATTGAACTCTACAGAAGAACAATTTTCACCTTGCTAAGAAATGAAGAGTCTCTGAGAGTTTCAAACTTTTTTCTCTGTTGCGTGCTAAGAAGATTCACTCGTGAAAATATTCTTTCATTTGCCGAAGAATGTGAATCACCTCAGATATCAAATACAAAGGTGGTTAATACAGGAAAAAGGATTTTGTCATTTGTTATTACTACAAGAAAATATAAAGCATAAGTGTTAATGTGACCTATTTCCCAAGAATTTATGTATAAGTTATTACTACTGTACGTCACTATATGGTGCATAGATTTGACTCCTGAAAAAGGAATACCGTTTTCTTACTAAGCTCGTAAAATGACGAGTAGCAGACCAGTTGTAGAAGGCTCTAAATATTAGATCTACTGCAAAAATAGTAGACCTGGAACTGTCTTGAACTCTAATTAAAATATTCGAATAAATTGACCTCATAACAACTGAACGAAGAAATAAAGAATATAGTACTTCTTGATTTTGTCAAAAAATTTATAAAAACTCTGTTTGTTTGGCAGTTGAGTACTTTTGAATGCAGCAACATCAACTCGATACATAAGAGAACATATTATAGTATCTCCAAGTCGCAGTTCTAGCTTAGTATATTACCTGTCAAAAATGTCAAATTATATCGGATCCCTTTCATCCTGTTTGGGATTGAGTTTCTGGAAATCGGTTCTTAGCAGGTGCCTACGTCATATACGTAACCTATTTGCGAAGTTTCAAGTCGGTGGTCAGCATAACTATTGCTTCGAAAATAACATCAAACCCATTCAGAGTTCATTTTATTACAATTAATTAACCTCACACCGGCCGACATTTTTGTGGCTATATCCGTCATATTTTAAGATTTCTAATTAAACTTTCTGAGAGCTAGATTCTATCGCATCAATAAACTGATAGCTAGAGGCCATTCTCAAATCAGATTACATATAAGAAAGAGAAGCGAGCCTAAGATTGATCCTTGAGCTACAGCCTGTGGCTTTCCAAAAATACATAGATATCAGTATATTCTAAGATTTTTTGAGAAAGCAACAGTGTAGTAAAAAAATTTGACAACATCAATTAGAAATTAAATCTGATAAGTTTTTGTGCAACTTATTGTTTTCTGTTTTCAATGTGAATTCAATATTTCTAGTTATTGATATATTTCAAGAATGAGCTGACACATCATCAACAAATCTGTACTAAATCTGGATATATTCTCAGCTGAAGTAGAATTCGAGTTTTAATAGTAAATTATTTCATTCATTTATCTTATTGAAATCTGTAAATACTGGAAAGTAGTTGATAATTAATAGCAAACTTCCCTATGTTTTCACATTAATTGGATCAGTATTTTACGATAATCTCGTTGGAACTATTAGATAATAATTTATCTTATTTTCAATATCAAATTTCATATAGAAATATGATTTCGCTTCATTTATTGTTTAATACAGTCTATTATTTGCAAACTGTGCTGTAGTAGCGGATCTAGTAACATCTTATCTTGAATAGTAGACTCAAGCCTGCCCTGAAGATATCACCTATAACGATTGGCGAAACGTCGGTATCAAGTTGTGCTATTGTGACGTGGAATCTATTCGAAAGCCGAAAATTTTCTAATAATGTCTCAGTTATTATACACGTAAAAAAAAACAATTATACGTTTTATCTCATCATGATGATTAATTATCGGCAAGTAATGAGTCACAGTCCCCATTATTGACTTTTCCAAGTTATCTTCATTGACGTAACTCTCATATTGTTATAACAGATATAACATCGGAAAAATTAATTCTTGTCAAGGTTTCTTATCGTACAAATGAGTTCACGTTGCTATATTTTTTTGATATTACCACCATAAAATGAATTATGGGAATTAATAAATTAAATTATATTGAAGATCAGTGAAAATAATAGTGTAATATATTCTAACATATGAAAAATTGTGTTTTGAGTATAATTTTATCTATATTACTTGTTCTGAACCTCGTATAACAATTGTGTTTCCATGTCTTCCAACTACATTTTGGAGAAAAAAGTGCTTTTGTAATGTTCGCCCCATTTGAATTTTTGATCCCTTACAACCTAAACACTTTTTTAGAAAAAATTGTTGATCGACAAAATCAATATTTTATGGTTCGTTTATTATATTTTCCACAACTAATGAATCTGATTACATGGAACACATTTATGTCTTGTTTCAATTGATTATGGTACGATTTGATATGTGAAGCTGTCTCATGTTAAGTTTTTTATATCCCAATGTGTCGCGTGAATTTGATTGTATTACTGAGAACTGTTTTGTAATTTATAATATCATTTTTTCGATCTGGGAAATTCAAGTACGAATACTTCAAATTATTCCTCTCATTTATTAACTAGAGTCTGGGTAATATGTTGCTGGATAACTTCATGTGAATATAGACATGCCTCATAATTGTGAAGGTCAGAACAAACACTAGTATAATGTATATTCATGTAAAACATTTACTATCGCTGGAAAACAACTCATCCAATATTTAACGATTCTGTCCAATATAATTAAGCAACCTACGTCCTGTTTTCTTTTCATGAAAAAATGATGGAATAATTCAGATGCTTCAAGCTAATTAGTTCACATATTTAAAAAATATAATTATTTCTTCAAAAGTCTGATGTTTTGTTGAATTTGTTTAAACTTTCTTTGCCTTATTGGCCACAATTTCGTATATGTACATTGAGAGATATAGAATTAAAATTTCTGAATTATGAAGATAACGTAGATAATTTAACATCGGACCCACATTCCGCGTAGTCTAGTCCGGCGAGTTTACTAATTAACTTGTGGATGTCTAGTTCAGCGTGCTTTCTGTCATATCCATCGATATGAATGATGAAATGTTCTTCGAGGTGAGAATGAAGCAATTCAACACCATGTTGAAATGATTATGATTATTCATCCGGCACATAACTAATCGAAAATTTGTGTGCAATGCGTTTTTTTTGTGAATTAATCTCGTAATAACTATTGTCAATGTTGTAATTATTATAACGAGTCATTAACTTTCATGAAACTTTGACAAAGCATCACCGTAGATGAGAGCACAATTAATTATCATAATGATATTATCCGGTCTCAACTGTCATTATGACCTGAATCAAAATGCAATAATTCATGATGCAAGCCTTCCAAAGTCCAACAGTACCAATGTAAATATTTAGTTTATCATTCATTCCTCATCATACATCATACAATATCATAAGTAAATCAAAATTACTTGAATAAATTTGACTTTATTTGTGTTATCCGAAGTTGCTTCTGCTTAATGATAATTTGATTGACGAAATCTGTAAGTATATTTATTTATTTTTTTCATAGTAGTGGCTGAATGAAACACTCGATTACACAAACATCTTTAATAGTTTCGGGATTTGGATCTCATCATCAGAAGTATATCAGTATATACTGATTATACAAACTGCAGTGGATCGGTTATCCGTTAATGTTGCCATACCGCCATTTCACAGAAGCTGTAGGTACCTCATCATAGATGTTCATTGCATCACTAACTGTCAAAGTAATTACCAATCATATTAAAACTCATACCTACACTCCTCTATTCAAAACGATTTAACTTATGATCAATGTGTATTAATAATTGATCCATGGGGGGTATCGATTCACCTTATGTTTATCAATGAACTACTACCCTTTCAGAGGTTTATATCAACAACAATATAAGATTCTGATATGCAGGGATGAGAGTTCGAATCCCACCTATTGTCTTCTTAATGCAGAAAACTCATCAGTACAAAAATGGGACTTCCATATTCCATATAGCTTCAAGAATATATCTTTCGATTGCTTCTTTATAGATCAAAATTGAAAAAAATTGATAAGAGTGAATGAAACAGACAACTCCGCAGATCCATGCTTCAATATATTCATAATCAACATAAACTATTTTGTTCATCATTAACATCATTAACAATGATTGCTAATAATGTCTAGCTCGAGACCTGCCGAACTTCTTCCTACCAGAATCCATTTCTCTATTGAACATACCTACAAGTTGTGGAACTCTTTATTTAATGAGGTCTTTCCATATGCCTATGTTCTCTCCCAACATTCCACGTCCATAATATCTACAATGTGTTTATATTTTAAAAATTGGTATTTATCATTACAATAGTTGTATCAAAAAGTGTTTTATTAAAACGTTTTTGGGAAGATTCAATTGTTTTGGATAAGAGACAAGAATATAGAATTGTACTAATCTTTGCTTTCGATCCAGCTGCATGATAAAGTAACAAAGAGTTTGCAACTACTCCCCCACCTCCATTGCAAATCTTATATATAATAATGAAACCTCAGGCATCTCATCAAAAATGTCTATCGTATATTCCTTGCTTTCTCATATTGTGATCTGAAATGATCTTTCGCTTTGAGGAAATGGAAATGGAAACTTAATTAGTTCAAAAGTCTTGAGCATCAGAAGCTATCCCAAATGCTGTAAACTAGAGAACATACATGAATAAAATATTCAGTTATTTCTGTCCATTGCTATCTGCAATGTAGATAACTGTGAATTGGAATAAATAAAACCTTCACTCATGTCCGTTCTCCTCTAGTTTGCACTTATCATTTATTGCTCCAAAGGATTATTCTTAATATGACTAACTTGATGAACTTAATCATTCAATTTCAAATTATATCGTTGAATCCATTCACGATTCATACAAAACTTATGATGAAGCACTGAGTTATAGTGTTGCAAATTTCTCAACGGAATTGAATATTTATGAAGCTCAGTTTCGTTTCCTAACCACAAACTGATACTCAAATGATTGAATGGAACAAAACTTAATATCATCTAAATAAAAGACTGAAATTTTATTGAGTTGTAATTCCTGGAATACATATTAGTACCGGGATATCGAAAATTATCTTGGTCAAGGGTGGTTGTGGAATCTAAAACGTTTGTCTTACTTTACGTTTGAAATAATTATGTCACTGTCACACTGACATCATCAATAACCTACAAATTTCATACCTATTTATTTCAGTTGTAAAACAATAATGGACTACAAATTAAAAAGTATCTTGGTCAAGGGTTGTTGTGGAATGTAAAACGTGTGTCTTACCTTACATTTTTGGATATGTTTTGTTGTGTCAGTATCTGTTAAGTCATTATGCTGAAATTTCCTAATCCAGTTTTTGAATCATGCCTCTTACCACACAGCACAACATTTTCATGATTGAAGCCTATTTTCGAACGGGTGCGCTAGTTAATGTGCATCGAACCAAACGGGGGACATTTCCAACAATTACTGTAATTTAGTTTTTCTTGTTACTAAAACCGTTATTTCATAATTTGTAGTTCATTATTGTTTCACAACTGAAATAAATAGGTACGAAATTTGTAGGTTATTGATGATGTCAGTGTGACAGTGACATAATTATTTCAAACGTAAAGAGTAAGACACACGTCTTAGATGACACAACCACCCTTGACCAAGATAATTTTTGATATCCCGGTAGAAATATCTGTGGAGGGCGGTTCATAATGTAACAATTTTGAATGATTTATGAAATAATTTATAACAGGTGAATTACATATTCAATCGATCATTCAGTCCTATTACTATTTCTAATAATCAAATTAATGAATAAATTCCAAATTCAATAAACTTCATGATATACAAGTTGAATTGATTTTTTTTCATGATAATGAAAAATGAAAGTGAGAAAATAAGGGGTCATTAGGAATTTTCAAAACTTAAATGATGGAAAATCCAGTATCTAGTTTTCCTGTATTCAATGATTTACTCTTGAGGATGACTTCACACCCATCATGTTACTGTACAATATGTAGAAGGAAATGTCAATATGGTGAGTGAGGAAAAACTACCACTTTCGAATAGAATTGTAACATCAATTTAGTAACTCCGATGAGTTAGTTGACACGAATCTCATGATAACTTAACCAAATCGTTTGGAACCATCTAAAAATTTCTGTAAAAAATCTTGAATAGGAAGGAATTATTCTAAAGCAGACTTATTCGAAACAAGTGATTCATGTTTTGCTTGTACCTTCAAATAAACTATTTGACAACTTCTATTGACGTATTGATTATCATTCATGATCTATGTTGGAAAATTGGACATTACTATCTTGATTGTTGATAATACTTCCATTTGTAACTCCCGTTCTATAATGAATAGAAACACTTCCATATCACATTGTGAAGGGTGAAACGATAGATTTTTGATGTTTATTAGAAATTCAAGGTGAAATTTCCTTGTGTCGATCATAAATCGAAAGGATAGAACAATCTTAGGTGAACCATCACGTAAGGAATGTTATGCCGCAGTAACAATACAATCAATAACTTCAACGTTGATTTTCGGATATAAAAGTAGTTTTTGCATCATAAAATACTATTATGGGACACATACGTGCATAAGAATCGGAATATTCTTCCGACATCTCCCATTTTTATATTTAAATGATTCAAAACTATAATTTATTCTCATTAATAGCTACTGTATTGGCACGGCAACATTGAAGTTATTATCGGATGTTCATTTAAAATTCGATAAAAAATTTAACGATCCCATTAGTTTTGTATACCAACAAGTATAATTATTTGATAATTAGCACTATTGCCCTAACCCACAGCCAATCAACGTCAAATGATTCATTGTATTTTTATAGAAGGTATTTCGTTCAATGTGCATTAACAATCAACATTCAGATAACCACAATCAAAACATAAGCTACTCATTACACAGGTGTTGCTTGAGTAATTCAATTGAATAGTATAAGTTTATTTCGATGTTCGTTGAAATGGATGTTCTTGTGATGCGTAATTGAATTTATCTATCTTTGAAAACAATGTGTCATTCTTCTATATCATTCAACCTAGACTGTATTTACCTATTGCTACTTGAAAATTACTGATTGCCTGAGAAAACCTGAGACGGCTCCGGAGGAAAACTTATAAGATATTCTGGCGGAATAATGAGTCATGAATTGTCGTATTTGGTCAAATTCAAGATCCTACAATCTGAATTTTCCGGAACATTTAACGGAAAACAAGATAATGGCCGCTTCTTTAGATACAGAATGCTGGGGTAGGAGGATTTTTATGACTTTATTCGGCAATTTCCATGAGCAAAAATATTGTTGTGAAAACTCCGAAAACAATTTTGAAAAGGCAATTTTCTGGAAAATTCAGATTGTAGGTTCGTGAATTTTACCCAATTTGACAACCCATGACTCCTGTGTACACTCGATCCGAGTGTCAAAAATGATTCATTTTAAGAGAAACAGCGTATTTGAAATTTTCCATGGTTTATCACTTATAGCTTTTCGCGTGCAAGTTGTCATCGTGAACAAATTGAAGTATGGTCTTGAAACGTCATTCACCGTGAGCATGCAATGTTAGTGTCGTGCAACGCCTGAATTTTGAGTTTTTGGCAATTGCATGCTGCAAAAGTAAGCGTGCAAGTCGGCTTGAGGAGTTGCACGGCCGGAAACTTGGTGTGCAACACACAGGGAGGGACCTCGTCTTCTGGATCTAGGCGTTTCAAGGCAATGTCGATGTACCATTGTAATGACGTGCAACTATTGAATCATGACGGAATGTTAAAATCCTCACATTCATTTCCATGAACGAAGTATATCTTTCATAATTCCTAAAGACAAATATAGGACTCTAGTAATTGTGAATTTATATCATTTCTTGGATTACTATTAGATGAAGGATTTGCCTGAAGGAAACATTGTGATTAAGTTTCCTCTCATTTGCTCATGGAATTTAGGTGGCAAGAAACAAAATTCTATCAGTTAATATAATGGTTACAACTTATTTGGATGTAATCAACTCAAAAATTAGTCAAGGTATTTTAGTCCGGGGTCCCTCGGCAAATATACCTCATATTTTCAAAATTCAGGGTAAAGCAATTAGGGTTATAAGAAAACGTGCCTCACCGGCAAGACTGTGTCCTCAAGGAACTAAAAGCTATGTCTATTCTCTGTATTTACATTCAACATTGTCTAATATATGTTAAAACGAATATCAATAAATATTCTACTCGATGTGATATGCACTGTGTCAACATTAGAGCGGAATGTAATTTTACCTATTAATTATCACCGCATAAAACGTAGCGGAAATAGTGTTAATTACAGAGGTCCAACTTTTTTTAATAAACTACCACTACTTATTAGGGGTTCCCACTAGACAATTCTTCAAATTTTATTAAAACTTTTAAGGAATTTTTAGATTTTCTGTTCTGACTTAATACGTATTAACTTTTTATTCTTCTACGTTCTATCATAATTTTGTATTTTTTTTCTCGATGATTTCAAGCCAATACTTGGTATTTAGCATGGATACGTTATCCAATTCTATTCGATTATATTCTATTCTATACGTGTGTGCCACCGGTTATGACCTGTATCGTAAATAAAAATAAGTATTTTTAAGTTTCCTACCATAATATATGAATACATGAATTGATTCACTTGGATAATACCTGTGCTAATAAAGAAACTCTGAATAATTCATAAGCAACTAGATCACAATTTCCCTCACTCATATGAGCCGAAAATTATATAACGATAGATTAGAAACAGTTTACAAGGGATGATACTAGGACCCTTATTGTATCATTATGTAGCGAAATTCATATAAGTTTTGAATAATTGTTTAGTATTGTCTATTAGGGAAAACGTTATTAGTCATAAATTTCATATAAATAGTGCATATAATTTTAAAAGAAACGCGTATAAAGTATCATATCTAAGTAATCACGGGTGTGTAGATTGTTGTAAACGAATATAGAAAGTGCCGGGCGTAAACGGCATTGTATTGTAGAGGTGAGATTTGCATTCGTTTCAATTCATAACCGCGTATTGCTTATTCCATTCAAGACCGTGAATACATCGTGTCACTATAAGATATCACAACAGCTATCGTAGGTTTAAAAATCTTTGGGACATACTTTTGAAATTGGTGAAGGTTCATTAGCGGAAATGAGTAAAAATAGCTTTCCACCAAGTAGTGCCACCAAAGATGGGTATAAAAGACGAACTGCGTACTGTGAGCATTCAATTCACTTTTGTGAGAACCAAGTAGAAAACGCCCAAACAAAAATATAAGAGCAGCAAGGGCCAAGAAGTCATCAGATTAGTGAAGTACTAGGTGAAATTGAGAGTCCCATTTTAATATTTGCCTCAACAGTAAAATGTATACCGTGCTATTATTTGCTCGGAATTTGCGCGCAGAAGGCTTTTGCTATCATTTTCCTCATAACGTACTAATAAAACGAGTGGCGGGTATTTTTAGGTGGTCTTGAACGAATTAGGTCATTGTACGTTTCCAGAGAGTGTGAAAGAATTGAGTAAAAGGACTTTAGATATACTTGTGCACACTGTGAGACTCCCGGGAGTAGAATTATGTCATAGACGAGGAGCTGCCCTCAGCTTGTGCACATTGCGAAACCCCCTAGAACAGCTGGGGGTGGCCGTAAGCGTGAATATCGTAATCCCCTTTCTTTCGTACTCCTCCCGAGAACACAATACAGAGTATGCGGATTGAGTTGATTGTAGCTAGTGCACACTATAAGACCCCTTGGAGTAGGTGCTATAACCATTGGTTGTGAATATATAAGACGAATAAGTGAGGTATCTAACACAATTGTCCAATTAACGGTAAACATGCCATGATAAAGAAAGTCCACGTGCTAACACGAGGAAAGACAGGGTGAGCGAAATGAAGTAGTTTGATAGTAATATAGAGTTGCCGGAATAATCCTGATATTGAGTGGGCCAGGACCGAGCAAAGACCGATATATGACCGTCTGTACGGTCAATTCCGATACTATTCATTTTGCCCCATTTGGGACCCTGGTTATTACTTCACTTCACCATAAGAACAAGGTCTTCTATAAGATAGCACTATGACAAGCTTCGTGGTAAGAACCATAGCAGAATTCCTCGATGAGGAGTAAACCTTAGCAAAGAGATGGCGCCAGAAAAAAAGTCAATTAGATTCAGATCTGGTAGACTTGAAGGAACATTGATACTGTATTAAGCATTAAGCCCCAAAGTGGCAAGGCACGTTATATTTAAATGAATGTTATGGTATATTTCATTAATCTGGTTATTATGCCGCCGGAAACTGTCAATATTTCAGAATTTGATAAAATGTAGCACCTTATCAAATATACCTGTCATTACATAATCCTTTTTAAGCCAATAGTCGAAGACTGGCCAGAAGGCGTTGACTGGGAGGAAATTTCTTCCACCAGCATATGTAAGTAACGTCAGGGCCGGGAGCAGCAAAGTTTTTGGTACCGACAAGAGCTTGTCAGATCTCATCCTCGATGACTCCGTCGCACACTTCTGTTTGCGGAAGTTCACTGCAAAACGCTTCAAAGTGTGCTAGGGCTGGTATACCTAAGTGAATTGGACGCAGTAAATGCCACACTCTGTTTCGCCTTCTCCACAGTCGGGAGTGGAGGGTTTAATTTTGGGTGATGGAGATTCAAAAAGCCGAGACACAAATGTCACAATGTCAGATAATACACATCTTTTGAGGTTAAGACGTAGTCATATAAATATACAGCTTCAGAAGATTGGGGTAACGAGAACCATGTGAATATTAATCAATAAATAAATTTGCTCCACTCTGCAGTTACACTTTTATCCTTCCCTGTCAGACATCGTGATTCACTCAAGAACAAAGAAGTAGTCGCATGCCGAATGGCTTAGGCGACCTATGGATTCATTATCCTCACGCCTGGAGATAATGTGATTTGGAAATAATCTCTGCACTGCATTCATTTATGCTCTTGTGTTATGTGAAGTAACCACATCTTGCTGCAATTCTTTCCTACAAACATATTCAATTGAAGTATTAGATATAATACGATTTCATTGCAAAAGCATGCTTTCACTTTTCCGTGATTAGTCCAGTCAGAAAAGTGGGGAACTTACCAACTTCGTTGTAGGAAGTCGAATCTCATGAAGGTCATCCGTGACTACTGAGCTACTCTTCTCCTCCCCCAATCCACCTCAATATGCTAAATTAACCCTATGTTCAACCCCATTTTTTAGATAATTTTAAATTTATCAAAAAATGAGAATTAAGCATCCAAATTGAGTTCTAGGAGTTTTTTGGGTCGCTGAACATGAATCCGATGACATTTTTCCGGGAAATTCATTCAATGGACGGAAAATAATTGTTTAACATGAACATCGAAAACATAAGCTCCATCGAAAAAAGTAGAATTCATTGTGAAATTTTCCGCGTTTTTCCAGAAAATCATATTCTACAACTTTTTAATCAGCAAATTCGTAATGAGCGACCAGAAAAACTCCTAAATTGACCTATCACACGATAGTTTCGATGACATGGGAAGAATTTCATTCCCGGTCTTCCACAAGTTTCCGCAAATTTTCCTGGTTTTTTGCTAGTCTGGATCGAAATACACCGCTGCCAACCTCTGTTATATATGAAACAATGAACACGTGAAAAATGAGTGAACTTGTGTGAAATTTAACAAATTTTCCCGATTTTCGTCCAATGAATTAATTTTCCGAGAAATGTCCTCAGATTTGTGTTCAGAGACCCAAAAATCTACTGGACCCTGTTTTGGAGGCTTTATTCAAATTTTTTGATGAATTAAAATAGAGTTAATTTAGCATATCGGGGTGAATTGGTGGGAATGAAGAGTCGCTCAGTAGTCACCAATGAGCTTCATGGTCCATAGAACATCATGCAGGAAGAATTTTTCAGATTCGACCTCCTGCAACGAAGTTAGTTGTTAGTCGGCCTATTTCCCCAGTTTACAGACTGGACTATACCATTTATGTGTTCTCTTGATTTATGTTATGTGAACAATAATTGATATTTTACATTAACCACATGGCTATATCTATATAGTTAATATGTTTAAGGAACCTTCGCTGTCGGATGCTATAAATATATTTGCACTTTGAGTTGCCATTCTCCACACATCATTAATGTGATAATTAGTACAAACATAAAAATGTGTTTGTGGGAAGAGAAGCTATACTGTTGATAATTCAAACCAATTTGCGTAATACATTAACATAACGAGTCATTCATTGTTGAAAATTTTGCTATTTGAGGACATCCTTAAAATAAAAGAATGAATTTATGTAAGCAATTTGAGTTGAAGTATTACTAATTTTACAGATATATAGTGAAAGTATTCTGCATAAAAATGAATTGAATATCAGTTTATCTGATAATAAAATTCTCATAGTTCAATAGGAATGAGCATTGTATTCTGCCCACATTGGAAACGTGTAATATGTAATTGCAACACTTGTTGCTTTGTATAGCGGCACATGTTGAATGGTTGGTATAATTACGTCCTTGAATATGAAACAAATGACTGTGTCATTCAAGGAGACTCAATAATCATTTATATTTCAGTTTCTTATTCATTCCAAACATGATGTTATATGATGAAACAATAATATCTGAAAATACTATACTTTGTATGATGCACGTTCGTGTTTTACTTATCTGAAGTTGAATTATGTTCAGGCTGCATTTGCTGGGACTTTCAACTTCGGGTTGGTATACATATTATAATTACGTCCTTGAATATGAAACAAATGACTCTGCTATTCGACGAAATTGTTCTAGTAAATACTAGTAGATTTCTTTACCGTTCCAGTGTTTTGCCAAAGAATTTACTAACTTGTTCTTTATTATATACATCGATAGGAAGGTTGTCACTATAAACATTTACTTTTGGAATGGAACACATTTACTTCTTCTGCAAAATATGCAGTTGACGGAGAACAAAAATGTTCATCTCGACCATCATATAAATAAAGTGTTTAATTTCAATTACTTTGGACTTTTACTTCGTGTGCACTGTAAGCAAAAACTTTTTTCGTCTTACTGCCTGAATCTATAGTTTTCTTTTCTGAGCAAACAGGAAACAATAATATTTTGTTCCTTGCGGTCACTTTACAGGCTTATGTGTGTAGCCAAAACATAACACGAAGGTTTTTACTGTTAAATAATATAGCTTTATATCCTGCATTTGTTTTCATGCAAATGGGTGCCACTCCGTAGTAATTGATCGAGTACCAATCAAACTTCCCCAACCTGAACGCACGTTGAGCAAGCAGGACTCATTTGTCAGAATCACTTCAAATCATACGAAAAATTGAACGGAAATTAGCAGTTCATTAAAGACTCCCAGATAGAAACATTAAAACCGATGCAAATAATTATTTAAATGAAATGTATTAAAAAAATGAACCAAAAAGTTCGAAACTAAAGCTACGATAAGCGAATACAACTGGTTAGAGAATAGATATGTCGTAGTTTCGAATTTTGAGATTTCCAATTCCAAGATAAAATTATTTTTATAATGAAAATTAATATTTACAAAGCATTTCTGTGATTCACACACATAATGTAATATTGAGCTTTTCATTCTCAGAGTCAAATTTATCAATTTTCAGGGTTTTCCGAAACTTATTTCAAAAAGATGCAATATCGAGACTTCAATTCTCTTAGCTTAAGTTCTTAGAGGAAAAAAAAGTTCTGTAGGATTTTAATATTTATTCAACTATATGTAGACAGTTATATTTCAAAAATGCCTAGTGAAGCAATTACGACAAATTTAAGCAGCTTTTATGTTCTGACAGATATTGAAAATAAGCAAGTTATACGAATCAAACTCTACATCAAGAAGTGTATCGCTGCTGGATCTACTGTGTTGAATGTGTACTTCAATTTCATATTAAAACAATTGCAGGTTCTCAAATTCAGCCTTTAATTAAATGTTATCACTCTATACCTGTATTTTGGTTATAACCGCTTGCCGATTCTCTAGTTTGGAATCCTTTTTCAAGTAAGTAGGTATTTCATAAAAATAATTATTTGCATTGGTTTTCTTGATTTTATCCAAGAGCATTTAATGTGCTTTCACTTGTTCAAGTTTTATTTCGGAGTTTCAATGATTTCTCTCTGTGGGTCCTTCTAACTATATGTTAATTTTGCAGAAACCATTATTTTTCAAACGAATTAGAGATCCTTATATTCTACATGATTAGTATCTAATTAGCATTTGATTACCTTGCGTCCCACCTGAACTGTCTATTGTTACATTATTATGTATTTCACTATTTTAAATTTAATTCCAAAGATAAACAGTAATTGGAACTGGCGAACTTACTAAGCTCCTTTGGGGTACACATAGCCAACAAGGCACCTACGAGAGGTACCAACTGTTAAAATAATATATCCACAAATTTTAATGAGTCTTTCTATTACACTGAGGTAACCATCTCTCTTATCATGAAGCTCTTATCATTAATGTTTCCATCACATTCAGTAATATTAATAACGAGGAGATACCTTCATTTAAAAGTAGACCCATAACTTAGGATAGTCTGTTCATGTTCAATTAGTTAACAATGATGAAACTACTACAACGGATGCCAAGTTTGATACATTCTTAAAAATGATTAGTGATAACATTGAAAGGGCTTTTCCGGAAAGAAGCATACGATAAACTTATCAACAGACATGAGAATAATCCCGAAGTGATGTAGAGTATTATCGATAAATACAGGAAATGCCTCAAAAGTACATTGAATTGTAGCATTAAAGCTGAAGATTTTAACAACTACTTCATCAATGTAACTTAATCTTTAACAAAACATACGAATTGTTTGAGTAAATCACCAAATGACTACCCTTGCTATGCCTTCAGAATTAAAATTCGACGAACTTGCCGATATTAACGTCAGAGATCTGATAGTTGGCTCAAAAATAGTATTTCCATAGACGTATATGGTTTGAATCAAAGAATACTAATGGAATGGCAGTAGTAAATGAAATTACTATTGATCTCACGAAACTCATAAATCGTTGTATGAAAGACTCTTACAATCACAGATCTTAAAATCGCTAAGGTGATACCGGTACATAAAAACGGCGATACTGATCAGTTGACTAATTATAGGCCAATATTGATCGTACCACTATGAAATGTTTGAGAAAGCACTTAAGGCAAATTTAAGTAAGCCCCTAGAGAAATTCCATATCCTGAATCCATCACAATTGGGTTTCAGAAACGGACTCTCCACAACTTACACTCGTTGATCACTAAAGTTGCAAAAACCTTCGGGAACGGATAATATATGTATGCTTCCTTCAACGATCTACCCAAAGTCTTTGATTGTGTCTCTTCTAAGCTTCTGATAAGCAGAATGAAATATTACAAATTGTCTAATAACAGTATCTCCCTTATACGATCGTATCTCACTGGAAGATGCCAAGAGACTTTCTTCAATAATGAAGCTCCAAATTTACAGGTAAACAATTGAGGTGTTCCTCGGTACTCGGGTCTATATCAGTCCTAATATTATATTTATTTATAATTATAAACGATTCAACTTATAATTTTGATGATCAAGAACGTATTCTATTTCCGGACGACACAACTAAGCTAAATATTTCTAAGAACTTGAAATTAGTGAATTCTGTTGCCCAAGATACAGAAGCTTAACTTTCTGATTGGCTAAATTGAATCTAAATGCTTAAATGAATTTAAATTTCAAAATCTATGTTTTACATCAAAATTCAACGAACTAGCTTCTATTGAGTATGTAAGATACTTAAACGTTCTCCTGGATCCCAAACTCATTTGGTTCAATCATGGTGCTTACATCAACAAAAAAATATCAACTAATACTTATATACTGAAAAATTTGAATAAACGTGTTTCTGTTGAAGCCCTACCTGTAACTCACTTTGCCATGATTCATACACATCCTTAATATGGTATCACGCTATGAGGTCACTCATAATCTGCTGAGCTCGTATTCGCTGCTCAGAGGGAAGCTGTGAAAATTATATCCAATCTACACTACATAGAAGATTTAAAAAAAAAACGTTTTTCATTCTCAAAATCATGACAGTTCCATCAGTATATATCTGTGAATCTTCAATATTAGCTCATGAGCGGATATGTGATTATCCCGAACATCACTATATACACGATCACTATACAAGGCATTCATATAAAATGTATGTAAATTTTCACCGCGTGGATGAAAGCAAAACTGCGGAAACTTATCATGGCCCGATCCTATACAACCGTCTTCCAGGCATGGTAAGGTCCTTGTCAAGGATTAGGTTCCGCAAAACCATAAAAGCATTTCACATGGAAAAATGTTATTACACATCAGATGAATATCTGAGTAAGCCTTTAAATATTTGCATAAATTCAGGATAATCTCATGTGATTGCTCCAAAATTTTTTGAGTATATTTGTATTTTTAACTCCGTACTTAAGCATTCTTATAGATTTTTTTTTGTACGTATACAACTATTTTTATCTCTGTTCAGTCTACATTTCAGCTTTGTCACGTGTATTTGTATTCTTACCTTATACATTTGATTTTTATCTGTACTAGTTGCGCTCAGCAAACACTATCTAACTTATTTGACCTGTGTAAGCATTTTATTGTAATAGCACCAAGTAAATATTATTCTATTATCTATGCCAGTGAACTCTGGTAAATATTCTACAGGAATAGAGACGTATGAAATACTTCTTCAAGTTACACTTGTAAGTTCATTTATTTTCATTCGTCCGTCTATCTGCCTGTTACGTCATCTAGAATAATCAATTGAAGAACATCGACTCTACAGATTCTGATAAAATTCCTAGAATTAGTCAATTACTAGAATAGGCTCCAAATGGAAATTATTGAAAATCAATGGTATTCGATATATACTGCTTTTCATGAAAATCCTGAGACGTTTCGGTGAAATTTTCCCAAAAGACACAGATTATATGAAATGACTAGAGTGTGGACATTCGCTTTCATAATATCATGCTTTTTTGTTCTTTTGCTATCACTCTAAATTATCAGAAGCTACGACGTTATACATCAGTCATGCCTTCTGATTAATTTAAATGTCGATTGTTTTGAACATCTTTACAAAAGCCGAGGCGCCATGTAAGAGCTAATTAAAGCCAGTTAGTGATTCCGAAAGATGTCGGATTATTGGTATGCAAAAGGCCGGTTTCTCACTAAGCCAAATCTCTGAGTGAAGAAGGCTTCACGAACATATGCGCGGATCTGGTGATCCGCGAAGAATCACATCAGACCGACACCTAATGATTGAGGCTCCAAGGCAAAGTACCCTAGCAATTGGAAATGACTGAGCGGGAGATTTGCAACGTAGAATTTCCATGGTATCTGTGCATCTCAGATCAAGGTGATAATTTTCGTGGCTAGCATTCATAATCAATCAATTAATCATAATGGACAATTTCAGTTTGCGAATACTGCTTGGACTGATGTCGAGCGGTATATAACGCACTGTTGTAGCCTACGAGAAGCCAGTGCTATACTGGGCAGTCCTTTTCTGTTCATTGAGAGAAGGGTTTTAGGGCGTGAGCATGATAAGTCACTTGAGGAATGTGAGCCAGGCGCTGAACATTTTCTAAGAGTTTGCATCAGCCGCTACTTCGACAAGATACTACGCGTCCTCATACAGTAAGAGTTGCAATACATAACCTAGAAGAGAACAATGTAACGATACTCCCATAGCCTGCATGGTCGCTAGATATATCGCTCATAGACCACTTTGCTCGGTGTTCTGATTCATCCCCCGAAAAACTTGGAGGACCTGAAGATTCGCATTTGAGAAGCCTTGAATAACATTAATCGAGAGGGTATTGATCATCTCCTTTCAAGCATTCCCCGCAGGGAAGATGAATGCATGAGAAATCGTGTCGGCTGCACTCATTATTCAATCATTTTCACACTCTGCCTGAATACACCTCCGGAACACGATGAAATATATCAGTTTATGTGTTCAGATTTTTTATTAGAAACAGTATAGGCACAATCGAGAGAGGAATTATGTTATTTCATACTTACACACACATTCCTTTTGAATATTTGAATAGTTGATAGTTACAGATAACTGATTTACAGAGCGTGAATTAGCTCTGTGAATAATAATTGATAAGTTTCTTGTTTAAATGTGAAATTCAACTTCTCGTTCGCTACAGTTTGAGCTCGGTAGCTTGGTAGGTTAATTGCCGTTTATATAGACACAATATATGAAACTACTCCCTACATCACTTCCTTGAACAGTTCCTGCTTTACTCAAACGACACTCGTTACATTACACAAATGTAATGACAAAAATACACGCTTTCCCTCTCAATAAAACAGCGGAGCAATATTAGCTAACACTTACTTTGTTATTTCATTATCGTTTCAACATGAACCGAATCATGAGTGCTTTTTAAGGTTAAACGGTAAATATACGACAGTTCTAATAATTGTTTCCATTACAGGAGAACACCATGCCGTCTGAAGATGAAGTTATTTCAGAATTGGATTTGGGGGAACCCCCGGAAAGTTTACTACAATGGGCTAAAGAACATATTCACGAGGATCCGGAAACTCGGGATCAAGTAGTTTCTGATTTCAGAGATATGATATATGGTGAGTTTATAAATGAGATACGTTGATTTTGAAACTATTCGTGATGCAGTCTTCGCTTTTGTCAGAGTGCAGGAGTTGATTGAAACGATATTGAAATATTGTATAGTACTTACGAGCTACGATATAACACATGATAATTATTATTTGCTATGAAATCACAAATATGATTAGGCAAACCTAAATTATGAACTAAGGTTCTAATACTTTCTTTAGTAACTCAGTAGAAAACAAAACTCCTCATTTTTCAATCGCCTACTTTTTTTATTTGTTGTTTATTTTACGGATGCAAATTCTGATTTCATCGTATCGTCCTTCATCCCATCAGTCATGCTTACGTTCAAATAGATGAAAACAAAATTATCAAGCGGTATCGAATTCACATCTCAAAATATAACAGGCCCTGAGCAGGATACATTTTTCAGTAGTAATTCCAAGAACATTATCATGATGCCCAACTAATGCAGTCGAATGAGTATAAGAATAGGCCAGATCCGTAAATCCTTGCGAAATGGATCGATTTTGATGGGATGAAGTGCTCTTCAGAATGTCATCAGGAGAAAAGTTGACCACAAATAAATTTGCGCAAATTGTTTATGTTGTTTATAAACAATAAATGAACATTTTAGTTATCTCATTTTTGAGATAACATAAACATTTTCAAGAAATGCAAAATTTGACCGTTTTTGATGAGATAAAGACTATTTTTTGTTACAACCAATTTATTATTAACAAAATAGATGAATTTCACCAAAACCCCGACTTTAGGTTCGTTTTCGGATAATTTTGGTATAGAGTCTATTTTATCGTCAATATCGTATTTATACATCCACAAATTTACTAATTTGTTATAAACCAATCATATTTATCATTAAATATACGAATTTGACCAAAATGTCGAGTCTATAGACGTTGTCGGATAATTTTGGCCTCCTGAGTACATTTTTTTGCTATTATGGTCTTTAAATGCATACATAAGTTTTTGAATTGTTATAAACAAATTATTTCTAAACAAATAAAGAAAAAAGAAACGTGACATTTTTATTAATTTTTTTATAATATGTACACTCAGAACTTGATGTTTTTGACAGAATTGATGAAATGTATTAAGTCTCAATATAATAAAAAAACGGCGTGCCACTAATTTCAAATATCGACTCTCCCACACCATGTACCGCCTTAAAAAAATTAAAGTGATTAATTTTATATATATTTATTGATACTTTGTCATACTCAAATATCCAAATTTGTATTACTTTTTCCTAATTCGCTTCTGAAAATTTCCACGAGAATGCATTTAAAGACCATAATAGCAACAACATCATACTCAGGAAGCCAAAATCATCCGACAACCACTATAAACTCGACATTTTGGTCAAATTCCTATATTTAATGATGGATATAATTTGTTTATAACAGATCAGCAAGTTTGTCGGTATGCATTCGACGACATTGATGATAAAATCTCGAAGTCAGAATACCAAAAAAAACGACAATAAAGTCTTTATTCGATCAAAAGCTGTCAAATTTTCATTTTTAAAAATTTTTTACGTAATATCAAAAATGAGCTATTTAAATTGCTCATTTACTGCTTATAAGCAATATAAACAATTTGCGTAACTTTATTTGTGATGAACTTTTTTTCTGATGACATTCTGCAGAGAATGTACTTTGTCTCATTAAAATCGATCCATTTCCCAAGAATTTACGGGTCCAATAAACATTTGACTAGACTAAACAAACTCACCATACATATAGCTAACAATGAATCTATCAAGTAGCCCAAATGTTGAATTTTTCACATGATGGATAGACTAGTATATTATGAAATGAAGAATTTTCTCGTTTGAAGCAAAGGGAGATTGAACGTCACATAACTATTTTTTCCAGAATGCTTGAACGGTTCAACATTCTATGATTAAATCGTTTCGATAGATTCAAATTGAAAAAATCGGAAAACAATTCGATATAACAAATTTCGACTATTGTTTCACAAGATAGTGGTAGGTACAACCAAAATAACTGAAATCTGAATAAAACATCAATATTGTGTTCTTGTATCTGAATGTAATACGTATACATAATGGAGAACTCGAATATTCAGATAATAATTAAAATTATAGTGGCAAAAATATGTTACTTGATAGAAATGTTGTATATCTATAAATATATGGTATTAGTACCTATACAATCATGTGAAGAACTGAAGCGTGAAAAACAGTTTTTTGATTAATTTTATTATATTGTAAGTTGTCATAGAAGCTGTGACAATCAATAGGAATGACCAATTTCAATTGTTGCATATGTTGCCATTTCTGATGTTTAATTTTCCTCATTTGTTTGTTCTTTTGTGGCCAAACAACGTGTCATGTAACATGCTTTTGCCTCTGTAGTATTTTTCATATTCTGAATCAAAATCTCATTCAAAATAGATATTTTCCTCTGGCAAATACTTGATCGCTTTGGAATTCATTACCACAGGATCATGCACCACCTAAAAGCACCATTTGATATAACAAATTAATTATTTAATGTAAGAGAAACAGAAAAAAATTAATACATGAGTCCTTTATGTCATGTTGGCTCTTGCCAAATAACAATGATAAAGTGTTTCTAGTCCAGATCGATCAGTAACGTTACAAAATTATAGTTCCAGACAGCTGTTCCGTTCTTCTCGTAGAGCTCATCAGGAAAACGCGTAACTTTCCAACGCCACTGAAGTATTTCTATTGAAGGTAGTCACAACCATACTACAACGTAGTATAAGACCTCACGGCACTAAGAAATCAAGCACTGTACCACTTGACAGATTTCTCAAACTTTACAAAAATTTCAGGGAATGTGAGAATACTCGAATGCGCCAGATGACTACACCAAACCAAACCAATGTCTTTCACCGAGAATCAGAAAAGAAAAATACATGAATATTTTCATCGGTTTGATTTGGTGTCGCCATTTGGCGCACTCAAGTAGTCTCATATATCCCGTAACTTTTGTCATGTTCGAGGAATCTACATTGCTTGATTGTTTAGTGAGACATCTCTTCATAGATGGCGGGAGATATTTTGATCTTTTCAACACGTTGTAGGCTGGTTAAGACTACCTATAACAGAGGTCCTTCAGTGGCGTCGCAAACTTGCTCGTTCTACAGATGACTTCTATGTGAAGAGCGAAACAGCTGTCTGGAACTATAAGTTTGTGACATTACTGATCGATTCGGACTAGAAATACCATAGATATCATTATTGATTATTTACCTTTCTAGACCTGATTGAGGTAGGATTATCTTCGATACTTCTTGACCGTATAGTCCTTAAAATCGGAATGTTGTTTAAATCTAGGCTTATATGAAAAAGTCTTAATTCTAGCTGCCCGTGTAATTCTTATACGATCGATATTTGAATGGTTGTCGCCTGATGCTATGTACGGAGTCTCTCTATCTGTGAGTGTTCAACTTCAAGAAGCTTCAGAATTATATCTATTCTATTATCAACGGTATAATTTTATAACGCATTAGATAGAAAACTATTACGAATTAGGTAGGCACACCTGTCACTATAAATAATGATAGGTTCACTATAGTTCTGGCAATCGGTAGAACCAATGTGGAGGCATATCAGCATCGATCACCGTAAACCAAAATCATTTTGCTTTACGAGTAACCAAATCGTACACAGTAAAATTATGGCTTGAGTTTTAGAAACATTTCACTTTCTTGAACATACGGGCAGATTCTTACAGTATATCAAGGAATACCACATGACTTCTTTGATTTACTCTTGTTTCGTCTTCATCTTCAGCTTTTTCTGCACGAGATTTTCCTTATTCAAGGTCCATGAGTATTCCGTGCTCTATCCCGACAATAATTGCTCAAGTTCGTTGTGTGAACATTTGTATTTTTTAATGGCATGACTTGACAAGTTCATAGTTCTGTTTGCCATCTTTCTTGGAAAAACTTTAATAGCGAAGTTAGGCTATGTATCATAGTCTCCAAATACAACTTGGTTGAATTTAAATGTCCATAATGCTATGGCAACTACAGTTAAGTGTTCAAAAAAATTTGAGACATTCTTTATCATTTTATATTTGTCTTGCCGAATGAGTGAATTCTTCGATCTGTTGTTAACGTCGGTTCTACTCGTCATACCACAATTGTAGCCTTTCTGTATCCAGTCCCACATAGAGTATTCGCCAAACGTTCGTTATTAACGGTTAGAAAATAATGGAGTCTTCTGCTCTCATAATTTTTGTGTCTCTTAGATTTACAGCTTCTCATGGTGTTTTGTGTATCACTCTACCTCCAGATGATCTACTGTATTCTAGATATGATTTTCCTTTCATTCGTCTGCTTTCCGCAACCTTTATTTTGCATTTGCCCGGTTGAAGATCGAGACTTCTCTTTCTTCCTTCCATTATAATATTAATGTGATTAACTCCGTTTCCTAGATTGTCGGTTTCTTTATAATCCGTATCGTTGTCGTTTTGTTTTACACTTAGCTCACCTTCATTATACGGTAGTAGGTAATCTTGTTTTTCCATTGGTTTATCACTATTAACGTCGCTTTCATTATACAATGTTACATCATGACCATGGCATTCATCATCAATGAAAGCATTACTAACTAATTCTTTTACATCATTTGTCGTGTGATAGTCATTGGCGTTTTGTTCTAATAAACCGCTTAATTCAATATTAGCAGTAACATAATCATTAGGGTTTGAACTTAGGTCACAAGTAATTTAATGCTGAGTTCTGTTTAAAATAGCGGTGATGAATCAGGCTCAACATTTTTTAAGTCTACACTCATTATATTATCGACATGCACATCATTGAAGAATTTGAGATTTTAGGTATTCGTCAAGTTATTGTAGCTACTAGCAAACCTGTAAATACGTAAGTAGTAGGAACATATTGGAACTTTTTGAATAATTCGTTTAATGAGAATATTGAAAGAGTGAGGTTAGAATAGTGTTCATTCATTCAATGATTTAATTACCTTAAAAGTGTGTTTTTCATTTTCTAATAAACTTAAAATTTTCTTTCTTCTAGTACCAAAGGACATTTTGTATATTAACCTTCGCATAACGAGAAACAATAACAACAAACTGACATGAGACTTATCATAAACCACTTTACAGCACAGGATGTATCAGTAATGAATTGTTACACCTTGTATCCCACAATTTTAATAACGCGTATCATACATTCTGATCTGCAGTAGAGGAGGCGTATCTGCGGCTTACCTGGTATTACAAATAAGGATACGAGGTATTGCTTGCAAAATTGAAGTTGTTGGGATACAAGGTTGTACAACATCAATTACCATCCTTGCTAAAATGTTTTGAGTTACAAGTGTTAGATCCTTGGATAGAACGTGGCTTATGCGAACGCGACTTTCGCAGTTTTGAAAGTTTGATGTTCGGAGAGGTATGCTCTATATTGGATTTTCTCATGACGAAATAAGAACGGAATTCAA
The DNA here is from genome assembly GCA_958510875.1 of Endomychus coccineus. Taxonomy (NCBI): domain Eukaryota; kingdom Metazoa; phylum Arthropoda; class Insecta; order Coleoptera; family Endomychidae; genus Endomychus; species Endomychus coccineus. The sequence goes on from OY294069.1 coordinate 62,054,430, forward strand.
TCAAAGGTAATACGATTTCTACAATTTCGTGCACCAAATACCTGCATGAGGACGATACCATTTTTCTAAATCATGAAGATAACTTATTATTTCATTATTCAACATAAGATTATCAGGATGAATAAACCACCTATAGTAAAAGTTTCACGTTTATTCATTTCGATTAGTGTTGCTCGAAATCGGTCTTGGTCTTGCAGTCTTGGTCTTGTTCTTGCATTTTTGCAAGATTAAGACCAAGACCAAGACCGCGTAATTTTAGGAAGACCAAGACCAAGACTGACTGTACAAGATTTGAGCAAGAACAAGACTAAGTCTGCGAGACTCTTGCGTCTTGCAGTTAAGACTGATTGTCGTTTCAGGGAGCGGACAGGCTTAATTTATAATACAAGAAATTGACACATAGAAAACAAACGAAACAAAATAAAAGAAAGTACTAGTACATAAAATTTTGAAGTAGAAAATAGGCAGAAAATAGGAAGACGTAAAGTACAGATATAAATGACTATCAATGCATTTTCGTTGAAGGGGCAATTCACGCAGTCCGACTAAGTAAATAAAAAATAATATATTAAATATAGTATGAAAATAAATAAAAATATGAGAATAATAAAAACGAAAAATAAACTATATAGAATAAAGCGCAATAAAATTAAATGTAGTATGTTACCGGAAATGTTTATTTTCTTAATATTTCAATTTCATTTACAGGCCGAAAAAGATATCTTACAAACTAATTTGGAATCTAGCTTATAATAATAAGGTAGGTATAAGAGCGAAAAGCAGGACGCGACAATGTCATGCGTCTGTACGCCGCATGCGGCATCCTTTTATTTGCGGCGGCAGCCTTTAATGAGAGCCGGCACGTGTCAAGGCGGCGCGGTACAAGGCGACACTATCCAAGCGAATGGACCATAAATAATAGTATTTATTTCAATTCCAGTCATTCCCAATTGAGCTTTGCTTCGGATCTAATGTATTAATTGTTTTTACTCTAATCCTTGTTGTTCTCGGAAAACTTATCACGTTTACAATTTGACATGAGTGACGAAGATTCAAATAGTTCTAGTCGGAGTAGTGAGAGTTGGAGTTATAGATCTAGAAGACCTAAAAGCAAATTTGATGGAGTTTTTCGAAATAATTCATGCATCCCAAATTGCTTTGTGTAAATTGTGCCAACATAAAAAGGTTGAAATAAAAATGAAAAACAGAAACACTAATAGGTAATTGCGAGACTCGCGAGACTATTGTTGCAAGACCAAGACCAAGACCAAGACTGGGAGCGCAATACCAAGACCAAGACCAAGACCAGGTGTATTGGCGCAAGACCAAGACCAAGACTGGCTAAGTCTCGTCTTGTTCTTGCATTTGGGCAACACTAATTTCGATGATCCGCGGAACTTTACGTAAATCCACCAAAAGAACATTCCTTCATGTGTCATTTATATCACATGCCAAAATATATCTCAGTCCTACATTGACCGGTACGAGTATCCTCACTATAACTTCAATATTCGTGTTGACAAACAATCACAAAGTTGAGTTTTTGAAAAGCGTGCCGGCCATCTTGCGTGAGTAGACGATGCCCAAACTTAGCTAACAAACGTTGGACATTGCGAGATTTTTCTATGATTGCGAGATGAGAATATATAGAAGTTGCAATGTGCGATCCAGCGAGCGAGAGCGACGAGTCTGTGTCTTTATTTCTTTTCTCTGGTCTGCGACACCCTCACAACGCTATCAGCGCTAATTTATATTACGTAATCCGTGAATTGTGGCTACAGTATTTATAGTTGTTCTGTAAGTGCAATTCCGATCGGGATACTATCAGTATTATAATAGTAAGTAAACCTAGTTTTTATTTATTTTCAATTGATTTATAATGCTTTGCTGTAATTTTAGTAAATTAAGGATTGTGGGTTGGCATTCCAACCAAAATGTCAACTGAAATGAGCACTGGCTTGTCTCTGAGTATGTCTATCTATTATAGATTGGGGGTAAGTGTTCCAACTAAAATACCAACCAAGCTGAACACTGACTTTTGTTTGAGTTTGCTTAACTATACTCTGAATCGATTAGTACAAAATACAAAACTTTCTTCTGGATTATGTATATAATCTGCCGCGTCTCATTCTTTGTTTCAGTTAAACACGAAGACGTACAATGGCGTCAACTGGTAAATGCGTTGGATCAAAGAGGAGAAGAGGCACAGGAGAATTGATAAGTTTTCAAGAAAGGTGGTCTATAAACTATTTTTTCGTGGAATTCAAGATAAAACTTATATGCTTGATATGTAATGAATCTGTTTCTCTCTTGAAAGAGTATAACATTGAAGAGCCTTACGAGAATAAACGTTCAAATATATTCGGAAAATGCAAAGGACAATTTTGACAAGACCAAGTAATTGACTTGGAATGAAAACTATCTGCACAACAACATATATTTACTACAATGGCTTCAGATTCAACATGCTATATAAAAGCATGTTATGCAGTAGAGGCAATACTATCAAAAAATCGAAACCATATTCAGATGGTGGAATAGTTGAGGAATGTTTGGAGACAGTCTTTGAAATTCTGGGTCCAGAAAAGGGAAAGAATTTCTCAAAGATAAGCTTGTCTCGTCGAACTATTACTAGACGTGTGGACGCCATTGGAGAACATATTGAGAATAATTTGAAAATTTGAGCATCCGAGTTCATATTTCCAGCTCTAGCATTAGATCAAAGTACAGATATGGCAGATACCGCCCCGGTGGCGATCAGGGGTGTTGATTTACATTTGGACAAAACAAAAGAACTAGTGGTACTGTATCCACTTAAGGATATCACCAAGTCAGGAGATTTGTTAGAGGCAGTTAAATTGTCCTTGAATTACTTCTCGTTACAACTTAACAACGGATGATGCTCAAGCAAATGTTGGGAAACATGAAGTTGGTAATATGTCGATGCTGAAATTTCATTGCATTATTTATCAGGAGAATTTATGGGCCAAGTCCATCAAAATGGACCACGTCATGAAGGTGATCGTTTAAACAGTGAACTTCATTCTGTCGAAGGGGTTGAATCACCGTCAGTTACAAGAATTTCTCAGGTCTTTGGATTCAGATTATGATGACGTTACATTTTAAGTAGAAGTAAGATGGTTGACTGCGCCAAAATGTTGAAAAGATTGTTTGAGTTGAAGCAAGAAATACAATCATTCTTTGCTAGCAAGTCGAAAAATATCCCAGAGTTCGAAGAAAAAAAGTGGGTTTGCGACTTTGCGCTTTCGGTCGATATAACTTGCCACCCAAATGACGTTAATACTCTTCTACAAGAGAAAGTTCATTTGATTGATGAGATGTATAATCTTATTCTCTTATTCGAAATGAAAAGTGGGCGTTGGGAACAACAGGTAGCAGCGAAAAGCTTACATACACTGTCAAAACAACCGTACGTCATACAGGCGATAGCGGATACGCGTCTTCATTGTCAGAATTGAGCCTTGGATCTGAAAAACGATTTCAAGATTTGAAGAACATAGGTTGCTTTTTCTGCATTTGCAACGTCATTCTCCGCTGATGTGAATTCTTTATCGGGAACTTTACAAATGAAACGTTGCGAAATACGTTGTGGTGTACAATTGAAGGAGAAATTTCATCAGATTCATTTAGAAGAGTTCTAAAAATCATATTTGAACAAGAACAAATATCCTGCGTTTTACAAACATGCACTATTCATGATTTCACTATTTGAAAACACTTATTTGTGTGAGCAGTTATTTATTCGGAGGAAGCATATCAAATCTCAAGTGAGAACACGAATTACTGACATTTGGAAAACTCTTTCGTCAGACGTTCCACTAACATTGTTTTTTATTTTCTAATAGACTTGTTTAATTCTCAGTTTTGTTTAATATTCTTCGAAAAATAATATAATCCTTGTTTGCTTTGAGATTTCAAATAGTTTTCCGTTAGTCTCATTAGCAAGAAGAATAACGAAGCGAGCCACGAGAACTTATCAATCAATACACCAAAATTAAGTTATAATGGCATTTTCATAAGAATCCATTTCTGATTGATCATCATCAATATGCTCAGGAACTTTTGTTGGTGTAGAACACTTCATTTTGGAAGGAAAATCAATTCATTATTTTCAAAATTTTTAAATTTCTTTTCGAAAATTTACTGTTTTGAAATAACTTCAAAACAATAATAGATATCGAAGAATTACAACAGATCCAAAATGTAGCTTAGGTTTTAGGAAAATTTTGTTCATCTATTGCTCTACCAACCAAATCAACTGAGATATAAACGTTACAAGTTCGTGATATGGTGCGAGAATCACTATTTTCGAGATCTTTGAGCTTGAAACTATGGAAAAACAGGCAATCTACAATGTTGAACCTCACCACACGACTTGTAGCTCCCTACAAATTGATTTTGGGTGACCTGATAACTCAAAAATCACGTGAGAGAATTAGAGACTATCGGTCAGATTTGTTACTTGAATAAAAAAAATTGAATATTGATGCAATAACGGAGATATACTGAACATAATCTGTTCCAAATATTGCATTCTCTATCCTTGTTCTAGTAGCACCTGTTCTGGATACGATTTCATTGTATGAAACATTTTATCCGACTTACCTTTATTGTTTCCCCAATTTCCGGCACAAGGTGTGAGTTTCAAGTGTTGAATAGCAGATGATTAAGTTTCGAATGGTCTGGTAGCACATAATCTATTTTTTTCCGAAATTTCATATCGACGGGTGGTTTCCACTCCCAAAATACTAAAAGAGTCAAATTCCAAATTTTCATAGAAGTCGATCACGGTCCTTAAAATGGGGGGTAAGTATGATCCCAGCCGTTGATGGACAAATGTTAGATAATAACATAACAACTCAGAAGAATCGACAGAAGCTTGGCATGGCCATGATATTCCCGAAAATTATGTGATACTTCCAAAACTGGGTTCCAGTAATTTATTGAATAATCTGGAACTCAGATAATATCGAATCAAAGACAACATAATGGGTAACAAGTACTAAGTATACTTCCCATTAATCTCTACTTACCTTAATCCGTTATTAGTTTGTCAGAAAAACAAAACATTCTCAAATTGATTTGTTCATCTTGTTACTTTTTTACCAGTTCTATTTTTGATAGAATTTCCAAAATAGCTGTATAATTATAAGAATCGAAGCTATGCGCCATGTCGAGAAGACCATCGAGTAGAATACAGTATCTCAAATTATTATCGCTCTCCACTTCAGATTCTAATAGAGTAACTGAATCTGAAATTATACGAAAATTCTTGACTTCCGGATAGATTACAATACAGGTGGCATCTCCAGGGCAGGCTTCTGTAGCGGTATTTATTGTGGGAAAAAACCTTCACACTTCACAGTTCACTGCCTTTGTTCTGATGGTTCTGTTTACCTGACCCTGCCGTTGTGTGATCATGTGCGAAGTGGAATTTTCCAGAATGTGTTTCCCAATGTTAAGAAGGTGATATCCTGAGTCACGGTTTAGATGATTTGGATGTGTTAAGATTTGTATCGCTTCAAGAATTTTTCGCTGATAGAAGTTTGGGACTCGGGCTAGGACTCTGAGTATTTTCGACAAGGATTTGATGATTATTGCTAACGAAAATTTTACGTTAATCATCAAATCGTAATCGAAAATACTAAAATCCTAGCCCGAGCCCCAAACTTCTATCAGCGAAAAATTCTTGAAGCGATAGAAATCCGAATATAATATAATATAATAATCTGAACTGTGACTAAAGATATAACCTTCCCAATATTTGAAAACCCATTCACGAACATTCCACTTCACACATGATCACACAACGAAAGGGTCAAGTGTCAGAACGAAGTTAACCACCGGAATGAAGACAGTAAACTGTGTAGCTTCAATGTTTCTTCGCACAATAAATAAAGCTACAGAAACCAGAAGAAACAGTCTCAGTTCAAACCTCAAGCCTGCCCTGAAGATGCCACCTGTAATGGTTGGGGAAAGTCGTGTTATTGTGACGCGGGAGCCATCCGAAGGAAAGAATCTTCAATATTAGCTATCCTATTGAAGATATGAGAATAATATTTTCATACTTATATGTTAACAAACAATAACCAGAATTTTATCAGTTGTTGCCAGCTGATCTATAGTTGGTATTACAAACCTATTCCATATATAGGTACTTTTGGACCAGTTATACATGTTTTCCCTACACCGCCATTTTTTTCCGCCAGAATTACTCTGCTATTCTGGTATTTCATATAGGTACACATATATATATATATATATATATATATGTGTTTCACTCGATAGACATTCAAATGAACATATTCTACCTTTCTGATAACCTACAAAGTAGAATGAATGGAGCATTACTGGTTACCAAGTAATTGCTTTCATTTATCTACTTTCTTTACGTTAATAAAACTACTAATAAAGATGGAAAGTTCTCATAGAAGATACAATGTGGATGTATATAATTTGGCAAGAGCATAATTATTCTTGTAGAACTTGGTTTATTCGATGTGATGTAAAAGTAAAAGTACGCATGGCAATGAATGAGCGCATTCAGCAAAGCCGTCGGAATGATAATTATTATTATCATACTCCAAATATTCACTTGTATTATTGAGATCGACGTAATACTGGACGATCTTCGGAATGACGAAGTTGATGATATTGTTTCAAGGTCAACATTTAATGTTTTTTACAATAACGTGAGTGAAGTGAATTTTAAAAGCAAATTAAGATCAGGTTTTGATTTATATAAGTAAAAGAATTGCAAATTAGTTTTCAATCTTCGAATGAATAATATTGACATATACCGATAGAAAAATAATATTATTGAATTGAAACCTTGAACTCTTCAACAATAAAACGTTCTTTATGAATTCTAGAGTAACAGGATGATGCCGGCGGTATTAAATTTTCACAATCCAGGCCAATTGGCATGGTACCTACAATCTTTCAAAATGATTCTTCAATATTTTATATTCAAGATTATTATGTATCTATTTTCATGGCATCTCGTCTAAGTAAACAAATCTTGAGAATAATTGTAATTACATTCCAAATGAATAGATCAGGCTGTGAACCGGGATTTTAGCTATAATAAAAAAAAACATGTAAGTTCGAATCAAAAAATTTTTTTTGCATTTGCTTCAGGACGTTCTCAGGATCATTCATACACCTTAAGACCTCTTGGGAGCCCCAACCCCACCCATTGGGGGCGAAAATGGCCCGAAATCTCCAAGTCTTGAATTGTATTTTCTACAAAAAAAAGGTATTTTGGCATTTCGAGTGCACCTAGGAGTTTTTTTGGTCTGCTGAACACGAATCCGTAGACGGATTTATTTGTAATCCATCGTAGGGGTGGTCAAATCGACAAAATTGGTCAATTTCGCACCCCTATATGTTATTTTGCAATTTACGTGTTTTAGGCATTTCGAATGCACCAAGTAGGTTTTTTGGGTCGCTGAATACGATTCCGAAGCCAGATTTACTCGAATATCATCGTAGGAGTGGGAAATTTACAAAAATGGCTAATTTGGCTTCAAAATTTTTACTATTTTTGCATTTTAAAATTACTTCGGAGTAAATCTGGCTTCGGAATAGTATTCAGCGACCCAAAAAAACCCCTTGGTGCATTCGAAATGCCAAAAACACGTAAATTGCAAAATAACATATAGGGTTGCAAAATTGGCCAATTTCGTCGATTTTACCACCCCTACGATGGATTGCAAGTAAATGTGGCTACGGATTCGTGATCAGTGACCCAAAAAACCAACTTGGTGCATTCGAAATGCCAAAAACACGTAAATTGCAGAATAAAGTATAAGGGGTGCGAAATTGGCCAATTCTGTCGATTTGACCACCCCTACGATAGATTGAAAGTAAATCAGGCTACGAATTCGTGTTCAGCGACCCAAAAAATTCCTTAGGTGCACTGGAAATGCCAAAATTCCTTTTTTTGTAGAAAATGCAATTCAGGACTTGGAGATTTCGGGCCATTTTAGCCCCTAATGGGTGGGGTTGGGGTTCCCAAGAGGTTTTAAGGTGTATGAATGATCCTGAAAACCTCCTGGAGCTAATGAAAAAAAAATTTTTTGATTCGAACATGTTTTTTTTTTAATTTTCCGGTTCATAGCCTGAATAATAAGTTTTCAGATAATATTTATGGAGATTGATCACACTTTTTTTTTCAATTTTCATGAATTTCTGATGGAGATATTGAACCGTATAGCAATACTAACTCACGAGAAATACAAAATGAAAGTGGTTATCGGTCTGTTGCTTCTAGAGGGAATTATTGACAGCTGATTGACACACTAAACCTACTTTCACAGATACAGTAATTTGTACCTCTTCACATAGCCCCTATAGTCATAAACTAGCTGCTTTTTATTCAATGATACATAGAGCTTTTTCCCTTCCCTTATCTCAAGAAAATCTTAGTAAAGAACTAGATACAATTAAAGTCATTGCTACAAATAACGGTTTCGGTCCTCAAGTAGTTTCTAAATTAATAAATAGAATAAGACAAAAAATAATAATAACCTGAACATCAGCTTCAAACCCTCAAACAAATTATCTCATATTCTGTTCAATGCGAAAGATAAAACTGACAAATTTAAAAGACCCGGAGTTTATAAACTAACTTGTTCAGAGTGTGATAGTTTTTACATAGGTAGATCTTGCCGTAACCTAGCAGTTAGATATAAAGAACATTTCCGTTTCTTTAAAAATAATAAAACCGATTCTTCATTTGCAAATCATATTTTAGAAACAGGCCATACTTTTCCTATGTTGAATAATGTCCAAATTTTACATAGTCAAGATAAAACTTCAAAATTAAATATATTAGGGTCAATGGCAATTTTCAAAGGAATGAAGATGTATGAAAATAAGATCCTAAACGATCAACTAGATTTATATTACAGTAATCTCTTCAATGTATTAATAACCTGATTTTAGTATTTGAAGTCTGTTAGTAAACACACCCGCACCACTAATGTCCTCACGGAATTACCTAATCACCTTACCCCTCTCTGGTTTTTCCCAGAACTATTTCCTATAGCCATAAAATTTGTTTGGAATCCCTCTTTAACCTATATATAGTAGATTTAATATTTGTTAAATTCATTTTTCGTTTGAAGATGACACGTTTAGTGTTGAAACTATAGTAAAGACTATATTAAATATCAGTGATAGTAAAACAAAGTAGTTTCATTTATTATACAGTACTGATTTATACGATCTTCGTTTTTGATGACTTCCGGGGATCTTGATATCAACATTGTTATTTGGTAAGGACTTAAATACTTTTCCGACATTTTTGTGTTACAATTGGCAGACCGGTAATTCTGATCAAAATACCTGTTCTTAGACGAATTCCTTATGGTCTTTTCTAGCCTTATAATATTAAATCAGTTCAATCTCGAAATTATTGTGAATTTGTTAACGCCCTCAGCCATATGACTTATTATTTCCTTGCTTTACTAGTCAAAGCTACCTTATTATGATTGTAGTTTTCAATAACTGTATTGCGGTTCCAAAATATTGACCTGACCTTGTCTACTAGGTCTTTATCACGAAACAGTCAACCATGAATACCAAAATTATTCATTAGCACCACTGAATTAATGCAGGCATGTGGGAGATCATTTCTGCATAAGGTGATTTTTTACACTCGATACTTAGATGATTTGATTGAGCCGGCATCTCAAAACTAGCTGCATTCACGTAGAATGCACATTGTTGAAAATCTTATCAACAGTTTGTAGGGAGTCACATCACACTAGGAACCATCGAGTAAGAAAACTTTACCAGAGTATGCTACTCTGTGACTCCACCCCGAAAAAAAAACGAAAGTTATTCGCTTCCGCTGCCCGATATACGACTTCTGATTACTCTAACCGTATATTGATCATGCGCGGACCAGGGATGGGGAGGATGACCACGCCGGTCATGACCCTCACCCCAGATTATTGAAAAAAAATTAAATTTCATTCACAAAAGAATTCGCTGATATATTTTTCGGAAGGGAATATATTGTAGCTGTAAAATAAAAAAAACAATAATTGATTCGATTTCCGATGCCCTGGACCAAAGTCCATCATGGAAGGATAATAAATTTGCATTGGACGTTCAATACCTTCGACATACTCTGCAAAGTCCAGAGTTCATCATCTCTACTGCTCGTATGATTGACGTATTCGTAAGGCTAAGCTGCTGATTAATATGTTATGGATGTCGTTCGTGTTAGCTCTACTCCATGTGTCAATTACATTCAAGTAATTTCATTAATTTCCTCATCAATTATTTCCTCACATTTCAATAATCTGGCACAATACATCAGTAGTTCAAACTTACAGCTACATCTATCATTCAAACACCTTCATCAAATTTCAGATTATTGGACTATTGCTCCTTTGCTTGACGAAAATGGAATCATAGCTATACAGGGTGATACATGAGAAGTGTTCATTCAAATGTTTATAACTTTCCGAGCCGAATTGAGATTTAGAAATAAGATACTCCAATAGAGGAACTTATCAAAATATACTTTTTCCAAAATATTCAGATATCTCACAAAAGTTAGCATTATAATTCGTGGCAATGTGATGAAACCTATATTATTACGGTTTTCTCAAAGGAGGATTAGTTTATTCTAGTGGGGTAGACGTTGCATTTGTTACATGTCAATGAGCTATACTGAAGTTTCCCTAGGAGTCAAGTAGATATAGATAAAAATAATCAATTAATTAATTATAATTTCAAAATGATTTTAATTTATGATATACGTAATAACATGCGTGAGTTTAATAAAAATACCATAGTGTTCCTTTGTTGGATATTAATCTCTAATAATTCGGTTGGGAGTATCAGACACACGATATTACTGAACTGAAATATCTTCGAACTTGATATCGAATTGGAGATGCTGGTTAGACCATCTGGAATGAACTAGTTGTGACAGATAAACGTAATGAGATATGCTAATTTAATTGGAATAATTTGGTACGCCCATATGAGAAATACCAATCACCAGTTTAATTATATAGTTTTCAGAATGTTCGTGATAATTAATAGACTATTCAACTCCCTACCTTGAACTATATACTGCAATTTTGTTGTGTGTCGTGTTGTAAGCCACCATTTTGTCAATTATCAGTAACATAAAATTCTAGAATCATACAAATACTCTGATGTACTATGGAAATCAAGCTCATCCAATCACTGTGGGTTACGATTATCATGAAGAAACTTCAATTTCTTATTATAGAGAAATAATCGTTACGACATGATTAACATTTTGTGTATCTTGTTGCAAGGGCTCTTCAATTATTAAAATATACAGGCACTACTATTTCAAGCTTCTGTGTGAGAGGGTCTTAAGAAAGGAATGGAATCCACAAATCGTTCATACATTACTGTCAACCATAATGATGAAAGTTGGACTAAATGAATTCCATAGCTGCACAAATTTCATCATGTACAACATATTTCGAAAAAATTTCCTCATTTGATTTTCTTTCCACAATGAATTGTCATTCACACGAAATGATTGACTTATTGCAGAACGAAGTATGCTTGAAATGAAATTTGAAGTATGAATAGAATACCAAATAAATATTTGAATATGCATATCTTGACAGTTGCTCTTTACCACACAATTATCTTCTCTAGTCAGGATAAGTTATTTACTGAAAGTAATAATTATTTAGTTCCCGATAATTATCATCACCATTATCAATAGGATTATAGGGCGACTTGACAATGAAAGGTGCAGTTAACCTAATCATGACATACATTATGCAACGAATGATGATGTAACTAAGTATATGCAACTTCTCAGATCGAAAGTGAAAGGAAGGAAACTATTAGCACCTCTTAACTATGAAAATGACAGTAAAAGTATCAGAAAAAGGTAAATAAGCTGAGTAGTTTAAGTATAGTTCATTTCAGTTTAAATGAGAATAATCAAGATATTTCAACAATCGATTATTAGTAACTGCATCATTTCAATAATCTACAAATTTAGTAGTTATAAATTAGTAGTGAAATTTTTGATAACGTAGAATTTGGATTACTACATCTTACATTTACTTTTTCGATTTACCATCGTCTATAAGAACCCTCACTTACCTAAAACATTGTCTTCCACTATCCTTCAATTTGTAACAAATTCAGATTGATTTCTAATATGTAAGGACAATTTTAGATTAGGCTTTAGTTGATAACTCCTAGCTTTGAGAATGCCATAGTGAGGTAAAACAATTTGTCAGTGTTGATTCTAAACTTTTGTGTCAATTTGAGTTTAATTCTTCAACTTCCGAAAGTTCAACCTTAAAGTTAAACGTTAGAACGTTATACTCTCTGGATGAATATTTCATTCTAAAACATTAGCTTTTTATTTCATTTATCCTCTCATTAAATAAAAAATTTCGATTTAACTCAGCTATCTCTTCAAAGCTACCCATAAGTAGGTACAAAATAATCGCTCATATTTATTAAAAATATTATTAAAGAGCTAAGGACTTTGCAGCTACCAAGAAGCCATCTTCAGAATAGTTTACTCTGATGATGGCTACTTGGTAACTGAAAATTCTTCAGTACTTTGATGTTATTTTTAGTGGATGAGGGAGATTATTTAGCACTTATTAGTGCTCTAGTGTATCCACAGTATTGAACTCTGTCAGTATGTTGAAGATAAATAGTTTAATATTAGGTTAATTTTACAAATAGTCCGCTAATCTTATTATACTTTTCGGAACACGAAATTCGAAGGGTATATTGAATTTACTGAAGCTAATTTTAAAGTGGTTAAAAATTCCTAGAGCAAAAATTCCTTCAACATATTGTTACTCATCGAATTTTGAGTGGATGCCGCCACTAAATGTTGATAACACAAGAATGGAAGTTCTATCATATTCAAATTCTGAAAAAAAAATATACTGTTCGGTGACGGACCCTATTGTTCTCAAGGAAATCGTGTGATCAACACACCCCTTTCTGGAGGGTTGAAAATTGAAAAAATCATACTTCGAAAGTATACATTGAATCAATTCAAAACATTCACAGTAATTCTATGTTAATTCAATGCTGCTTCTACACGAATTTCAACAAAATCGCTGACCAACGACAACGGCAAAAATAATTATTAAATTAAACTTGAATTTATACAGTTTGAAGCAAGTCAGTAGTCAGTACACTCGGGTTCGATTCCCAGAAGCTGAAAATTTGTTTTAATACATTTTCTTAAAAACATTATCAATTTGAATATTATTTAGTTGTGTAAAGATAATGAAACCAACAATTCATTTCATCATCTTCAAACAAATGCGAAGAGTATCTTATAGAATGTGGAACAATTATATAAGAATCTGTAACCAAATCAAATGATTTGCGAAGAGTAATTTTGCCCTACACACTATTCATCTGTTAGCCAAGCGGCAAACACATTTCTAGTTTTATTGTGTTCCTCTTACACTATTTTAAATATATCCAATTTTTAACTTCAAATATTTATTAAGGAAACCAATACATTATTATGTCTTGTGGTAAATATGTATTATTATTATCATTATTATCACCAGCAAATGTACCCAAGGTCACTTTAATGATTATCAGTTCGGAACAATTTCTCTCTTATGATATATTATGTCGGTATATATAATGTTATTTATCAAAACCGAACTAATTTTTGTTGTTATAATCAATATGAGACCTCCCTGGCTGATATTTCTATTGACACACATCTTATGAACCGTGAATATATTGTAGAATATAAGTTTCATAGCGGTCATTTGTAACGTGATATTTATGTATAAATAAAAACAAAACCGTATCTGTTTCAGCTAGAGGTGAATGTACGCCACATCGCATGGATGATGCGTATTTGCTTCGATATCTACGATGCCGCAACTTCAGCACCGAAGCAGCACATAAGCTTGTAAGTAGTATAAATAATGCTTTCATGAGATTGATCTCAGGGACTCTTTTATTCCACACCGTAAATATGTATAATAGAGAAGTTAATATATCTATAGTTTCAAGAGTGGATTCCTATGCAAATCGAATGTCTAAAAATGACGATGGCGTTATTGTTTGACTAAAACTTCTAAATTGTGAAAAATTGAAATAGCAATATGGGTCTAAAATCGACGCTATCGAATTCTAAGATATTGTACGTAGTAGTTAAACACGATATCGTACATATCCCAACAGTCATGTGCATGTGGTATAAGCGAAAGGAAATCTTAGGGGAAAGTAACTTTACAGTACCGTAAAATATTACATTATGGTCGCAGAAGCGCCCATTATAGGTTAGAGTCGAAATTTAAACTCGAATATTTCATCTTTCGGAAGACGCATCAAGATCCTACAAGTAAAAGAGGTAAAATGGACTTTTCTGTTTTGGACCTCAATTTTTTGAACCCCTACCTTGCTCGAATGAAACCAGAATCTTGCAGGTGTCAGTGGTAGTCCGAATATGAACATTTTAACTTAAAACTAACTAAGAACTTGAAAATATTTGATATTTTTACATCCCCCGTGCCTTGTCCCTCTTGTTGATCTCGATCTTTGTCGGGACAGCCTCTTATCCTTTGTATACTTTTGAGCTGCTCGTCATCTTTCACCTCTACCAACATAAGAGCCTATTTAAACTCGGAAACTCGTATTCCTACATGCACTTAAACTAGGTGTCTTCACGATTCAGTAATGCACTTTTCAAAATAAGTGAACTAATACATTTACTCTCGAAATTTTTATAACAAGATGCGATTTTGATATTTCAAATTTTGTCGACCAGTAGCACTGCAGCTCCCTCGTTCCGCTGATTAGTTCGAGAGTGAAATGACTATCAAGTAATTTTGGTGAATTGTAACGAGAGTTGTATATTATGCTGTGAGCATATTATATGTATGTTGACCCAAAACAAAGTTATGATCAGTTGTTCCCTCGAGCGATACCTTATATATTCCAGAATGAACCTAACCTATCTGAAGGAATTGTCTACTGAATGCTTCTTTTAGTTCATTACTCACTGTTTCGTATCAAGTGATCACTGATTCCTGTTTGATGTGGCTACTCATATTCAGCATATGAAAATCTATACCTGTCTATGAAGAAAAAATAGCACTGACTCACAGAATCACTGACTGACCTACTATACGGCAATCTTGTTATTCGTATATACCACGGTCGTACATACAGGTCTGGGAACTCGTATGTTTGACATGGGTCTCTTACGCGTCGCCAAACTCGTAGTCCCTCGCTTGGCCACTAGCTAGTGCTTGAATCGAAGTGGAAAAACGATTTTTTTGCGGAATCGCAAGCAGTGTTACTAAGTATTCTGATTTGAGAGAGGAATAGAACTGTTACTCTTGTCAGAATGTATTACTCACCTTAAGAATAACTTCCCCTTTTTCGCACACATAAAAGACCTCGTTAAAACGATTTTTTTCCGGAATCACAAGCATCCACTTTTTTCGCATTTCCGCATCTTTCGGCACTTTAATAACCGAAGTTTCTTGCTTTACACTTTTGTACCCCGTTTTGAATTTCGGCACAATGCACGGTTTTGTAATTTGTTTTTCAAAATGCAGGTATTCCTTGTGTTCATAAGTCAAGAATGACAGTTGTCAGAGAACACTCTTCGACTACTGCGCCACCCTTTTTGGTACTATCCGACAGTTGACGCTTAGCGGAGTCGCTTCTCACAAGAGCTGTATGTACGACCGTGGTCATTGTTGGATACAATACCACACTACTTATTTTCTGTGACAATAGTCGATATGTATTTTTACGGCTTTCATTAACTGCCATAGATTGAACCCAAGACGTCTTCTGATCGATGTACACTATGTACGGTAACAGAGAAGAAGCTTATGAAACTATTAAAAATGATATTATATTTATGAAACATATATCTGCTTAACAGGTTTCGTTGCATAGCAACATAGAAGAAGTATTTCTAATACTTAGTGTTAATTTTTTTCAAAACCTGTACTCAGTGATACCTATTCATGTAAAGTTGAAGCCAACACTATGTGGTGTTCATGGTACAAATCAGGGATTGTGATTATAACTTCAGCGTCATGAGAATGAACTGTAATTTTGTTCACGCGCTGATTCGGAAACCTTCACTTCATAACACATTTCCTATAGGATTGGTAAAAGCACACAATTTCAAAGAAGCGTTGGCCAACTGACACTCAACATAGTCTTTTTGGTAATTGATCATTAACCGCATGTATATAGCTTATTAAGCTTATTATTATAATATCGTTAAAGGGAATGCTGGAGTTATTAACTTATTAACTTCTTTTCTTTATTGTTATATATACTTTATACTCTAAGATGTCACATTCAAATAATGCATCTTGACAGTACTGATTTTCTCGGGCTTCTCTCTCCGGGCTTGCCACTAAGCACCGATATGGTTTCAATACAAGAAAATAGATCAACAAGTAAGAATTAGGCTCATAAATACATTCATAGTCAACATTGAAGTTGTCCGTACAATAACAAAGTTTATTTGTCAATTGGAAGGGGAAATATTTTTGAGAATGAATGCTCCACTATCCCGCACTGAGTTTGAATAGAAGTCACTCGCGAAACTTCATTTATACCAAGGTATATCTTCATTACCCGGCCAAGACGCCACATAAGAGGGGCTAGATTGTTATCCTTGATGAGCAATTTGAGGTTGTCCTGGTTGATTGGCCACTTCTGTCGTTCTTAGAGCTCAGAAATGTGCTCCTTGTACCAACGTATCCAGAAATGCTGAAGAAATGCTTGTAGGCGTTGGAACGAGGACTACATATTGACGGCAATGTGGGTTACGTCCGGGTCAGGAACTTGTGTTAGCTTCCTCCCAATAAGGACATGAAAAAGCGACAAGAACTCCAGGTCGTTAGGATCCGAAGAAAGGGGGCATAAGGGTCTAGAGTTCAAAACAGACTCTATTGTGGTAGAGGTGTTCAAGCGTGATCAATAAAATACTTAATACGATATTTTCTGGATTTGATGCCTACCTTCCGGTGACTAGCCCAATGCCTTCATTAGCCCAGTATTCCTTGAGAACTTCAGCGTTATCAGACAGGAAACGGTGCAGCAGTTGAAGTACATTCTGAGTACCAACAAAGTTGGTGCCATTGTCAGAAAACACGTGAGAGGGTTTGCCTCTCTGTGGAATCCTTCGCCCTTTGTGATCTCAACGACGGAGATAATTTGAAAAACTCCTGATATTGATAAATTGTATACTTACCCTTGCACAAGTAATATGATACAGAGGATTTTTCATTTGAGATCAGATTACGTTTTCTCAGTTCCTTAGATTATTTCACAGAAGTGTCTCTTGTTGATCAGCCCTTGATCTTAGAAATAAACAAATGTCATTCAATGTAACCCTATCGCTGTCATCCTTGGACTTTTCCCACTCGCAGGTAGTGGTTTCATCAAGTTTGTTACATCTGAAGTAAATAACGCTTGATTAATTGCTTAATAAGGTCCTATTGAGTGCTTTTTCTGATTGGACTTACTTTGAAAAGAGCTTTTACGTCAGTATGAACAATTTACCGGTTATTGTTGCATCTGCTGTAGATACCCTGCCAGTTTATTTCATAATTTGCTGAAGAAAATCCCAATGAATGAATAGTTTTTGCTGCATTTCCACTCAATGCGGCCCTAAGGTAATGGAATATGTATGGAAGATAAAGAACTATTATCACGTATGAGAGATTCAAAGGTATTTTTAAATTCGAGTCATGCATGGTAGTCGCCGTTAAATTCAGGAAAATCTGTAGAGCGTAGTTTAACACATTGGTTTTGTTGATATTATTCAACTGACTTTACACTGCACTGGCTAGAACGAACGAATGTGCATCTAATGATACTGACGTGTACAACTCATTTACTTCAAATATTATGTAATAATAATCAGACTCAAAGTTATTCCTATATTTATGATGTTTTTCTACAGTATCTTCCACAATAGGACATTCAGTGTCATTCTGTACATGCTGAAATCCAAAATTGGAAAACCTACGAGGAGTCATTTCTGCAACAAAATTATACTTTATTATTCATAACCGTCCCGTGAGAATCTCAAATTTCCCATCTGGAGAGAGTTTCTTGGAAAAAATAACAGTGGAATCGTGATCAGCGACCAAAAAACCAACTAGAGGTCATTTTTGCAACAAAATTATAAATTACATATTATATATAAATTTTCCAAATTTCTCATCTAGAGGGAATTTTCCGAGAAAACTAACTGCAGAATCGTGATCAGCGACCCAAAAAACATACCGAGGGTCATTTTCGGCTCTCAATTCATTAATTTTCTAAACTTTCGGATTTTTTTCATAAGAATGCTCCTCTGAGGGGTTGAAACCGTTTTGAGGGTGTAGAAAGGTCGACTCCCCCGATCTTGAAAGTCATGAATGATCTATGGGATATAAGGAATAAAATGCGGAACAAATTTTGAAATTCTAGCTTACTATATTTTTTTTTATCATGGCCCTTTTCCCGGGTTATTGCCTGGACTACTAATGCGATATTGAGCTAATGGAGAATGCAGTTATTATATTTGTATTCCCGGGCTTGCTACTTTAGCGTCGAAATGGTAGAGAGGTTGAAATTCTCAAACACCGTGCTTCTATCGCAGGTAACTGTGAGTAAAGGGAATGTGAGTCGGTTAGCAAGCACCGCTTATTATCAGATACAACAAACTATAGTGCTTTACTTGTTTCTCTCGTCAAATAATACAATACGTATCGCTTGCTCTAACACAAGACTCTTCATTACACCGCTGTATAACTTCCGTATAGGTACATTTTGTTTTCCAACAAATAACAAAACAAAATTCAATCAGATGGCAGTTATATACAATACTCATCCGATTGTGATGTTAACTATAAAATATACGACTCCTCCAATTAGAATATATTTCAAATATGTACGTTTCTTAATTCGGTGTTATTGAAATTGATTGGCCCTGTTTTTCGGAATACGCAACACTATTCCTCATCTTCCCTATTTTACTTCTTAACCAATTTTGTGTCTTTATTGATTTATGTAAATAATATAATTTACTTATCATCTATACAATTTAAAAAAAATCTGTAAATATATACGCCAATCACGTGACTAACATATTGCCTGTCAGACCAAATTATATGGAAGTAACCTAAGGCATTATTTTGTCATTTGGTTCAGTTCATAATTACTATTGACTTCAATACCGAGATCATTCATTGAATAAGTGGTTCAAATCATCAGTTCATCAGTGGTCATCGATTATCGTGGATAATACCCAGGTTGGTCTCAGATCAATTAAAAACAATTAATTAATGGACAAATGACTGACTGATTTGTTTTTGCTATGCCCTAGGTTTGAAAAAATAATAACTGAGTGAACGTATATGAATGTATTCTTAGAAATAGCGAAAATAACTACTAATTGATTAATAAAATTGATACTCATGGTATGACACGTTGTGTTCAAAACAAACAATTCTATATCAATGCTAGCACAAAGATCAAGGATATATTATTATATATTCACAAGTGGTTAAAACGGATAAAGCAACGAACACACTAATATTTTTCTTTGTCAAATCTACAGAGTACTAACTGGCCATGGGAACATATAATATGTGATGTATTCCACAATGTGTATAATGTATGATGTATGTACCTGGCAAAACTAACATAAAATATCCGTTTATTTCTCAATCGAGAACCTTAATTAGGTTCCGTCATCTTTGTACATATGATAGATTTTCATCATTTCTATCGACTGAACTAGGTTAGGCCGGTAAAAATTTTTCGAATAACCAGGAATAGGTTCTTGAAATAATTTTCGCTATTAATAATGAGCAACTTAGTAAGAAAAAAAAGATTCTAGTTTCGGAACGTCATCACCATTTTTATGCATTATTAGAATCATCTTGACATGCACAGAAGTGAAAAAAATAGTTCCAAATACCCTTCTGAGCTTTATAGCAAATTATATGAGGAACATAAAAGGTCATTTTTGGCCTCAAACGAAGCGTCTTGATTATACCTTACATATGAACTTTTAATTTTGGGAATTTTCCGTTCCTTTGCATTTTGGAGGCTTGCTTTAAATAGGTAAATGAACAATTGATCCCAAGCTTTGATTTTGTCCAAAAGGTTCTTTTAGTATTTTTTGGTCAAAATCTAACGATTTCACCAAAATTATCAAACTTCTCTGTCAATGTTGGAGCTCATGACTTTTATTCCTTAAATGTTATCATCATGCTTGTAATTGTGTGAATTTTCAATTTGTTAAATTTACTGTTACTATTGATACAATGCACAATTTTTTAGCCTTACGGATGTGAGCGAATGATCGAATTTATATAAATCCAAATGTGATTGTTTTGAGATCTCGCTTCAGACTTATGTGTTGCCGATCTCCCTCATATGTATTTATATCTTGAACTCTTGTCTGAATACGCAATGCCAACTGTAACATCAAAACCTTTCTAATATTTGAAAAATGTAGAATTTCCTCAAATCAGCACAACTCAAATCGGAAGAAGAAGCATATCATTTGAAAGTAACGTTATAAAGTGAATGGAACAAAAACTTCCATTCCATTCCATTACGCAAATTATTTTCATAAACATAAATTCAAATTCAAATTCAGAAACATTCATTTCAATTTTATAGGGTAGTGGGATACAAAAATTACTCAAGATATATTAAAGGGGCTTGCTATTAGATACTGATAGTCCTTGCTTGAAGGAATGTTAGATACCTTTATAATATATTCAGAGAATACTATATGGCGAAAATTAAATGATACATATAGTGTTTCTTATGCTACTATTTGGATAGGAGAGGTGCACCTGAAACCGACTCCAGTCTTCATACATGAATTTGATGAAACCTCAATAAACTTGGATTCCGAAGACGAGGGTACTATTCTATTGATGATAGAATGCAAATTATGTTGTGTATGCTATTTTCAGACTAGATAAATATAGTAGTCCAAAATGTAAAATCTACAACACGAATTTAGATGTGTGTTTATCATCTATCGGTTCATAATGTACGACGTAAATACAAATACATGAATATCTCTGAAAAAAAACTAATTGATCTTGAAATAGGGTTTTCCATGTTGCGATAACAAATTAATTCAAATTGGCTTGATTCTAACTATCATGAAATACATCGATGTATATTTAATTAATAGTTCGAACATGAATATTAAATTCTTATATAACACGTAGATCAAATTAAGGATTATGATGATTGAAAAATAGGAGTGGTAAAATAACAGTACGCCAGTAGTTCCTTCTATATTTACCGATATGGATTTTTTCCTATTATTCCTGTGTTGAAAAGCAATTGCCAAATAGAACGAAGCTCATTATTATAGACAAAGATATGACATATAAGCTGTTTTCTGACTCATTATCATAGATCATATTTTTATTAATCAATGAGAGCTTATTATATTCATTCTATTACTTTCTTTGTCAGTAATTTTCCTCTATTATTGGATGTTAAGCGATCTTTCTTCAATTCAGAAAGATATTCTACAGAGTCTATGTTGGTAATGAAATCAGACATGTATGCCCAAACTCAAATAATTTCGGAAATGTTGTATCATTCAATGAGGTCTTCGCTTCATTTCAAATAAATCGATTCATTTTTGAAGCTACGTTGACCACACTTGGGAACCAACTCTCAGACTAACAAACGTCTTGAATATTTCAGGAAATCCGTATTCCACGTTTTCAATGTGTATTCTTTCTGATGTTGTGATTTATTCAAATCTTCTCATCTACAAGATGTTTTGGCTGGTACAAGATTGTTATTGAACAAATGTAGTCATTCAAGATTTTCTCTGCCAATGAGTATTACAGAAGGCAGGTTCAATTCGTGAATCATCAATCAAACATCTCAAGATGACTCAAGATCAGATAGATCATGAACAGTTTTAGACCTGAAAGGATATTCGTGACACCCCAATGAGAAGATAGCACAGATTCGGGGTTTTGATGTCGTTTCCCTCACTTACATCGTTGAGCAATGTCATTCGGGTAAAAAAAACATGTTCTTTTATAGATTTAAACATTATCTATCGATGTACTTTGTATACCAGAACCATAAACTGATATGCCAAATTATTAAGTGAATTTTGAATTTGCTGAGTTTTCCCTTCTACGAAAGAAAATCGAACAGCGTTGAAATATTTTACAAAAGAAAAACATGCATTCTGATCTAGGCTAAACAATTTTAGACGGAGTGTCTGGAAATTTTGCAGATCTTAGTAGTTTGGATGTGATATTAATGGATCTTCAAAGAGCTATTCAAATATGAGATAAACATTGAGTGTTTTTTCTGATTTTAATATTAGGAGTCTCACGATACGATCGTTTCTGATATCTCCATGAAGACATCATTATCATAAAATTTTGACGTGCCTTGATTAATTAAGTTATTCAAGATACGTATATTTCTCATGATTTGAAGCTAAATTAATGGATGAGAGAATAGAACAAAAATTTAACATTAATTTGCAAATCATCTTCACCCACACAAATTCAAATTCGAGAACTCATTCTCATTTCATGGGATAGTGGGATATAAAGTTTGGTTAAAATATATTAAACGGGGCTGCTATTAGACCTGGAGATCTAATTCAGCTCTTGTAGACTGCAGTCTTCATACATGAATTCGATGAAACCTCCGAAAACTCGGACACCGAAGACGAGGGTACTATTCTAATAATAATATTTTGCAGATTATGTTGTGTATATGCTATTTTAAAGATGAGATGAAGATAAATATATGATAATGAGTGAAGTTCACTTGGTTTAAGATTGAGTTCCTTTATTTAGTTGATAACCTTGATGAAATGATCTATTCGCCTTGACTTATTGTGAGTGCCCTTCCCGATTTTTGAACTCGCATTCCTACTTGGACACTTGAGGCACTCCAGTTTGTCGTAGCGGATGGTGGTTATTCCAAAATGGGAGTAGTTGATTCCAGGACGTCTTGGTAGGGTTCGAGAAGATTGTTGCAATATTCTAGCTGTGAGGAATTCAAGCTTACGTTTACGACGTCGGAAGAGGATCCTTCGGTTTCGTAGGTATAAAGGTGCAATGAGGGTAGCTTTGAGCCGCTCGTTGTATACGTGCAATCTCCAATTGATATAACGCTTTTGATGAATATAGGAGTTGATCTATTGCTGTGATTTCCGACAATTCAATAACTAGCCGCCGGCTCGGAAAGTGGCATGAGCGCCTGTAAATCCTGCCCAAGATCTTTTCTTCACAAGTTTTCAGTTGATCTATATGGCTTCAAGGAAAGGTAGACTCTAGGTATGCCGCATCCACGTAGTCTGCCGGCTAGAGCCGAGAATAGGCTGTTCCTTTCCCTAACTTCCTTCAAGGTATTCCGGAGATAGGCAGACCTGTTGAGGTGCTGGTCGAAAGTCATTTACAAGGAAGATGTATCAGATGATAGACTTAGAGGCTCGCCCCATAGCTCCAGTCGGGTAGCGTTATAGGGTATAGTAGCCTTATTTTTGATAGATGTGAGTGTCGAAAAAGTATTGTTTGAATTTTCACCGGGTTTGGTATTATGCTCTATTTGTCCAAGCTCTGAACACGTTGAGCTGGTCCTTTGGAAAAACTTTGCCCATGGGCCGGTGGTCCACTTATTGGTATCATCCGCAAATGAGGATAGATCTATAGTATGGGTATTAATAGGTGAAGGAATGTTGTGGGAGTATATGGAGTATAATAATGTAGCTTAGACGGAGCCATGAGGTACTTCAACTGTAGGAATGAAAGATTGGGAACGACATTGTTGACCCTTAAGAGTGATAGAACTATCAGAGAGCTATGGTAGTACATGTTTGGTGATATGGATTGGGATGCGAAGAGAGTTGAACTTATGAATGAGTCCAGCATGCCAGACTCAAATCTTTGTTCTATGTCAAGAAACATGGCTCAACTGCAATGGCCCTGATTCAATGATCTTGTCGCATCAGCGTGATGTTTGAGTATTGGGAATTGAGTTGAGGAAGTAGCTCTGAAACCGTGTTAGAAGATGGTGAGTAGGTTGTTGAATTCTACGAAACATGAAGTCGGGTTTTCAGGATCCTTTAGAATATTTTGCCAAGAACGTTGAGAAATTATATTGGCCTATTATATGACTCTGGGATTAGTGGGGTATATGCCGGGCTCAGGAATTATGATTCCTAGAGCTTGCCTCCACGCGAGGGGGAAGTAGCGATGTTCAAGACATATTAAATGTATCAGACATGTTTCCGGAACCTCTTTGAGAATGGATCTTCTCTCCCCCTGGAGTAGTGGAACGGTCTTATGAAATGGATGATTCGTTCGTTGTCAGAAGTCAGTATAGGGGCAACAAACAAGTCCTTCTGATTTGTGTGTGTCTACATACACATAAGATATAATTCGTCAATATTGGCACAACACATCAATATTATGATGTCTGTTTGTTATAAGGAAAGTGAATGGCATTACAATGTCAGTGATTGAGAAGATGTTCTGATGAAATAACTGATAATCGCTGCTTTAGAAATATATGTTCTGGTCATTGTCAACAACATTGTTTTTTTCCAATTTACTAACACAATATTGCAATAATAATGATTGTAACTGTAGTTTCGATACTCATTGGATCATTATCGAACTAAAACCAGTACATTGGTTTTAGTTGGATAATAATGCGACGAGAAGCAGACGAAATAATTACGTGCAAAATATCTGGTGTGTAACTGGAATCAAGGTTATGCTAGAACCAAAGTGTATCTGCAAATTTAACTAGTCTGGAATCGTATACTATACTTGCATCCTGTCTTTCCCATGTATAAGATAATGCAGTCTCGCAGCTTAGCTCAAAAATCAATTATCATAACATTTTCAAAATATTCAAATCACTGGTTACCAACCTGTATCATAGGATTCACGAAATCTTTGTTATATACCATTTATCCATTTTGAGGATATGACTGTGGTGATAATTTTTCATTCCAGAATAGGTTTGTGTTCTACTCTCGATTTACCGTTCAATTCGTGATGAATTCACATGTAGAAGGTTCCTATTAGCCGAATATAAATATTCTGAACACTACTCTGATAGAAACACTATAGAAAAACTCCAAAATAAACTTTTATTCTAAGAATAAAAGACGTCACAACCTGTTTCACCACACAATGACTTCGTCAAGTGTAAGTTTCAAGTACTATAGTTCACCTGAAGGAGCCACTGTGTGTCAGTAACTTATGCGTATTAATGTATGAATATATGAAATTCACTGAATAATCACGAAAATGGAAAAAATCCAATCTTCATTCGACTTCGTTGTTCCATTTTGAGGATGACTTGATATGTTACTGTATCATTGACCAACTTAATATGTAATTAACCTCTGAATTAATGATTTCAGATTGTACACTATTACGAATTCAAAGAAAATAATCCAGAGTTCTTCCAAAACGTCACACTTGGACAATTGAAGAAAATAGGAGACGATAATTTGATAACAGTACCACCACATAGGGACCAATCCGGCAGACGTTTATTGTTATATAGGTGGAGTAAGTATAGTCATTGCCACCCCTTGACTATCGTTAGTCCTCTTTGTAGCATACATCTGAATCACATGATGAAAAAATCTGTGTAGGACAAGACTAATATCTGAGTGATTAGTCAATTGTAATTTTTCTATTTCATATCATGGAAATACAATCGATCCAGAGCTGGGTGAATCAGAAACTGCAGAACAGCGAAAAGAATTAGAATCAGTCGTCAGGAAAGAAAATTTCAGGAAAGGTCAATTATAAATAACTTTCTCAATATAAATCGCTGAGAAAAATTATAGAAATAACAAAAGTTTCTTGAGAAACTGAACTGAAAAAAATTATTCAAACAATTGCGGAACATATTTTTGGTATACTCATTCGTTTTCATTTCCCATATTGGTATTACCGACATTCCAATATATCAAGTAGTGATATAATGTCGATAAAAACTATGTGATGTGGGTATTCGAAACAGTCGATTGATGGCTCCTCCAATCACTCACAAATATAGCAAATCTTGATATTAAACTTTTTGTCAAAAAAATGTTTGCCTGCTGAGATATTAGGTAATTCATTTAAAAGTCATGATTTCTTCATTCTTCCCGTATTACATGGCAAGATTTATTTTCAGGAAGTTTCCACAATACATAATTCGCGTTTAATTTTCGTGAATTTTCTCGAATAATTGGACTAAGGTTTTAAGAACACAAAGGAATCTAGCAGATATTAATTCGACTTCAGTGCTTCTGGATAGTGCAGGTACTAACTTCATTGCAAAAAGGGAATAAATAGATCAATTTAGACAAGAGCTTCTATTGGTGGGCAGGCAATTCCGTTTTAGTCCAATACTTTGATAATATAAAAATTCGGAATCATGTGAAAAATTTTACACTAGGTAGATGATTTTCATGAGACAAATTCATTTTTTCCAATTTCAAAGATCTTGTCAGGTCAATATTCTAGAGATATTTAAGTTGTGATCAAACAAGTAGGCTAACCGGGATAAGTAGGTTAGTGAAAAAGTAGAAGTACCAGAAGTTCAAAACAACAGTATAAACCAAGAACGAGTTAAAAAAAAACGCTATAATGCCAATACGTGTGAAGGTGAAACACCAGCACAATATGATGATGAAAATCAGATAAATGGGAATTGGCTGTAAATGAAGAAGTGGAGGTAAAACGAAGATCTGCCAGAGGCAATAGCAGATGTAAGGCAAGGCTAATGGCAAAATAATCTGCTCAGATACGAGGTGTCGGTTATAGTGAGATATTATGCACCTACAAATCGATATGACCCACTAAGAAATTCATTTGACAGAAGTTTAGCGAAATAACAACATTATTCAATTTGATATTGCAACATCACCCTTTTACAACAAAACTATGGAGGATTTATAATTAGACCTTCTTGGCCTTCTAAAAATTTTGCATGCCCCAGAAAGAATAATCTATTTCAACAAAACTATTAGATGTTGTGAAAATTCATCTGAAGAGTGGACTTCAGTCATATCAACCTCTAAATTCAAGAATAGCAAGTTTATTTGAGAATTAAAATTTGTTGGACCATTTAAATTTACTTGTGAATTTGAATCTATCCTACATATTGGGAAGGTTTTATTCGGTATCAAAAAGCTTCAGTGAATGCAAAATTAATGTACCAGTTTCCAGAATTTCGATTATTCCTAATTTTTATTGTGATCACTTTCTTTTATAAAGATTGTGAGGTAACGGCTGATAAATCTATAACGATTATAGCACAAGGCTCAACAAAATCAAGTTATGCATGACTTATGACTTGTTTCAATTTCAGACCAATGGGACCCTGAGAGAATTTCTGTAGAAGAACTTTTCCAAGCAACAATGGTGATATTAGAGTTGGCAATTCTTGAACAGAGAGCGCAGATATTGGGTGGCATATGCCTATTTGACCTTGGCGGACTATCAATGCAACAAGCGTGGTACATGACTCCCAGCATCGCTCATAAGATGATCCAAATAATGGTGGTATGTACAACGAATAGCTTGATCATTTTTGAATGCTTCGTCTGTGTATCAGGAAAACCACCGGGGTTATGATGTAAATTTTGATTCAGATCATACTCATTAGTCATCTGGAGGAGTCCTTTCTATTGTATTCTGTTTGTTATTAGCAATATCACCATCTCGTTCCATGTTTATTTGGATTTAAATTAATGTGTGATGTTGTATTGGTGAAAATGAATTTACGAAGCCAACAAATTTGTCAATCAATATACAGGGTGAGTCAGTTTTTTGTAGACAAACTGCAACAGGAGATAGAACAAGTGTTTTTAAGAAGAAAAGTTCCTATAAACATATGAAATTTATTCAATATACAGGATGAGTCAGTTTCTTGTAGACAAACTTCAACAGGAGATAGAACAGATGTTTTTAAGGAGAAAAGTTCCTATAAACATATGTCGTAGAAGACTTCGTTTTCGAGATACAGGGTGTTGAAATTGAAAAAAAAAATTTGTTTTTTGCGAATATCTGCGGAACCGTTTATCGTACAGAAAACAGCTTTTGTGAGCATTTTCTACTCATAGTAAGCTATGTTCTGTGCGATGAAAAAAATTTTTTTAGTGGTAATTGGTGAAGATTTTGAAGGGGTAGTGGGTGTTTTTCTCCCCACCTTCTACGCCACTAAAAAAAGTATGGTTTTGAGACAACCATTAGAACCGCCAATGTTTTCTACACAAAAAAGGTACTACCGGACATAAGCTCTAAAGTTGACCGTTTTCGAGAAAAATCAACTTTTATGTTGAAAAACATGGTCAATTCTTACTAATTAGACGAATTTTATACAAAGTAGAACAAGTAACAAAATCAAACAATTAACCATGTTTTTCAAAATAAAAGTTGATTTTTCTCGAAAACGGTTAATTTCAGAGCTCATAACCAAGAGTACCTTTTTTGTGTAGAAAACATTGGCGGATCGAATGATTGTCTCAAAACCGTACTTTTTCCAGTAACGTAGAAGTTGGGGAGAAAAACACCCACTACCCCTTCAAAATCTTCACCAATTATGACTAAAAAAAATTTTCTTCGCACAGAACATAGCTTACTATGAGTAGAAAATGTTCGCAAAAGATGTTTTCTGTACAATATACGGTTCCGGAGATATTTGCAAAAAACGATTTGTTTTTTCAATTTCAACACCCTCCCTGTATCTCAAAAACTAAGCGTCTGTGCATATGTGTTAATAGGAACTTCTTTCTCAAAATCAAATTTTCTATCAACTGTTGAAGTTCTGCTACTAAAACCTGGGACAGCCTTTATATGTTCTCAATTCTCATTAAAAACCATAAAAACGGAGAGTCCATCTGGCTTGTGGTTTCTTATACAACTTCACTCTTTAGAGATATTTTCATCATACTAGCAAACTAATTCCAAATTTAAATGAGTAATATTGCACTCAAAAAGCATGAAGCAACAGATATAATTATCATTATCAGAATCAATAGTGATGTTAATACAATGAATCTACTAACTCAAACGACATCCAGGAAGTCGTATTGCTTCTCAACCAAACATTGATTACTCTGTTTCATTATCTTCCTCAGTTGAGAATTATATACTAATCCTCTCCTAATCATGTCAAACACTTCATATATACTATTATTCAATCGATCGTTAAATTAAAATAATTCCCTATGTCTAATGTATTTGATTTAAGCCCCATGTTACATATCGGGCAAGTCAGATTGAGTTTCCCTAATCCTAATATTAATTAAACTCTTTATTTTTCATCATGATTCCTGGAGTGGAAGCGAACGTACGTACCTGTTATGTGAAATATGATTAATATATATAGAAAGTTATTTAACATAAAATATATAGTGAAATTTCAAAATGTATACTTCCATTTGCATTTCAAAATTTTTATGAAAGTTGATATAGATTATGCCTCGTAATTCTTCAGTTGCTGGTAATATATAATTAATTTATCGAGAGGAATTTATTGTAATGTCTATCAAGTTGTCTAAATGATTATTTATTTTCAATTAGCAGGTGAATGTTGAAACCTGACCGCTATCAGCTATTATTAATCGTAAATGTTTAATGATATCAACAAACATCATGGAATTAATAAACTACTCATTTACCTATTCTTAAGTATAGTGAAATGAACATGTATGCAGCAGCTCTTGAAATTGAGCTAGTAGAAAAGCATGGTATATTTCTGAATCAAATGATCTACTGTCCTACAAAACATACACGTTCAGTTCAAGAGACCGGTGTATTGATATTTAATAAAAACCTACTATAACAATTTGACACAGGTAGGCATAGGGAGGATGGGAGTGGTTTCTAGCTTCATAACGCGCCTCAGGATTCGATTAATTTATTTCACTTGAAGCATTTGTGATAGACATAAATAATCTCCTGAAATGGTACTATAGAGCAAGAAAGAAAGATGAACATAATGGAGTAGTATTACGGGGGAAACTTAATGTCAGGAAATTGCGCATAATTTATTTTTTGAGCCTTATAGGATCAAGACTCGGATTGAATGTAATAAAAACAATAAAACTAGCCAACTACTTTGTTTAATGACATTTAAAACGCGATAGTACCAATCTGACATAAAACGAAGAAACCACTTTTAATTAATATTAATTACATTGCAATGTGAGATATTAATAATTTTTCACGTCAGAAGGATGTTCTTCACACAATTTTATATAAATCGATGATGTAGAACATCTCATTTTTACGTGCCAAATGCTTGCAATATTTTTCTCCATTCATGAATATATTCATGATTCATTCGAGATATTAGCCAAGGAGGTATCTGTTAAAATTGTTCAAGGTTTCTTTTGGCGATACCTGTATTCCAATGTACTAAACGTTGAAAAATTACCTGTTAATAACAATTTTATTGTTAGAGTATGAATAATTATATATGTGAAAAGTTTACGTATTTCTTCTAGAATGTCAGTTTTCCAATATGAGATATCACTAAAATACACTAAGCATATGTTTCATGAAACTAGTTATAAATAGATATGATTCATATCCAAAGTAAAGTAGATGAGCTTCACTTTACCCTATTTTTAATCTCAAGTGATAATCCAAAAAACATAGCGCCGAACAACTGTGATTCCCAACTTGCCATCAAATGGAAGAATATTTCGGATATTTTGAATGAAAAAATACTAACGGTATAAATCAAGTTTTGGTATCAATATCTTTCTCTAACAAATTATATAGATTAAGATTGGGGTGGTCGTTACTTTGGACAAGGTCAGAAATTTGTTGCTCTCACGCTCTAAACTTACTCCTAATAAATAAAAAAAATATGGTTTCGTACCTCACGTACCTACGTCAGATGATATTAACCCATGTCTGTAGAAAGCTCGAAAGGTATATGTATATCAAATGGATGAATCGGTTCATATGGCCAAACATCATCACAATCTACTTAGAATTTCAACACAAACTGAATATGATGGTCAAAATTCACAGATTTGAAAATTCAAAGTCGTTTTCGAGTTATTCAGCAGTGCGGTCCATCGGAATACTCGACGTTTTCACTTTGTTTCGCGTAATGTGCGGTAACTATCTGGCCGATTGTAGAGAAGAATAGTGGAGATTTGTACACGCAACGGAGTGACCTCTACAATGTACGGGCAGCCATTGCCAGATATCTGGAATTTGTGTGCCAAAGCCGCTTCCGTTTTTAGATGTCAACCGATTCATTTTCATTAATTTGTAGCTTCCTTTAATAGTCTATCCACTTCCAAGATAGAGTGCACGTAGACAAATGCATGCGGCGTTCACGTGCACAGAATATTTACATCTAGAGACGGCCATAAATATGGATCAATCGACTAACCGATTATTTGATTGATCGAACTGTACTAATGGTTGGCTGAATAAAACATCACAAAATAATCGATCAATCAATGATTCAATGATCCTAATATTTCAGATTTTCAATCCATGTTCAAGTAATAATGAAACATCAATAATTACATCATACGTATTACAGAATCCTAATCATTGATTCAAAAAAGATTTGTCGAAGATTTCGAAGTTTTTAAGACCAATTTACATATCAAGGAAAATTTATTGTCTGTTTTGTTTTTTTCAAATATTCCTACTTTCTACTCTTAGGAGGGTACATTATAGCTTAGCGAAGATATCAAAACATATAAATACATAAAAGTGTAATTTGGGTAAACAATGTGAAATACGTTCCTGTGGAGGATTGGAATGAGATGGTTTTCGAAAAACACGCAAAAAATGTAACCAACAATATAATGCGATAACATTGCTGCTCGGTGTTCCGAACCTACGTTGCAGATTCAAGCGGAAATGTTGTCGCAGGTTACTTTGTCAAAATATCCGCACTTTAGTTTTCCGAATTTTACCGGAGAATGTTGACATTCACCAATTTAATTATTATTCAATCGAAGTTAAGCATATCATATACTTTATCTGATTTGATTTTATCTGAATGAAATGATCGATTATTCCAGCAGTTAGATTAATCATTGCCAGCTCTACTCACATCGCGGTTTGGAATGCTGACCAGCTCAGAAACAAAATTATAGTTTTGGTGGAAATATTAACAGATTTAATGAAAAAGAAATATCCTCAAATGGGTTCATGCGGTACGTGGTTGGTTTCTGCCTAGCGCCATCGAGCTCACACAACTAGACAGGTTGCGGCGCACGCTCTTTCGTAGGTCAGGAATATATCTAGATAACGTGAGTAGACAGACTACGACAAGCTATTCATCGGCTCATGCGAAAGACGACGTGAGCGTTGCAAAAACCATAAGCCGATCATTTCGGCAAACTTACTCACTCCGTTTCAACCCTTCGGGCACGCACAGCGTACTGATCAGCGTCCTAGTGTAAAGTTAATGTTAATAATATTAGAAAACATTTTTTAGTCCCCTAACGCTGATCCTGAGATCACGTGTCAAGACATTCCGATGTCAATTACCGGAGTAGAGCCAATTCGAAAGTTATGATTTTATCTGATACCCAGAAACGATAATATGGGTTATATCGGGATTTCGTACATTTAGCTATAAACTACGGAATACATTGAATATTCACGTTCTATTGTGGCGACACTTCTGTTGCCAATAGGAATAGACTATTTTCCTCTCCTTCTGTTTTGTCACCACGATTCGTCGTTGCATTATTCCAACTTCAGCCGTGAGTTCTGTTATCTATATCTTAACTATACGAGAGGTGGAATGTTGGAAGAGGACATTTTTCCTGAAAAATTTGGAGTTTATAGGCGCCAGGGAAGACGTCGCCGTTTTGATCCAAAAACATGAAATCCTGATATTATACATCTCAGCGTTTTTCGGATTTCAGGTATTATAACTTCCAAATTTGCGCCACTTCTTTAATTCTCATCAAAATAACCCTACTCCCAGTCAAAGATGAACATATTCATTAAGCTTTACGAAGATTATCGGGAAATATTCTTACTATGAACATAAAGAAATTTATATTCCAAAATGTCGAAAAAAACGATCTATCCTTCCAAAAACTATATGCAAATCTTGAGCCTCCTAGTGGCACGTGCTGGCAGATCTGGATGTTGCGAGAACATGATTTTGATATCAGTTGAAGTATGTTTGATAGGTGAGAGCAACAATTTTCCGACTCTTTGCAAAATAAGGGCCACCTGAATTAGTATCACGTTTAGAAATTAAACTGACGAGTTCCTTGAGATGACGTCGATTCGGAAAATAATTACCAATACTCTCATCCCCAAAATGGCAATACTTGTGTACATAAAAAATATGAAAGATCGATCACCTCTGTGAAATTTTCCGATTTTCTTTAATTTATTATTTCTATTTATCATGCTGTATCTATTTCTGTGACAAATTACTAAATTAATCCTTTTTCCTGTTTCAGACATCATTTCCGATGAAAGTACATGCGATGCATATAGTCAATCAATCCTGGGTATTTGACATTGTTTACAATATTTTCAAACCTTTCTTAGACGACAGGATGAGGTCAAGAGTATTCTTCCATGGAAATGATTTCGAAAGTTTACACCAACATATCGATCCTAAATATCTACCTGAGAGGTATGGAGGTATTCAACAGGATTCTAATTACAATGATTGGATTGAAAGCTTCAGGAAAAATAAAAATATCGTCAAGGAGCTTAAATCATTAGGCTACACCGACGAAGAAGAAGAGAAAAGGCTGACGTTCAAAGTGGAAGATTTAGAATTTAAGTGAAAACATGGTTTGATTAAATTTAAGTTAGGTCGGTGTACCAATATTATCCAAAATATATAAATATTGGATTATAAATTGGAACTTGCAAGTCTTTCGTACTATATTCTCTTCGTCATTTCTTGGAATCGAAATGTAGAGATGATTTCCAAATAATGAAGAAACTCAATTCAACTTCTATTACTCCACGTTGTACACTTCTGGAAGCACTTTCGGATCAGTGAATCTTTAACGGTAACTTCCACTGATTAGAATAACATCATAAAAATGTTTTAAAAATACTTTGAGAACAATAAGTAGTCAATGCAAAAAAAATAAACGAACAGTAGAAAGAAGATATAGATTTCTCCTCTAGAGAGATGTAGAATGATATAATTGTTTTTCGTTATTCACTAATTTTGCAAAGAATGTACGAGGGTGGCGAAGAAACTATCTCTTAAGGCAACCAGATTTGTTCTCTTTATTCACAAATTTTCCAAAGACTGTAAGAGGGTGGCGGAGGAACTAACTTCTGAAGAAAAATTCAATATCGAGAAACTATTTTTATAAGTAAATAGTACACTTGTGAGAGTATTATTAGGAAATACTACAAATGGGCTTATTTAGTATAATTCTTGGGTCTTATCATAGAGTGATAATCATGTTAGATTTACTAACTTCAAAAAACTGCATCTGATGTGAATTTATACTTTCGATACACTTCTCGCTCATTTCTTTCATGACTGTTTGACTTTTGGAGTGGTTTAGCAATTCCACCTGAATACCAGCAGTCTTATTATATTTCACAAATAAAATGGTATCATTGGTGACTAACAATAGGGAATATGGTTTTGTGGAATAATTGCATAATCAATT
Organism: Endomychus coccineus; assembly: GCA_958510875.1. Classification (NCBI taxonomy): domain Eukaryota; kingdom Metazoa; phylum Arthropoda; class Insecta; order Coleoptera; family Endomychidae; genus Endomychus; species Endomychus coccineus. The sequence goes on from OY294069.1 coordinate 62,089,132, forward strand.
CAGGCATCATAGCAATGTAGTAATTCTATCAGCGCATTGTATGAAATTTATGAAGAAATTTGTATTAGATGTACTATGAAGTACATCAGTGCCTGATCTAGGTATTGTTTTGGGTGGAAGGGGTTAAGTCAGACCTATACCGCCCCTGTTTCTGTCTTTCATCAATGGGGGGCAATAATTGGGTTTGCAGGATAATGAACATACATTTATACATAATGCTTCTAACGTTTAATAAAAAATATTTGTTGTTTGGTGGGTGCAGAAATTTACATAATTACTTTCCTCGATTTCCTTTCTTCTTGGCTCTCTATAGGGGTATTGCTGATGGCTGACTTCAATCATTACTGATCTGAGGTAGTATGCAAATATGTTCAGTTTGCTGAAACTCTTCTCGTATTTTGCTGATCTAGTTATACAAAATTTCAAGCACACAATTGGGAATGCGTCAATAAAATCTCTTCCTTGTTTTAGGTTTAGAAGATCAAGTGAATGAATTTTTGCCAAGTTAACACCGTTTAATTCTTCAACTGGTCTTGAATAACTAGGTTTTAAGTAGGCAGAAGGGAACTTTTTTTTACTCAGACCTTCACGATATTCACTGACAAGGTTTGCAGGACAATTTTATCTCATTATTTAAGCTTTTGAATTCTTTATAATTCAGAAGAGAAAAACCATCGGTGTATGCAGCTATATTCTTTATTCTCTCTTTCAACTGAATAAATATCACATATCTCTTTCATACTATGGTAAAACCTGCTTTTCAGAAGACCTTCTTCCCTCATCTTGCATCATCTCTCCAGCCATCCTTTTTCCTTGGGGACTCTACAGGTCTCCATAGTGGGTTTCAACGTAATGTTCTGAGCTTCTTCTTTTGCAATCTTTATTTCAACACTTGTTTCATTTTTCAGCTTAGTTCAGACGTAAACGCCTTCTCCTCTGGTTCAGACCATGTGTATTGTATTTTGAATATGTTGTAAGAACTGCAAATGCGCCATCATTGAGTGATTATGAAATTATCTATTAAATAACTGCAAATAGTGCGCCAAATTGGAATGCATACTCTCGAGTATCATGGGAATCTTACGTGGAAGCATAGTCTAGATATTGTTATACTATAGCTTCTATTACTAATAATCACTGACTCTAGTTTGATGCATATTTCCAAGCTTCTACAGAGACTGCCTTTTCATTATGTATCTGCAGAACTAAGTTCCCAAACGTCTGCCATCGTGCGAATACCAAATCTTTCAATATTAGGGCAAACAATTATTCATCAATGTGCTAGGTAAAGTAATCAATCGTTCCAACGAAATCAAAGTAATTTGATGAGAACAACATTTTATATCATGATTCATACTTTTATGGCGTCATGGAATTATAAGCCATTGAATATTTCACCTCCATTTTGCCGCCCGGGGCGGATGCCCCCTTCCCCCCTTCTCACATTAGATCCGGCACTGTGAAATGATGAATTCCAATGAGGGTGATTTTAGATGAGAATAAAGAGAAACATTACCAAAATTATCATCCAAACTCAATGACAGAAATTCTAATTTTTCATGGGATTATATAAAATCGTTAATAATGATTTTTGACACAGGTATGATTTATTTGTAAGCTTTCGGGAAATAGTTAACATTGATACATATGCTCACTACGGTTTTGTCTTCATCACGTTTCGGTATCACGACCATCAGAATACGTTTGAGAACTAATTACAGCTTGCACGCTTAGTTTAAGGAATTTCCCGCTTAAGTGACGTGGATTAGTTTTCAAATGTCTCCTGATGATTTCATCAGATTAGAATATTGTTGAAATTCAATAAGAATGTTTAAAAAATTCACGAGCAAGTGTATGTAGGTTATTTAGATCTTCCATATCCATACATGAGTTAGTCGAAGCTTCATTTATACCTTTAACTCTTTTGCTCGACTGATAATATAATTTCACCAAAACGTTCAAAACTTGGTGTTTCAAACAATTTTCATTTCCGGTCATCATTAAATTCCGCACTGAGCTGATAGACTATAATCTAATACACCAATAGTCTAATATCATGATGTGTAATGGAAAAACATCATTTCCAATTATTACAAATAAAATTTTTTATATTATGCATAGGGATTATGAACTGTAACTTGTTATCAATTATATGTGTGTGATATTTTTCATGGATCCTAATAGTTTGTAATGTATTCATCTATAATGGGAATTGTTTGGAATATACATTCCATTATTTGAAGAGGTTTTATTTCAATTATTGTTATCTAAAACATGAGTTAATAAGTACAATCTAAGTAGATGTACTTACGTGTTCATGTATCGTCCTATGTTCCTTCCCCAATCCTTGCCAGAATTAGATTATGTTCAATTTCATTTGCCGTTTGATGGATTGGATGCACATGTAACTCTATAAAACCATAATTAAGGAATTTATATTATTCCTATTCCTCGATTTGATTACAGTGTGGTCATTTGATTTAGAGAATCTTGTCACATTTCATCCAATCATCGATTAGCCAGAACAAACGTGACAAATATCATGATACTTACCCTTTTCTTTCACTAGACACTTAAGATTTCACACACTGAAAGGTGAACGCTAATATTGGTCAGATTAACTCGTACTCAACAACAACAATAAAATTTAATTATAAAAATAACAATTAAAGAATAAGAGTGCAAAACAGGATCAAAATCTTTACTCAAATAAAACAAGCCCAGTTAATCTAGATTAACTAGAAGACAGAATTATAACCGAGAATATTTAATTGATTCCACAACCAGAATGAACCTAGGGAATCAAAACTAAATGAGCTGAATTGAATGTATTATCGAACTTGAATAAAAACTGAGAACAACAAGCATTGATTGAAAATCTGAAAATACTCTGGTTAAGCGAAATCCAACCTTCTTCCCAAAAACACTTTGAAGAAACTAATAACTACAATTAATTAAAATTGACAAAGACTCACGTGATTTCTCAAGAGAGTATTTCAAGTTAGAAAATGAAACTGAAGGTTTTTCGCATTTTGGCTGTCCTCTTCTTTAAAAACCAATCTACAATTAGGGAAAGGATCCCCGAATTGTTCAAGTAATAATTCTACATATAGTGATCCTGCATTCAATTTTGTACCAATGCTATTTCCGGTAAATTTGGACGAATGATTAAACCTATGAGCCGTAAGATAGTTAACCTCTCTTGAGGCCTCTAACCCAGAATCTTTTCGAGACGGATTTCTGAACTTATCTGTCTTTTCCTGAATATTACTAAGTGATTCCTTCTTCACTAATTATTTCAAATATAAACAAGACTACATTCAATTAAAATTTTGATGATTAGATACTACGTTACATCCCGATCTATGTGTGATACATTTCGATTGATTATGTAACTCACAAAATAAAGACGGTCAAAACATCTATATTTAGATCCACAGCGGGTCTGAAACCCGCTACCTAAGCATCTCCAGATGGTTTACATTGAAATTCAACATAGCTCAGCATTCGTTCTCCGTCCTACATTGGTTATTCATCTTGACAGGCTTACGATTTTCTTTAGAACGAGAAACTTGTGTGAAATTATTGACCAAATTGACCATACCAGCTATGGTATCATATCGCCCACTCCTTGATCAGGCGTTAATCGTCTTGTATTAATTCCAGAAATCCGTTCACTTTTCTCCACCTACATTTTTCATTGAAACTGAACAGAAGACATCTGGCAACCCCTAGAGGTTATTGTTTCTTAGCTTTTAGATATTTTAATTTTACCTGAAATTTTAATTTTATAGAACGATTTTTTCCTGTATATTGGAAATGACCTGTAATAGACCCTCATTACACATAGTTGAAGTACAAAAACTATGAGCAGATCCAAAATATAGCCTTTTCGCTTAAAATCGTCAAGATGAATGATTTTCTTCACCACCATGAAACTCAAATTGAAATTCTCAACATCCAATTTTCTTGAAATAAAATTTATCACGTCGAATATGAAGTTTTCTAATGTACACAAAATCTGGAAAACTAAAGCGATTTTAATTTGAAGACCAGAAGTGGATGGAAATGTGAAGATTCTAGCTGTAAGACTACATCTCCTTATGATTTCGTGATAACTTTTTCCAAGAATTCGAAGATTTTATATGGACCACTGGTATGATACTAGTGTATTCCATTCTCTAATCCAAATTTATGCATTGCATGAATATGAGATGCATGGCCTAATTGATCAACAAGCAATGACAAGTTAGAATCAAATTTTGATATGGTCCTGTTCATTATTACACACATTATTACAAGTTACTATCTCTGTACCTACCGCTGAAACAATGTGAGAATACATATCATGCTATGAACAGGTTTCAAGACAGCTAAATTGACTCTGATAGTATGATAGTGCCCTTATATAAAAAAGGTGATCACTTGAAATGTATTTATTACAGGCATATAACGCTAACGTCTAATATAAGTAAAATTTTTGAAACCACTTTGAAAAACAGAATAATGGAGTATCTTGATAGACAGGGTAATATAGGAGAAACAATTCAGATTCAGGAGGGGTAAATCTACGAAGGATCCAGTTGCGATCTTAACGTCATTTACGTTACGGGTAATAATAGCCGAGTTTATAGACACTATTTCCCTCTAACATTGGCCAGATAGTTAGCGCACCGAACAGTGACATATCACTCCACGTCGAGTATTTTGACGGTCCGCTGCTCTTCTCAATAACTCGAAAACAACTTAAGGTAGGACATTGAATTTTTATGCCAGTAAATTTCGAGCATCATATCTAGTTCATGTTGAAATTTCAAGTGTATTGCATTCACCAGGCTCGAATGTTATTCACAAAATTACAATGTAACTCATGTGAAGAGGTGACACTGGACAGACTAAACAATATGTATAAGTTGGAGAATTAGGAACCATAAACAGGATTGTCTAAAGGAAGAAAAAACTAAAAGCAATTGAATAGCATTAGCAGCACATCATTTTGAGAGTGATCATAACTTGAGACTATTTCTAGAGCAGGATTGTTTCAAGGAGGAAAAACTAAAAGCAATAGAATAGCACTAGCAGCTTATCATTTTGAGAGTGATCTTAACTTGGGACTATTTCTAGAGAACGTTCAGAAATATCGTGGAGGCAATAGCATTAGTGTCAACTTGTTACTTTCGTAGGGCTTTTACGAATTTGATTATATATAAATTTTCGGAAAATAGGTCACATTAACACTTATGCTTTATATTTTCTCGAATTTAATAAACAATAAAGAGAGAGCAAAATTTTATTTCTTGTACCATCGTATTATTTGTCAGTTGTAATCAAATAATGTATGTGTTATCTATAGGTTTATTGTTCAGGAATGTGACTGCAGCTATTATTGATTCTGAATATAGTAATTGATGTTCTTTACGTAATTAAGGTTTGGTATTTGTGATCAAATGGTTTCAAATCCTGAATGAATATAACAGCGCAGTATCGTTATGTTCTAGCCACCATCTGATTTATAATTAGTGTACGAGTATAGTGTACATGACTGCTCCTCTTGAGAGGTTTCTCTCAATGGGGACCTTAGAGAGAGGAATTCTTACGAACCACTGATGTCATGATAGACACCTACATCTTATGAGCATCACAGAAGACCTTTTCCATATGGGGATAGTCAAGAAGAGGAAAAAACAGCCTCTCCCCAGAGAAACAGATACGCTATAAAGCAATTATTCTTAGAATTTTGATGAGAATTAGTGTTGCTCCACTCAGGTTTGCGCGCACCTTGTTAATATGTTGATTTATCAGAGTTTATGCTTTGTTTACATTTCATCACATTCAGATTTTTGAATAGTGTTTCAAGTATTTGCTATATTTTCTGACTTTTTTACATTTACATTGGTTTATACTGATAATGCATATAACTTTCAAATTTGACATGAGGTCTATCCAAAATGAACTTTCCGTTAACTGTTGTTCCTGCTTCATCGAATACATTTGAAAAAAACCACAAAATACTTTTATTAGAAATGAGTAACAACTCAATTAATCTTTTTAGAACTATTTGAAACATCTCCGTGATTATCCGAGATCTCACACAGAAGACAGCGATTGAGAAGTAATCACCGGATAAGAGTTTAATAATTTTGTTGAAAATAACATTTCATTATTATGCAGTATAAATTATCTGTAAAAGATTCAAATCACTCACGGTATACTAACACATTCAAACAGTTCACCTGAACTTTATATTTCCTGTGACCAATATTGTATCATCATTTGTAAGACACGTTTCACTTACCCAACAGAACCACTCCCGTGAAATTCACGGCATATTACTTTTGGCATTAATGACTACAATTTTCCAATCATTTCATCAAAGTTATATAATTTCCAGTAATCTACTAGAGCTGATTTATTATATGAAAGAGGTCGCGATTATATCATTGGGTTTAATTAGAACTTTGGAAGTAGGACTTTTGATCCTGTTAACTGCGCTATTGTTAACGGCAATATAAATCAATAAAAGGTTTCTCCTATAATACCTGCAAAGGTGAATATTTGAAACAAATAATTTGCAGTACAATTATGAAATCCCAATCAATTTGTCTCGATGAATATTGTATAGTTAGCGATCAAGGACCAATTTTGATTTTTTTTCATATTCCCAAACAAATGCTGAAATCTTTAATTTTTAATGTGGATTATAAGATTCATTATTTTTTTGACACACCACATCTTCTTAAATAGATCAGAAATAATCTCTTTGAATACAATTTCTTACTAGATGATTGTAAAACAAATTAAAATTATATTCAAGATCTATACAGATACGACAAAACTTGAATGATTCAAAGCGTTCTTAAATTGACAGATGGTCATTCAAGCTAAAATGGAATCCAGAAAATGCCAGTAAGTTTGGAAGCTCAAATTTTCAGTTATTCAGAGGCACCATCTTTGGAAACTCTCATATCTATTGGTATATTACCACAAGTAGCCATTGCGACTGCCAAATTTATAAGCGATGTGGATACAATGTTTAACATCTTAAACTCCTCATGATTGAAAGCGTCGACATTTTTGAATGAGGCCTATATGGTTTATCAAAAACGTGTTACTCACTTGGAAAAAATGGTTGAAATGTTCTAAGATTTCGAAATTGAGCGGGATGTGAGAGTCACCAATGTTACTTCGAGAATGAAATTTGTACAATAAATTCAGTAGTAAACTTGTTTCAAAACATAAAAAACAAGTCAAATTTTATCTGTACTCGAAACTCGAATCAGGACTGCTCGGAGAATGTTTGGAAGCATAAGGACACATGGTGGCCACTAACCCGACCCCAAAATTTCGAAACACTTTCAACAAAATTTACTGCCTACCTTATTTCAAACTGGCAAACTGAATAAGCGATTTGAATCAATTAGTAGTAAACTTCAATTTCTCTGATGTCAAAAATTCAGTAAGAGTATCAGAATCCTCTTCAAAATTGTTTAGTTCATTGAATGGTAGTTTCTTAAGAACCCTCTCTGTTGACATTAATTGCGAAGCTGCTACTTCGCAATGAATGTCAACAGAGAGCTTCAATTAACTATATAATCCCAATTTGCATTAAAAGTAAATGTTCTGTCCATAATAACACCAAGATCCCTTATTTCTGTTTTACTAGCTAAGATATTGGTATTGATATGATAATCGAAATTCACAAAATTATTGTTTCCATAAAACCTCATTACAAAGCATTTATAACTCCATCCCATTTCCGTTGCACCATATGAAAAGTTCTGTTAACTCTTTTTGAACTGTCAGAGCATCTAAAACAGATTCAATGACATAGAATAGTTTCGAATCATCGGCAAAAAGCAAGAAACGACATTTATCGAAAACATACTTTATAACGGTGATGAAAAGAAGATACAGCAATGGCCCTAAATGTGGCCCCTCTCGATGGAACATTAATTTCTTCAGAGAAATAAGTTTTTAGCTTTACTGTTTGTTTCCTGTTGGTAATGTAGCCTTTCAACCACTCCAATTATGCACCTTGTATACCTACTGAGTATAGTTTTGAGATCAATAGCTCATGATTTATGCGGTCAAAAGCTTTACAAAAATCGGTGTATGTACAGTCTACTCGTCCCTTTCAACTAAATTAGTAGACTCAAATATTGACATATTAACTTTTCCAGATTGCCACTAGGTAACGTTGAATATTCCATTCGAATTTTGGTAAAAATTTCAATAAATATCATCAATTTCAAACACATACTAATTTGTGGAGATTAATGTAAATTTTATTGTACCTGATTAAAGATCTAAACTCTTATGTAATATCCTTTGTAGTTATGGTTTCACAAGAACGATATTTGAACTTACTAGAGGATTGAATTGCTTGAGTAATATGTTAAAAAATTTCTCAACAAGCAACTTCGTTTCAAACATCATCGATTATGATTATGAATTCTCAGATGACAGAGACCAGATGGTCAGTGTAAATATCCCTCACAAACAGGAACCTCTCATAACTCGTGTACGCATACCTTTGACAGACATACATTTTACTACGTTTCATAACTTATTACAAAATAGATCACGGAAGCTCCAAAAAAATTATGGAATCGATGTAAATTACAAATTTCTACGTTTTCTTAATATAATTATAGAGCTTTTCTAAATTGTTTTTCCCAAGAAATCACAAAAAGCAAAAACCTCGGATTCAGGATAACACTGGTTTTCGAATTAACTAAGGTCGATTTTCTAAAATTTAAAGTAAATAACTAACCTATACTCTATAATATGAAACAACTGAACTAAAAAATGGTCGAAATAAACTTAGAACATTTTATAGATTGAAAATTAAACAAAAAAATTGCAGCCAAGGATAACTTAGTGAAAACTGTAATATTGTATCAAACACAGCCTGCCAAATACGGAAAGAAACAATAAAATCAATGAATTGCCAGGAAATATCACAGCTTAGCTCAGCTGACGATGGACCTAAGACATCTAGCATATTTTCTATAAATGAAATCACTCCAAACAATGTTGAGGAAACTATATCTCGTGATGCTAATGATCTACCAGGTATATTATTCAAGAGAAATATGAATATTCTCATCTTCCCACTAGTCGAACATTTTAATTTATGCTTCAACTTTAATATTATCCCTGATTGTCTGAAAATGTCTAAAGTAATTCCGCTGTACAAAATAGACGCTTTCGAAGACATCACGAATTATCAGCCTTTCTCACTGATACCAAAACTCCCCAAAATGTATGGAAAAATACTCTGTAGTCAGTTGAAGGCTTATTTTGAAAATCGTAATTTGTTTGATAACTGTCAATCTGGCTTCCCCAAGGGGCTAAAAAATACGGATGCCATATCAAAATCTGTAAATCAAACTATGCAGTGTTTTGAAGCTGTAAATCATTCGTTTTCAGCTAATCGATAATCTTCTCTGACCGTTCTAAGGCCATGGACTATGTGACGCCCACATTGCTTCATGATAAGCTGAGATGTTATGATTGTGATTTGGATAGTTGCAGCCTGATAAATTCTTACCTTTCCAATAGGTCTCAAAAAGCTTACCTAAATAACAAATGATTTGATAATCTGATAATTTTGATAATTTAATAATTTTCATTGATGATCTACCAAATCATCTGGATAACTCAAATAATGTTTTTTTTACTGACGATACGACCTCTGTCCGAGCCCGCATCTGGATCAGGCTCGATTAATGTAAGCAGAAACAGACTGCAGGGTTGCCGATTTGTTTTTGAACAACCTATTGGTAATGAATCGCGATAAAAGCGGTCTTTTTTTTAATAACGTTTCGAAATACAGACGATGAAGTTGAAAGACAGAGCAAAATTATTAGGGATAGTCATTAGTACAAACCTGCGATCAGAAACTCACACTGAACATTTGGCAAACATACATTATAAAGACTTTTCTGTCCTAAGAAACGTGTCGAACATGGTTTTTAGCAAATTTCAAAAACGTCTTACTGCTCTTTGCGAATCACATCTTAAATATTGTATTCTAATCTCAGGTCAATCTGCAGATAGATTTCGAATATTTGGAGTCCAGAGAAAAACTGTAAATATAGTTGGTAACTCGAAGTACAGAGAGATTGTAAGACTCAAATTGAAAACACTCACGTTTTCTTGTTTATACATTCTTGAATGCCCCCTAAATGCACATAGACACCAACATCTATGTGCTAGAAACCTTGATTTCCACAACTATCATATGAAGAACATGAAGGCTTTCAGGAATGAAAGATCTAGGTTGAGTAAATCTCAAAATGAACCAATTTTTCAAGCCTATAAATATTACAACAAATTACCTTACAATCTGCAGTTACTTCTTCCGAATATATTCAAATCACGTTTAAAAAGTTTCTTGATAACACACAGGCGTTTTATAATACAGATTTTTTTCTCAAATCGAACCCTTATATTTCGTCCCAACCTCGAATAAATAGATTCCTAGGAGGTTATTCTTAAAGTGTATCTACATAATATCAATGTGATAATGCTTTTTGTTTGGAATGTTGTTGTATATTGTAATGTAGATGTATATGCATATATTCCTAGATATGTATTGTTTCATATTGACATAATATGATATGAAATAGTTATATTGTTGTTATGTCGTGTGTGAAAACATGTTGTATTTATTGACATCAAATAAATAATTATCATTTATCATTCACCAGAATGCAAGGTATGTTCCGTCTAAAGGGCTCTTTTCTTTAGCGCCGGTTCCTGTCGAAAATTAAACACCAACGAGGTTATTGTTTCAACTGTTTGTTCTTGATAAGTAATGAAAATAACTGGGAAAGACTGGCTTTTTTTATCTCCCTTATAGTTTCAAGGGTTACTCGTGGAGTCAGAAAATTTCCTGGTTCGTAAATAAAACTTTTTTGCGGTAAATGGAATAGGCATAAATCATTTCTGTGGAATAGAATAATCATAATTCAAATAATTGAAAGAAGTTATCTTCTATTCTGAAATGTACTGTGGCAGCTCAGGTTATTTGTTAACCTCGATACCTCAAAAACTTAACATCGCTCAAGTTTTCTGAACTATCGTAGTTCAGAAAACTTGAGCGATGTTAAGTTTTTGAGGACTATTTCAATTTAGATAATTAAATTCCTGTTCCGAATGCACTTTCATGGGTGTCAAAGTATTTCATTTTGAAGTGCCTTCCAAAACATTTCTGTGAAACATTTGTGAAAAGCAACAAACGTTCTAGTATTGAAACATTATTATGTTTTCATAGAGCATTCGAAAATGCTGCACGAAACACTTTTGGAAATTTCATATTTATATTTTTGAGTTCGATACCATTTCTTGTAGAATACTCCCTAATTTATCAATTGGAAATAGAGTAGGATACTAAACTAGTTGATTTTACGGGCTACGCCCCGCTGTTAACAGTTTTTTATGTGCAACGCCTTTTCGAGGGTTTAGTCGGATAGTGCGTGGTAACCTTTTGGTGAGGCGTATGGGCACCTTTAGGTTGTCACTGTGACAGACGTCGCTCTGGCAGTTGTAGGTTATATAGAGATGGGTACGCGTTTATAGAAAATTTTACTATTAGCACGTGTCACAAGTTATTCTATGGTTTGGATCGTATGTCACTTTGACATTCATAGGTTAGATAGATTGAGAGTGGTAGATATTCATAGAAGAGTATAAAATTGGAATGGAGTCAAATGTTAGTCGAAGGTATAGTTCTAGAGTACTCTTTGGAATTTGTGACGTACGTCACTTGGCCAATTCTAGGTTATATAATTCAATCATTGAAACTTCAAGTATTGCAAAAGAAAATGCTCATAAAATATAGTCGCTCTACAACTACATGGCTCCTCAAATACTATACAACAAATTAAAATATTGCAACTGTACTTTTCAAAATTAAAATGTCTTTGAATCATCGATATTGTAGAATACAAATTTAAAGCAACTCTATTTCTTCAAAAGTAGCCACCTATTTACAGTAAACAGAGGAAGATACACTATTGAAAACCGTTTATTTTCTCTGTACGCAGAAAAATTACATTCCATTTGGAACAACTTGGCTCCTAGAATACTTTGCAACAAATTAAAATATTTGCAACTTTACTTTGAAATTAAATGTCTTTGAATCATTCATCTTCCTTTAGAGAATGCAACTTTTCAAATGTAAGGAGTCTTGTACCTGAAGTGTTCTTACCACTACAGTAATAACAATACCTTAGTTTTTATTTTGTTGAATGATTCCTTGTTCTCTTAATTATTAACTATTGTTCCCTGTTATTTACTCATTTTTGTTCTTGGAATGTTGTTGATATAATAATTAAATCAATAATTTTCTATGTACCTAAAGCGATAGTACAGTGGCTCACTAAATTAATAAACATAAAACACGGTCGTACATACAGGTCCGGAAACTCTATGGTTGACATGAGTCGCTTACGCGTCGTCAAACTCGTAGTCCCTCGCTCAGTCACCAGCTGGCGCTTGGATCACGAAGTGGTAAAACGATTTTGAAAACGCAGATATGCCTTGTGTTTACAAGTTAACTTACAGTTTTCAGAAAATACTCCTATGTGGCGTCTTTTGGTACCACGCGAAAGTCATAAAACAATAGATCAGATGTGAAGAATATTAAATTAAAAGTCACAGATAAAATAGCAACATATGTGAAACATTACATAACTGAAATGGACAATGATATACGCAACTATACTACTAATATTGTTATTAATTTATATAAATTCGATAGGGAGCCTCCCGTTTGATGCAAAACTGATAAACTCTGCTGACGATACAGTTATTATATTCAGTGATAGATATTCACATTCACTCATGAATGAAGCTACAAGTAGTCTTAGTACTGTGAATTGCTGGTTACAATCAAACAAACTCACCCTTAATTCAAATAAAACTAAATTCATAAGTTTCTCAATCACGAACGTTAGTGAATGCAATAACGTAAACAAACTATACATCCATACGAACTGTGAACGTGAAAATTACATACAAGCTGCAGACCACATTAAATATCTTGGTATAATCATTGACAAAAATCTTAGGTGGAATATTCAAGTAGAACATTTAGCAAGCAAAGTAAGAAAAGTAATTTATAAATTTTACCAAATAAGAGAATACATGTGTATGCTTAAAAATATATACAAAGCTCTGGTGGAATCTTTATTGAAATATGGCATCGAAGCGTGGGGGATCTATATAAAAATGCAATGGAACATCTTAATGTTGTACAAAATTACGTCTTAAAAATAATATTAAACAAATGTAAAAGATTTTCTACGAATATTTTATACAAACAAATGAATGTGCTAAAAGTAACAACCCTTTACATATATCAATGTCTAATCTACATGCATCTAAAAGTGGAAACTAAGTGCATAGATCATGCCTATCACACAAGAGCAGCTTACAATGAAGAAATCAAAATTAATAAATTCGCCAAAAGAAAATGTCAAAATAGTACCTATTTCCTTCAAAGGATCAAAAGTCTATAAAAAACTTCCGTTAGCATTGAGATCAATTAATAATGATGTTAAAAGATTCAAATATGAAGTCTATACTTATCTCATTGATAACGCCCACATATTTGTGAGTTGTCTCAGCGTTTCTTAATTATTCTTATATTGCTCACTCGAAATATCAATTATATTTATTATCTGACTAATAAATCGTAATATATAATATTCAATTATCTACTGTACTGTTGTGATAAATTATACGGCACAATACAAACCTCTTGGCGTTTAAGTGTCTATTTTCCTGTATTCACGTGATACCAGTTTTAGTTTCAATAAACATATTCTTATATTCTTAGGTATTCTTATTCTTATACTCTTCTCTTTTCTGAAGTTACATATAGCCTACTATTTAAGTAATCGATGGAGAATACCTCACCCTCTCCTGGTTGTGATATATTATTTGGAAACGTTTGCAACTCTATCAACTTTTTCAAAAGTGAAAGGTGTCTTTGAATCATTCAACTTCATACAAAGAAAATAGAAATTTAATTAATCATTTGAATGAAGGGTAACTCTATTTCTTTAAAAAGTACCTACCTATATAATACTTAAATCAATGATTTTCTCATCTCATATGGAGTAACATACATTACTATTTAAGTAATCGAAGAAAATTACCCCACCCCCTTTTGGTTGTGACTTATTATTTGGAAAAGTTTCCCAGTAAAGAAAGTACAGGCACCTTTGGGTTGTCACTCTGACATACGTTAACTTGACAGTTGTAGGTTACATAGAAATAATGCAAGGAACAACTGAGTAAATGGATGTATTTCATTATTAAACTTTAATCCTACCTTTATTCTTGTTATATATATATATATTCTGCAAAGCCCAATTGTTAGTATTGAAACTGTACAATCTATACTTTGAATGCCATTTCGTTATTTGTGCTAACGTTATATAACATCCTTCAAATGATACACTTTGTGATGTCAAATTCATTTTTGACCACTTTCATAATCATTTCGATACAGATTAACATCCATATAATTAGTCTTGATTGATGAAATACTCTTGTATACATCTTCTTCATAGTTTATGTGTTACTATATAAATATGCTTTCGGCTACCTACATTGAAAATGTCAAATGACATTTTATATTTCTGAAACACAATACACCATGCACATGTATATAAAGAAAGATATCTTTATTGTAAATACAATGAAATTATCCTAATACTACTTTAAAAGGCTTATACTATGAATCTGATGTGATTCTGAGTGAATCCATTGTACGTAGTGCTAAGTATCTCTGGAAGATGCTACGTATACTGTAGAATATGACAGATATCTTGATATCTTCCTTTAATATCTATAGTACCCTTCTCGTAAATGATGTACCTACATACCTTTCCAAATCGTTTTTGTGTTTCTTTCATCCCTATGAACTTTAATTTGTTCAAGAATATGTGTGTAGGTTAAACGTTGATAAATGATTTGTATCTTCATATCTAAAATCAAATATGTTAGCGCTATTGTTAAACATTGGTTAGACTTACTTTTAGAGAGTTTTTTGATAGATGAGGACCCCGATTTATATCATATTCAAGTACTTTTGGACGGAAACATGATGTTTACGATATACATCTGACAGATAGTTAATACGGGTAGTCACCAACGTGTGAGACCATAGAGGTCTGTTCGTGCTCATTTTAATGGAATTCACGTCCGTAGATCTGATTCCAGTGGGCCCCAATAGTCTATAGATGTAGAAATGTACTTGTACCGCTAGGAAGGATATCTTCGTCCATGGACCATTTTGGACACTTATACGCCGTATACAGCTTTTATTATTGCTTATACTTCATTTCATCATACAAACACCCCCGAAATTGATCATTTTCGTAAATTATCATCTAGATTGTCGTCAAACGACGTCGAATCTTTACGATTTATTTTAAGGTACTTAGCGGCATTTTTAGGGGTGCCAAAAACAACCATCAAAGTTCACCCGGAGTAAATCGATGACGATCTTTCCGATGGTGAATTTTAATTGAACGTAGAGCCTTTACTTTTCGATAAAAAAATTCCTCCAAGATAATTTTAAATATGGCCGACAAAAATTGGTACCGAATGGATTTGAATAAAAATATCCCCAAATTTTGCGTCAAATTAATTAATTTGAAGTTTTTGAAATTGCGAAATTTCGCAATTTTATACGAACGTTGAAACACACACAACTCTTTAGCGCCTGAGGCTCCGGGATTTTCACTTGGCCTATCGAAATTAGAAGGTTCGAATTGTATAAAAACACAATTGCATGAAGGCCAGATGTCCTACGTAATTAGTTACGAACGGAAACATTTTGACAAATGCCTCGAGGAGATCGCTACGCTTCAGTTAGAGTTTATACATTTTACCTTGGTCTTGTTAATTTGGGGCCGTTTAGTGGCCCGTGCGAGCGGCGCCAGTTGTAATAAAGTCTTTTTTGCTATGGGCCGCTAGCTTTTACCCGCTTCGCGTATATTTTAGTAGCTAGAAAATTCCCTTTGGTGCTTCGCACGTCAGACGTGCATAGCTGAGACTTGACACTACCCGTTTCTATTTTAATTAAATTTTCCTATTCAAACGACATTTTGGGGCCCGAAAATGTGCCTAAGCAACGGCCCCGATGGAAATCTAACGACATGGAGCGAAAACGGCACGCGAAAAGTGGTCGTAAAACCGTATTAGGTACAGAAAGTTTTCACTTTTCTAACTCGCCAGCTACGCGCTCCTCACGTGAACGTCATTCGATTTACGGAAAATTAACTATTTCAAAAGAGTTTTCGACCCGGTTCGGGGCTATCGCGACCTTTTAAAAGGTTCAAAGTTTACATTTCGACCATTTTCCGGGCTCGAACCCGTCGCCAATTTTAGCTTGTCGGGTTCAAAAATGTACGTCGATTTGGTCGAAAATCGCATATTTTTAGTGAGTTTTCTAGGAACTTGCGTACCAACTCAATAAGGCCAGTATTATTGTTGACTAGTTGATTTTACGGGCTACGCCCCGCTGTGCTACGCCCCGCTAAGTTACGCCCCGCTGACGTCCAGTTGTTTTCATGTGCAACGCCTTTTCGAAGGTTTAGTCGGATAGTGCGTGGTAACCTTTATGTGAGGCGTACGGGCACCTTTAGGTTGTCACTTGGACAAACGTCAACTTGACAGTTGTAGGTTACATAGATAAAATGCAAGGAACAACTGAGTAAATGGGAGTATTTCGTTATTGAATTTTAATCCTACTATACCTCTTTCTTTTATGGAGTAACAACATTACTATTCAAGTAATCGAAGGAGATGACCCCACCCCCTTTTGGATGTGACTTATCATTTGGAAAAGTTTCCCAGTAAAAAAAGTACCTAAATAGAACCAGTATGTAGGAGGGTATTCCTTCTTATAATGTTAATTAATAAATATTGTGCCAATTTGAAATTATGTATTTTCTCAACATGCTACCTACAATTGACTTCTATTTGTTCATAGCTCAAACAGCTATTCACACTATTTTCAATCCAAATTACATTCTCTGAGGAATGAGAAGAAGCTATTTTATAAAAAAATCTATAAGCCGTTGAAGAAACCTGAGCATTTTGTCTGTCTGAAGCAGAATGACATTCTCTTTTGAGCTACCTCAAGGATACACCTTCTTAGTATACCATTCGAAAAGATTTCTCAAACATATCGGTAGTAGAACCATTGTAAAAACCAATTCCCAGTCTTAAAACTGTTTGATTTACCCTTTTTGTTATAAATACAAAGATACAGAATTTATTCCTATTAGTAACTTGCAAAATGCAATTGTGTTTCGTTTGTATCTACAGGTCTCAAGCAAGTTTGTACATATCTATTTTTATTGCTAGATAGTCTCAGAGAAAGTAATGTTATAAAAAATCTACTACCCGTTGAGGAAGGATTTTTTCTCTTTTCAGCTCCGAATCTGATGTACTTATGCCAGGAATAATGAAGAAGAAGGGTGCATTTCATTATTAAGTTTTCCTCCTACCTTTATTCTTTTTATATATACATTTGCAAAGCTCAATTTGAAGTATTGAAACTGTACAATCTATCATTTGTAAACTTTCCCGTCATCTCTCTTAATGTTGTATAACATCCATAAAGTGATGTATACTTTGTTGAACCTATACCTTGTGGTAGCAGATTAATTGTTTAACACTTTTATAATCATTTTCATGCATGTAACATCAGTTTTGGTGAAATTTTTCCTTCAACTGACATATGTATAAAATGATACATCATGTAAATTGAACATTAAGAATGCTTTCCTTTCCAATAACATATGAAATACTCTTGTATACATCTTTTCCTTCCTTTATTTCATATGATTTAGGCCTAATTAGCATCCGATTCCTAAAAGATGCTATTATATCATAACCTTGGATCTACGTTGAAAATGTGAAATGTCAATTTAGATCCTGAAACATAATAAACCATACACATATATGAAAATGTCTTTATTGTAACTAAAATAACATTATTTGAATACTTTGAAAGGCTTGTACTATGAATTTGAACTAATTATGAGTGAATCCAATGTTCGTGGTGCTACATAACTCTGGACGATGCCACGTGTATAGTAGAATATGACAGATATCTTGTTATTTTCCTCGAAAATTTATTGTACCCTTCTCGTAGATGATGTAGATACCTTTCCAAATCGTTTTTGTGTTTCTTTCAATCCTTATGAACTTTAATTTGTTCAAGAATATGTGTGTAGGTTAAACGTTGATAAATGATTTGTATCTTCATATCTAAAATCAAATATGTTAGCGCTATTGTTAAACATTGCTTAGACTTACCTTTAGAGAGTTTTTTGATAGATGAGGACCCCGATTTATATCATATTCAAGTACTTTTGAACGGAAACATGATGTTTACGATATACATCTGACAGTTGGTTAATATGTTGAGACATCGAAGTGTGAGACCATAGAGGTCTGTTCGTGCTCATTTTAATGGAATTCACGTCCGTAGATCTGATTTCAGTGGGCCCCAGTAGTCTATAGATGTAGAAATGTACTTGTAGCGCTAGGAAGGATATCTTCGTCCATGGACCATTTTGGACACTTATACGCCGTATACAGCTTTTATTATTGCTTATACTTCATTTCATCATACAAACACCCCCGAAATTGATCATTTTCGTAAATTATCATCTAGATTGTCGCCAAACGACGTCGAATCTTTACGATTTATTTTAAGGTACTTAGCGGCATTTTTAGGGGTGCCAAAAACAACCACCAAAGTTCACCCGGAGTAAATCGATGACGATCTTTCCGATGGTGAATTTTAATTGAACGTAGAGGCTTTACTTTTCGATAAAAAAATTCCTCCAAGATAATTTTAAATATGGCCGACAAAAATTGGTACCGAATGGATTTGAATAAAAATATCCCCAAATCTTGTGTCAAATTAATTAATTTGAAGTTTCTGAAATTGCGAAATTTCGCAATTTTATACGAACGTGGAAACACACACAACTCTTTAGCGCGTGAGGCTCCGGGATTTTCACTTGGTCTATCGAAATTAGAAGGTTCGAATTGTATAAAAACACAATTGCATGAAGGCCAGATGTCCTACGTAATTAGTTACGAACGGAAACATTTTGACAAATGCCTCGAGGAGCTCGCTACGTTTCAGTTAGAGTTTATACATTTTACCTCGGTCTTGTTAATTCGGGGCCGTTTCTTGTCCCGTGCGTGCGGCGCCAGTTGTAATAAAGTCTTTTCTGCTATGGGCCGCTAGCTTTTACCCGCTTCGCGTATATTTTAGTAGCTAGAAAATTCCCTTCGGTGCTTCGCACGTCAGACGTGCATAGCTGAGATCTGAGAGTACCTGTTTCTATTTGAATTGAATTTTCGTATTTAAAAGACATTTTGGGGCCCGAGACTATGCTATTAAGTTGACCCGGTTCATAATCTAACGACATGGATCGAAAACCGCACTCCAAATGTCCCCTTAAAGTCGTAGGAGGGAGCACTATTTTTGCACTTTTCTAACTCGCGTGCTACGCGCTTCTCGCGTGAACGTCATTCGATTTACGGAAAATTAACTATTTCAAAAGAGTTTTCGACCCGGTTCGGGGCTATCGCGACCTTTTAAAAGGTTCAAAGTTAACGTTTCAATCATTTTTCGAGCTCGCTGCGCTCGCTTCATTTAGCTTGTCGTGTTCAAAAATGTTCGTCGATTAGGTCGAAAATCGCATATTCCTAGTTACATTTTTAGTAACTTTGACACCAACCTAATAAGCCGCTTATTCTAATACCGACTAGTTGATTTTACGGGCTACGCCCCGCTGTTGACAGTTTTTTTATGTGCAACGCCTTTTCGAGGGTTAAGTCGGATAGTGCGTGGTAACCTTTATGTGAGACGTATGGGCACCTTTAGGTAGTCACTGTGACAGACGTCACTCTGGCAGTTGTAGGTTATATAGAGATGGGTACGCGTTTATAGAAACTTCTACTATTAGCACGTCACAAGTTATTCTATGGTTTGGATCGTATGTCACTTTGACATTCATAGGTTAGATAGATTGAGAGTGGTAGATATTCATAGAAGAGTATAAAATTGGAATGGAGTCAAATGTTAGTCGAAGGTATAGTTCTAGAGTACTCTTTGGAATTTGTGACGTACGTCACTTGGCCAATTCTAGGTTACATAATTCAATCATTGAAACTTCAAGTATTGCAAAAGAAAATGCTCATAAAATATAGTCGCTCTACAACTACATGGCTCCTCAAATACTATACAACAAATTAAAATATTGCAACTGTACTTTTCAAAATTAAAATGTCTTTGAATCATCGATATTGTAGAATACAAATTTAAAGCAACTCTATTTCTTCAAAAGTAGCTACCTATTTACAGTAAACAGAGCAAGATACACTATTGAAAACCGTTTATTTTCTCTGTACGCAGAAAAATTACATTCCATTTGGAACAACTTGGCTCCTAGAATACTTTGCAACAAATTAAAATATTTGCAACTTTACTTTGAAATTAAATGTCTTTGAATCATTCATCTTCCTTTAGAGAATGCAACTTTTCAAATGTAAGGAGTCTTGTACCTGGAGTGTTCTTACCACTACAGTAATAACAATACCTTAGTTTTTATTTTGTTGAATGATTCCTTGTTCTCTTAATTAATAACTATTGTTCCCTGTTATTTACTCATTTTGGTTCTTGGAATGTTGTTGATATAATAATTAAATCAATAATTTTCTATGTACCTAAAGCGATAGTACAGTGGCTCACTAAATTAATAAACATAAAACACGGTCGTACATACAGGTCCGGAAACTCTATGGTTGACATGAGTCGCTTACGCGTCGTCAAACTCGTAGTCCCTCGCTCAGTCACCAGCTGGCGCTTGGATCACGACGTGGTAAAACGATTTTGAAAACGCAGATATGCCTTGTATTTACAAGTCAACTGACAATTTTCAGAAAATACTCCTACGTGGCGTCTTTTGGTACTACGCGAAAGTCATAAAACAATAGATCAGATGTAAAGAATATTAAATTAAAAGTCACAGATAAAATAGCAACATATGTGAAACATTACATAACTGAAATGGACAATGATATACGCAACTATACTACTAATATTGTTATTAATTTATATAAATTCGATAGGGAGCCTCCCGATTGATGCAAAACTGATAAACTATGCTGACGACACAGTTATTATATTCAGTGATAGATATTCACATTCACTCATGAATGAAGCTACATGTGGTCTTAGTACTGTGAATTGCTGGTTACAATCAAACAAACTCACCCTTAATCCAAATAAAACTAAATTCATAAGTTTCTCAATCACGAACGTTAGTGAATGCAATAACGTAAACAAACTATACATCCATACGAACTGTGAATGTGAAAATTACATACAAGCTGCAGACCACATTAAATATCTTGGTATAATCATTGACAAAAATCTTAGGTGGAATATTCAAGTAGAACATTTAGCAAGCAAAGTAAGAAAACTAATTTCTAAATTTTACCAAATAAGAGAATACATGCGTATGCTTAAAAATATATACAAAGCTCTGGTGGAATCTTTATTGAAATATGGCATCGAAGCGTGGGGGGTCTATATAAAAATGCAATGGAACCTCTTAATGTTGTACAAAATTACGTCTTAAAAATAATATTAAACAAATCTAAAAGATTTTCTACGGATATTTTATACAAACAAATGAATGTGCTAAAAGTAAGAACACTTTACATATATCAATGTCTAATCTACATGCATCTAAAAGTGGAAACTAAGTGCATAGATCATGCCTATCACACAAGAGCAGCTTACAATGAAGAAATCAAAATTAATAAATTCGCCAAAAGAAAATGTCAAAATAGTATTTCCTTCAACGGATCAAAAGTCTATAAAAAACTTCCGTTAGCATTGAGATCAATTAATAATGATGTTAAAAGATTCAAATATGAAGTCTATACTTATCTCATTGATAACGCCCACATATTTGTGAGTTGTCTCAGCGTTTCTTAATTATAGTTATATTGCTCACTCGAAATATCAATTATATTTATTATCTGACTAATAAATCGAAATATATAATATTCAATTATCTACTGTACTGTTGTAATAAATTATACGGCACAATACAAACCTCTTGGCGTTTAGGTGTCTATTTTCCTGTATTCACGTGATACCAGTTTTAGTTTCAATAAACATATTCTTAGGTATTCTTATTCTTATACTCCTCTCTTTTCTGAAGTTACATATAGCCTACTATTTAAGTAATCGATGGAGAATACCTCACCCTCTCCTGGTTGTGATATATTATTTGGAAACGTTTGCAACTCTTATCAACTTTTTCAAAAGTGAAAGGTGTCTTTGAATCATTCAACTTCATACAAAGAAAATAGAAATTTAATTAATCATTTGAATGAAGGGTAACTCTATTTCTTTAAAAAGTACCTACCTATATAATACTGAAATCAATGATTTTCTCATCTCATATGGAGTAACATACATTACTATTCAAGTAATCGAAGAAAATTACCCCACCCCCTTTTGGTTGTGACTTATTGTTTGGAAAAGTTTCCCAGTAAAGAAAGAACCTAAATAGAACCAGTATGTAGGAAGGTTTTTACTTCTCATAACGTAATTCGATATAACATTCAAATATAAATAAGAAATAATCAACCTTATCCCTTAAAAGAACTGTTAAAAGTACAGAGGAGCTTCCAACTCTGATGGTGCATGCTGCTAGTCGAAAGGTCCTCAGTATTTTAATAGTATTCTTAGTGGATAAGGGTGATTATTCACAGTGTTATAGTTTATACACAATGTGAACTCTTTTATGGGTTATTGGATTTTCATATGTCTTGAACCCACCTTGAAATCAAACAATGTTATTTGCAAATTTGTAACTATACCCCCTATTTTCTGTGGTATCAAGCAAATAGCTACACTTCAAATAATCGAGGGAGAACCTGCACCCCTTCTTGGTTGAATATAAGAATAGAATAAGAATAATTTTTATTTTACCTTATTGTAAGATACAATAAATTTACAATAAGAGAAATAATTGCATTAAGTATAGTAGTTTATGTGACATTTGTAAAATAAAAGAAACATTGGAATCCCATGTAAATTCTCATTGGATTTTGTTTTATGGGAATAGAGTTGTAAAAAGTTAGGATAAGTACCATTAATTAGTATTTAGCAATATAACAACCAGATATAAACAAAACGTATACCTATACATACATAAATACATAGATAATTAAATAAGTAGGTAAATAAGTAGACCAATTATTGAGGATCAGAACAAAAATTCAAAAAGCGTATGAGAAATTTAAAAAAAAAATTAAGTGAGGGAATGAGTGGTTTATTAGTGATTTGAAGTAAAAATTTAGGGAACTTATAAACAGAGTTTAACATATATGTTATGATTAAGTAAAAGAGTCTAGCACCAATAACAATAATAATTGGATTCTAGCAAAACTATTAAGCAGAATTAATATAATGTAAAACGGTATTTATCTAAATGAAATCCTTTCTGTAAGATATGTTTTTTTATTTTATTTTTAAAGGCCTTAGTAGGTCCGTTGACATTTTTTAACTCTGCTGGTGGTTGATTCCAAAGTCTTGGCCCTAAATATGTAAATGTACTTTGCATTATCGTTTTATGACATCTTGGGGTTTGTATGTTAATGGATGTGGTAGATCTAGTATTATAATTGACGTTCAATGGTATTTTCAATGCTTCATTATTTTTAAGATGTAATAAAATTTGTTTAGCGTACAGTTGCTTAATGTCGAGCACATATGAAATTCTGAACAGCTCCTCAGTTGAAACCATTCTAATTTTATTGTAGATTATTTTTAATATCTTTTTTTGCATTTTCTTTAATTTATCATGTAATACTTTCCCCATTGCTCCCCAAGCAATTATGCCCTAGCTAAGAATGTTCTCGACAAAAGAGTGATACAGAATTTTTAGTTGCTGCACACTAAGTATGTTCTTTAAATGACACATTCTGTAAACAATGCCTCTTAATTTTTTTATCATTTCTTGGGCATGGATTTCTCAAACATATCGGTAGTAGAACCATTGTAAAAACCAATTCCCAGTATTAAAACTGTACGATCTACCCTTTTTGTTATAAATACAAAGATACAGAATTTATTCCTATTAGTAACTTGCAAAATGCAATTGTGTTTTGTTTGTACATCTCTCAATCAAGTTTGAACATCTCTATTTTGAATGCTACATAGTCTCAGAGGGAGTTATGTTATACAAAATTTATTATTAAGTTTTCCCCTTACCTTGATTCTTGTTACATATGCATAAGCAAAGTTCAATTTGAAGTATTGAAACTGTACGATTCATCCTTTGGATGCCTTCGTCTCTTAATGTATCAAAATATCCATAAAATGATGTATACTTTGTTGAAAGTATACCTTGTGGTAGCAAATTAATTGTTCGACACTTTCATAATCATTTTCATGCATATAACATCCATACAATTGGTTATGGTGAAATTTTTCCACCAACTGTCATATGTACCTATGAAATGAGTGAATTGAACATTAAGAATTCCTTCCTTTCCAAAAACATATGAAACACTCTTGTATACATCTTTTCCTTTCCTTATTCCATATAATTTATCCATATTTAGCATTGAATTCTTGAAAGATGCTATTATATGTATCTATCATAACGTTGTATCTACGTTGAAAATGTAAAATGACAATTTAGATCCTAAAACATAATACACCATACACATGTATATGAAAATATCTTTATTGTATCTATAGTGACATTACTCGAGTACTTTGAAAGGCTTGTACTGTGAATTTGAAGTAATTCTGAGTGAATCCAATGATCGTGCTGCTACTGGAAGATGCTATGCTTACTGTAGAATATGACACATATCTTGTTATGTACCTTAGTAAATCAGTTGTACTAATATCGTAGATGATGTACATACCTTTCTTAATCGTTTTGTTATTCTTTCAAAATCCCTATGTACTTTAGTTTGTTGCAAGAATATGTATGTAGGCACCATAATTGATATTCTCAATTTATCTATTTCTAAAATAAAATATGGAAAGTCTTATTGTTACACATTGTTCAGACATACCTCTAGAACGTTTTTTAATAGATGGGGCCCCACGTTCATATCTTATTTATGTAGTTTTGTTAACTTTTAGTTAGAGACATGTTGTTTACTACATATAACTCCCAGACTATGAATAAGGTTAGATTTTGGTGAAATAAGACCATAGATTTGTTGCATAGCTTATTGAAAAGATTCTACAGTCGATATATATGCTATTTCGTGCCCCAAAGCTTCCAAGGATGTAGAAATGTACTTGTACCCCTAGGAAGAATATCTTCGTCCATGGACCATTTTGGACATTCATAGGCAGTATAGAAGTTGTATAATACTTTTCGCATTGCTTTCGCATCATTTCATTATAAATACACCTCCAAAATCAGTTCTCTTCGTGAGTTATCACTTAATCCTTACATAGGTTACCGTCAAAACACGTCAAATCTTTATGATTTATTTTAAGCTACTTAGCGGCATTTTTGGGTTACGTCTTGGAATTAGTTTGGTGCCACTTTAACATTATCGATGACGATCTTTCGAATGGTGAATTTTAATTGAACGTAGAGGCCCTAGTTTTTGATTTTGGAAAATTTCCGAGAAAATCTTGCAATATGGATGACAAAAATTGGTATTATATCGATTTGAATAAAAATATCCCCAACTCTTGTGTCAGATTAATTAATTTGACGTTTCTAAGAATGCCAAATTTAGCAATTTTATACGAAATTTTAAACACTCAGATGTCTTTAGCGCTTGAGGCTCCGGGATTTTCACTTGGCCTATCGAAATTAGAAGGTTCGAATTGTATAAAACCACAATTGCATGAAGGCCAGATGTCCTATGTAATTAGTTACGAACGGAAACATTTTGACAAATGCCTCGAGGAGATCGCTACGCTTCAGTTAGAGTTTATACATTTTACCTCGGTCTTGTTAATTTGAGGCCGTTTCTTGTCCCGTGCGAGCGGCGCCAGTTGTAATAAAGTCTTTTCTGCTATGGGCCGCTAGCTTTTACCCGCTTCGCGTATATTTTAGTAGCTAGAAAATTCCCTTTGGTGCTTCGCACGTCAGACGTGCATAGCTGAGACTTGAGAGTACTCGTTTCTATTTTAATTAAATTTTCCTATTTAAACGATATTTTGGGACCTGACAATGTGCCTATGCAACGGCCCCGATGAAAATCTCACGACATGGAGCGAAAACGGAACGCGAAAAGTTGTCGTACAGCCGTATTAGGTACAGAAAGTTTTCACTTTTCTAACTCGCCAGCTACGCGCTCCTCACGTGAACGTCATTCGATTTACGGAAAATTAACTATTTCAAAACAGTTTTCGACCCGGTTCGGGGCTATCGCGACCTTTTAAAAGGTTCAAAGTTAACGTTTCAATCATTTTTCGAGCTCGCTGCGCTCGCTTCATTTAGCTTGTCGTGTCCAAAGTTGACCGTCGATAAGGTCGAAAATCGCATATTCCTAGTGACTTTTCTAGTAACTTGCGTACCAACTTAAACCGGCCAGTATTATAGTTGACTAGTTGATTTTACGGGCTACGCCCCGCTAAGATGCAGTTTTTTATACGCAACGCCTTTGTGAGGGTTTAGTCGGATGGTGCGTGGTAACCTTCATGTGAGGCGTATGGGCACCTTTAGGTTGTCACTGTGACAGACGTCGCTCTGGCAGTTGTAGGTTATATAGAGATGGGTACGCGTTTATAGAAACTTTTACTATTAGCACGTGTCACAAGTTATTCTATGGTTTGGATCGTATGTCACTTTGACATTTATTGGTTAGATAGATTGAGAGTGGTAGATATTCATAGAAGAGTATAAAATTGGAATGGAGTCAAATCTTAGTCGAAGGTATAGTTCAAGAGTACTTTCTTGAATTTGTGACGTACGTCACTTGGCCAATTCTAGGTTATATAATTCAATCATTGAAACTTCAAGTATTGCAAAAGAAAATGCTCATAAAATATAGTCGCTCTACAACTACATGGCTCCTCAAATACTATACAACAAATTAAAATATTGCAACTGTACTTTTCAAAATTAAAATGTCTTTGAATCATCGATATTGTAGAATACAAATTTAAAGCAACTCTATTTCTTCAAAAGTAGCCACCTATTTACAGTAAACAGAGGAAGATACACTATTGAAAACCGTTTATTTTCTCTGTACGCAGAAAAATTACATTCCATTTGGAACAACTTGGCTCCTAGAATACTTTGCAACAAATTAAAATATTTGCAACTTTACTTTGAAATTAAATGTCTTTGAATCATTCATCTTCCTTTAGAGAATGCAACTTTTCAAATGTAAGGAGTCTTGTACCTGAAGTGTTCTTACCACTACAGTAATAACAATACCTTAGTTTTTATTTTGTTGAATGATTCCTTGTTCTCTTAATTATTAACTATTGTTCCCTGTTATTTACTCATTTTTGTTCTTGGAATGTTGTTGATATAATAATTAAATCAATAATTTTCTATGTACCTAAAGCGATAGTACAGTGGCTCACTAAATTAATAAACATAAAACACGGTCGTACATACAGGTCCGGAAACTCTATGGTTGACATGAGTCGCTTACGCGTCGTCAAACTCGTAGTCCCTCGCTCAGTCACCAGCTGGCGCTTGGATCACGAAGTGGTAAAACGATTTTGAAAACGCAGATATGCCTTGTGTTTACAAGTTAACTTACAGTTTTCAGAAAATACTCCTATGTGGCGTCTTTTGGTACCACGCGAAAGTCATAAAACAATAGATCAGATGTGAAGAATATTAAATTAAAAGTCACAGATAAAATAGCAACATATGTGAAACATTACATAACTGAAATGGACAATGATATACGCAACTATACTACTAATATTGTTATTAATTTATATAAATTCGATAGGGAGCCTCCCGTTTGATGCAAAACTGATAAACTCTGCTGACGATACAGTTATTATATTCAGTGATAGATATTCACATTCACTCATGAATGAAGCTACAAGTAGTCTTAGTACTGTGAATTGCTGGTTACAATCAAACAAACTCACCCTTAATTCAAATAAAACTAAATTCATAAGTTTCTCAATCACGAACGTTAGTGAATGCAATAACGTAAACAAACTATACATCCATACGAACTGTGAACGTGAAAATTACATACAAGCTGCAGACCACATTAAATATCTTGGTATAATCATTGACAAAAATCTTAGGTGGAATATTCAAGTAGAACATTTAGCAAGCAAAGTAAGAAAAGTAATTTATAAATTTTACCAAATAAGAGAATACATGTGTATGCTTAAAAATATATACAAAGCTCTGGTGGAATCTTTATTGAAATATGGCATCGAAGCGTGGGGGATCTATATAAAAATGCAATGGAACATCTTAATGTTGTACAAAATTACGTCTTAAAAATAATATTAAACAAATGTAAAAGATTTTCTACGAATATTTTATACAAACAAATGAATGTGCTAAAAGTAACAACCCTTTACATATATCAATGTCTAATCTACATGCATCTAAAAGTGGAAACTAAGTGCATAGATCATGCCTATCACACAAGAGCAGCTTACAATGAAGAAATCAAAATTAATAAATTCGCCAAAAGAAAATGTCAAAATAGTACCTATTTCCTTCAAAGGATCAAAAGTCTATAAAAAACTTCCGTTAGCATTGAGATCAATTAATAATGATGTTAAAAGATTCAAATATGAAGTCTATACTTATCTCATTGATAACGCCCACATATTTGTGAGTTGTCTCAGCGTTTCTTAATTATTGTTATATTGCTCACTCGAAATATCAATTATATTTATTATCTGACTAATAAATCGTAATATATAATATTCAATTATCTACTGTACTGTTGTGATAAATTATACGGCACAATACAAACCTCTTGGCGTTTAAGTGTCTATTTTCCTGTATTCACGTGATACCAGTTTTAGTTTCAATAAACATATTCTTATATTCTTAGGTATTCTTATTCTTATACTCTTCTCTTTTCTGAAGTTACAT
Organism: Endomychus coccineus; assembly: GCA_958510875.1. Taxonomy (NCBI): domain Eukaryota; kingdom Metazoa; phylum Arthropoda; class Insecta; order Coleoptera; family Endomychidae; genus Endomychus; species Endomychus coccineus. Next base: position 62,118,288 of record OY294069.1, read on the forward strand.
ATAGCCTACTATTTAAGTAATCGATGGAGAATACCTCACCCTCTCCTGGTTGTGATATATTATTTGGAAACGTTTGCAACTCTATCAACTTTTTCAAAAGTGAAAGGTGTCTTTGAATCATTCAACTTCATACAAAGAAAATAGAAATTTAATTAATCATTTGAATGAAGGGTAACTCTATTTCTTTAAAAAGTACCTACCTATATAATACTTAAATCAATGATTTTCTCATCTCATATGGAGTAACATACATTACTATTTAAGTAATCGAAGAAAATTACCCCACCCCCTTTTGGTTGTGACTTATTATTTGGAAAAGTTTCCCAGTAAAGAAAGTACAGGCACCTTTGGGTTGTCACTCTGACATACGTTAACTTGACAGTTGTAGGTTACATAGAAATAATGCAAGGAACAACTGAGTAAATGGATGTATTTCATTATTAAACTTTAATCCTACCTTTATTCTTGTTATATATATATATATTCTGCAAAGCCCAATTGTTAGTATTGAAACTGTACAATCTATACTTTGAATGCCATTTCGTTATTTGTGCTAACGTTATATAACATCCTTCAAATGATACACTTTGTGATGTCAAATTCATTTTTGACCACTTTCATAATCATTTCGATACAGATTAACATCCATATAATTAGTCTTGATTGATGAAATACTCTTGTATACATCTTCTTCATAGTTTATGTGTTACTATATAAATATGCTTTCGGCTACCTACATTGAAAATGTCAAATGACATTTTATATTTCTGAAACACAATACACCACGCACATGTATATAAAGAAAGATATCTTTATTGTAAATACAATGAAATTATCCTAATACTACTTTAAAAGGCTTATACTATGAATCTGATGTGATTCTGAGTGAATCCATTGTACGTAGTGCTAAGTATCTCTGGAAGATGCTACGTATACTGTAGAATATGACAGATATCTTGATATCTTCCTTTAATATCTATAGTACCCTTCTCGTAAATGATGTACCTACATACCTTTCCAAATCGTTTTTGTGTTTCTTTCATCCCTATGAACTTTAATTTGTTCAAGAATATGTGTGTAGGTTAAACGTTGATAAATGATTTCTATCTTCATATCTAAAATCAAATATGTTAGCGCTATTGTTAAACATTGGTTAGACTTACTTTTAGAGAGTTTTTTGATAGATGAGGACCCCGATTTATATCATATTCAAGTACTTTTGGACGGAAACATGATGTTTACGATATACATCTGACAGATAGTTAATACGGGTAGTCACCAACGTGTGAGACCATAGAGGTCTGTTCGTGCTCATTTTAATGGAATTCACGTCCGTAGATCTGATTCCAGTGGGCCCCAATAGTCTATAGATGTAGAAATGTACTTGTACCGCTAGGAAGGATATCTTCGTCCATGGACCATTTTGGACACTTATACGCCGTATACAGCTTTTATTATTGCTTATACTTCATTTCATCATACAAACACCCCCGAAATTGATCATTTTCGTAAATTATCATCTAGATTGTCGTCAAACGACGTCGAATCTTTACGATTTATTTTAAGGTACTTAGCGGCATTTTTAGGGGTGCCAAAAACAACCATCAAAGTTCACCCGGAGTAAATCGATGACGATCTTTCCGATGGTGAATTTTAATTGAACGTAGAGCCTTTACTTTTCGATAAAAAAATTCCTCCAAGATAATTTTAAATATGGCCGACAAAAATTGGTACCGAATGGATTTGAATAAAAATATCCCCAAATTTTGCGTCAAATTAATTAATTTGAAGTTGATTTTACGGGCTACGCCCCGCTGTTGACAGTTTTTTATGTGCAACGCCTTTTCGAGGGTTAAGTCGGATAGTGCGTGGTAACCTTTATGTGTGGTGTATGGGAACCTTTAGGTTGTCACTTGGACAAACGTCAACTTGACAGTTGTAGGTTACATAGATAAAATGCAAGGAACAACTGAGTAAATGGAAGTAATTCATTATTGAATTTTAATCCTACTATACCTCTTTCTTTTATGGAGTAACAACATTACTATTCATGTAATCGAAGGAGATGACCCCACCCCCTGTTGGATGTGACTTATCATTTGGAAAAGTTTCCCAGTAAAAAAGTACCTAAATAGAACCAGTATGTAGGAGGGTATTCCTTCTTATAATGTTAATTAATAAATATTGTGCCAATTTGAAATTATGTATTTTCTCAACATGCTACCTACAATTGACTTCTATTTGTTCATAGCTCAAACAGCTATTCACACTATTTTCAATCCAAATTACATTCTCTGAGGAATGAGAAGAAGCTATTTTATAAAAAAATCTATAAGCCGTTGAAGAAACCTGAGCATTTTGTCTATCTGAAGCAGAATGACATTCTCTTTTGAGCTACCTCAAGGATACACCTTCTTAGTATACCATTCGAAAAGATTTCTCAAACATATCGGTAGTAGAACCATTGTAAAAACCAATTCCCAGTCTTAAAACTGTTCGATTTACCCTTTTTGTTATAAATACAAAGATACAGAATTTATTCCTATTAGTAACTTGCAAAATGCAATTGTGTTTCGTTTGTACCTACAGGTCTCAAGCAAGTTTGTACATATCTATTTTTATTGCTAGATAGTCTCAGAGAAAGTTATGTTATAAAAAATCTACTACCCATTGGAAGCATTTTTTCTATTTTCAGCTTTGAATCTGATATACTTATGCCAGGAATAATGAAGAAAAAGGGTGCATTTCATTATTAAGTTTTCCTCCTACCTTTATTCTTTTCATATATACATTTGCAAAGCTCAATTTAAAGTATCGAAACTGTACCATCTATCCTTTGAATGTATTTCCGTCATATCTCTCAATATTGTATAACATCCATAAAGTGATGTATACTTTGTTGAAACTATACCTTGTGGTAGCAGATTAATTGTTTAACACTTTTATAATCATTTTCATGCATGTAACATCAGTTTTGGTGAAATTTTTCCTCCAACTGACATATGTATAAAATGATACATCATGTAAATTGAACATTAGGAATGCTTTCCTTTCCAATAACATATGAAATACTCTTGTATACATCTTTTCCTTCCTTTATTTCATATGATTTAGGCCTAATTAGCATCCGATTCCTAAAAGATGCTATTATATCATAACCTTGGATCTACGTTGAAAATGTGAAATGTCAATTTAGATCCTGAAACATAATAAACCATACACATATATGAAAATGTCTTTATTGTAACTAAAATAACATTATTTGAATACTTTGAAAGGCTTGTACTATGAATTTGAACTAATTATGAGTGAATCCAATGTTCGTGGTGCTACATAACTCTGGACGATGCCACGTGTATAGTAGAATATGACAGATATCTTGTTATTTTCCTCGAAAATTTATTGTACCCTTCTCGTAGATGATGTAGATACCTTTCCAAATCGTTTTTGTGTTTCTTTCAATCCTTATGAACTTTAATTTGTTCAAGAATATGTGTGTAGGTTAAACGTTGATAAATGATTTGTATCTTCATATCTAAAATCAAATATGTTAGCGCTATTGTTAAACATTGCTTAGACTTACCTTTAGAGAGTTTTTTGATAGATGAGGACCCCGATTTATATCATATTCAAGTACTTTTGAACGGAAACATGATGTTTACGATATACATCTGACAGTTGGTTAATATGTTGAGACATCGAAGTGTGAGACCATAGAGGTCTGTTCGTGCTCATTTTAATGGAATTCACGTCCGTAGATCTGATTTCAGTGGGCCCCAGTAGTCTATAGATGTAGAAATGTACTTGTAGCGCTAGGAAGGATATCTTCGTCCATGGACCATTTTGGACACTTATACGCCGTATACAGCTTTTATTATTGCTTATACTTCATTTCATCATACAAACACCCCCGAAATTGATCATTTTCGTAAATTATCATCAAGATTGTCGCCAAACGACGTCGAATCTTTACGATTTATTTTAAGGTACTTAGCGGCATTTTTAGGGGTGCCAAAAACAACCACCAAAGTTCACCCGGAGTAAATCGATGACGATCTTTCCGATGGTGAATTTTAATTGAACGTAGAGGCTTTACTTTTCGATAAAAAAATTCCTCCAAGATAATTTTAAATATGGCCGACAAAAATTGGTACCGAATGGATTTGAATAAAAATATCCCCAAATCTTGTGTCAAATTAATTAATTTGAAGTTTCTGAAATTGCGAAATTTCGCAATTTTATACGAACGTGGAAACACACACAACTCTTTAGCGCGTGAGGCTCCGGGATTTTCACTTGGTCTATCGAAATTAGAAGGTTCGAATTGTATAAAAACACAATTGCATGAAGGCCAGATGTCCTACGTAATTAGTTACGAACGGAAACATTTTGACAAATGCCTCGAGGAGCTCTCTACGTTTCAGTTAGAGTTTATACATTTTACCTCGGTCTTGTTAATTTGGGGCCGTTTCTTGCCCCGTGCGAGCGGCGCCAGTTGTAATAAAGTCTTTTTTGCTATGGGCCGCTAGCTTTTACCCGCTTCGCGTATATTTTAGTAGCTAGAAAATTCCCTTCGGTGCTTCGCACGTCAGACGTGCATAGCTGAGATCTGAGAGTACCTGTTTCTATTTGAATTGAATTTTCGTATTTAAAAGACATTTTGGGGCCCGAGACTATGCTATTAAGTTGACCCGGTTCATAATCTAACGACATGGATCGAAAACCGCACTCCAAATGTCCCCTTAAAGTCGTAGGAGGGAGCACTATTTTTGCACTTTTCTAACTCGCGTGCTACGCGCTTCTCGCGTGAACGTCATTCGATTTACGGAAAATTAACTATTTCAAAACAGTTTTCGACCCGGTTTGGGGCTTATGCGACCTTCTAAAAGGTTCAAAGTTAACGTTTCAATCATTTTTCGAGCTCGCTGCGCTCGCTTCGTTTAGCTTGTCGTGTTCAAAAATGTTCGTCGATTAGGTCGAAAATCGCATATTCCTAGTTTGATTTTTAGTAACTTGACTACCAACCTAATAAGCCGCTTATTCTAATACCGACTAGTTGATTTTACGGGCTACGCCCCGCTGACGTACAGTTGTTTTTATGTGCTACGCCTTTGTAAGGGTTTAGTCGGATGGTGCGTGTTTACCTTTATGTGAGGCGTATGAGCACCTTTAGGTTGTCACGATGACAGAAGTCACTTTGGCAGTTGTAGGTTATATAGAGATGGGTACGCATTTATAGAAACTTTTACTATTAGCACGTGTCACAAGTTATTCTATGGTTTGGATCGTATGTCACTTTGACATTCATAGGTTAGATAGATTGAGAGTGGTAGATATTCATAGAAGAGTATAAAATTGGAATGGAGTCAAATCTTAGTCGAAGGTATAGTTGTAGAGTACGTCACTTGGCCAATTCAAGGTTATATAATTCAATCATTGAAACTTCAAGTATTGCAAAAGAAAATGCTCATAAAATATAGTCGCTCTACAACTACATGGCTCCTCAAATACTATACAACAAATTAAAATATTGCAACTCCACTTTTTCAAAATTAAAATGTCTTTGAATCATTGATATTGTAAAATACAAATTTAATTAATTCATTGACGGAAGTACATTCTGATATTAACTTGTTTAAAAATCTTTGGCACATTATGAAAGAATCTACATATAGTTACTATAACAGTTACTTACTTATACGGATGTATCATTTTCATTACTTATTTGAATGAAAAGCAACTCTATTTTTCCAAAAGTACCTAACTATTTTAACTAAACAGAGGAAGGTACCTTATAGAAAACCGTTTATTTATCCAAAATTAACCATTTCAAAACAGTTTTCGAGCAGATTTGTGGCTATCACCACCTTCTAAAAGGTTCAAAGTTAACATTTCGACCATTGGCAAATTTATATCCTAATCCAGGAAACCCTCAAGTTCCAGTGAATACGATATGGTTCCAGCAGGATGGAGCACCACCACATTACCAATTTAATGTCCGGCAGTACGATTGAATGGTCAGCGCGATCACCTGATCTTACATTATTAGATTTCTTTCTATGGGGATATGTGAAGACCATTGTGTACAAAACTAAACCTTTTGATTTAAATGACTTGAAAGAACGAATAACGCTTGTGATGAGGTCAATCACGCCTGATATGTTCAATAATGTTAGAAGACAGTTTTATTTAAGATAAGGAACATCTACTTTATTAAAATACATAGTTCTTTTTAGTGTTTTACATTTTATCACGTTTTGAATTACATTTTAGTTTTTGATTGTATTGTAGCGAATTTCGGTAACCACATGATTTTATTTTATTCTATGTTAATTGTTGCAATAAACTTGAAAGCGATAACATTTTTGAATGGAGAGACCTTTCAAACGATATATCACAAGCCTATACTTCCTATTTCAAAAATAGGGTGTTGTACCTGACATTCAGAGGGGGTTGAAGATAGGGGTCGCATTTTCACGTAGAAGGACGTCAATTTATAATTTAAATTTGACATGTTTCGGGATTTTTTTTAAATATGTATAGTAATCGAAATAATGAATTTATTCCGTTTGGCGTTTACACACTGTATAGACAACACCCATAAGCACTTTGAAAACTGTCACATTATCCTAATAATTCAATAAACTCAGCATTATACATATTTAAATTTAGTTCGATATAAATTGGAGGCATCGATAAAAGACTTGTTGAGAATTCTGACCACTGTTTATTCAAAGCAGAGGGTAGAGGTTCGTTCCAATGTTATTTTTTGAGCCATAGCCATAACCAATATAGGCCCCACCAATTCAAGAGGATCATAAAATTTGCAAACGAAACTTAAAATTTGTCTTTTGGTAAAATGACTATTCAAACATTGGGGTGTACAAACCATTTTGAATTTATCTAAGTTTACATCATAAAATAAACCTAAAGTTTCAAAAACCATATTAGCAGTATTCATATCAATGTCATCAAAATGCTGATTTTCAATTGATATGTCCTTAAGAAGTTTCTTCCTATTGGAACACCATTTATGTAGCTTGAATGTACCCAATTTTAAAAGTTCGATCAATTCATTTTATAATTAAGTATGATTTAATAAGATTTATACTATTGTTATCAAAGTTGTATTCTTGGAGCTTTTGCATCAACAGATCATGGGACACACAGTCAAAAGCCTTGGTAACGTCGAAAAAGGAGGCTTGCATGAACTTCTTTTCCTCAAAACATTCTCGAACATAGCTAGTAAGTTTGTTTATAGCAGCTGTAGTAGAAACATTGCTACGAAATCCAAATTGACATTTATTAAACCAATTATTTGCCTCAAAATAGTATGTTATTTGCCGTTTCAGCACAGTCTCAAAAATTTTGCCAAAGATGGGTGTAATTGATATTGGCCTATAGTTATCAACATCATCGCATAAGCCTTTTTTGTAAATCGGAACTACTTTAGATATTTTGAGGGAATCTGGAAAAATGTTAGAGGTGATACGTTGGTTTATAATTTTACATAGAGGAAAAACGATAAAATTTAGAATAGTTTTAAGTATTTTAACATTTATATTATAAGTGTCCTTGCTGGGACTATTATTTAAATTTGAAATTATATCTCTCATTTCATTGAAAGTAACTTCTATGAATTTAAATTCTGAATGGAAGACTGAATTAATTTTTTTTGTATAATCAATAGGATTATTTTGTAAAGGTGGAAGATTCTTGACAAGGGATTCTGCTATATTTGTAAAAAAAATATTTAAATCAGTGGCACAATGCCTTTTGCATATTTTTTGAATTGTTAATGTATTTATCGTTAGCTTCTTTTTTACTTTTATTAATGTCCTCACGATACCTTTTTTAAATTTATTAAGTGATTCATTGGAAACAATTTGTGGATTAGTTTTATTTAAACTGTTTGATAACTGCAATTTTTCTCTACTTTGTTTTAAGTTGTCATTGAACCAATGTATTTTAGGTATGTTAGGTTCGTTTTGTTTTATAAATTTTGTTTTCATTGGGAAGCTAGAATCACAGACATCTATTATCAGATTTAAAAAATGATCAAATTTGTTATTTACATTTATTTGAGAATTGTTTACAAATGACCAATGTACTTTATCTACATAATTATAAAGTTTAAAGAAGCCTTGTTCTGTTATTGGTCTGTAGGTTATTCTGATTTTATTATTTAATGATGTTTTGTTTTCCACTTCAAAATTAAATGATATAGCAAGATGATCAGATAAATTGAGATCTGTTACTGTTGCAACATAACAATTGCTGTTAAAATTGGTAAATATGTTATCAAGAGTTGCTCCGTTTCTAGTATAGTTATGAACAGTTTTATGTAGTCTGTAGGATTCAAACATATTACATAGTAACTGAGATTCTTTACTATCTGAATGGAAATGTACGTTAAAGTTCCCAGTTATTATAGTACCTTTGTGTAATGATAGCTTATTAAATGTTGCATCTAATCTATTTAAAAATATGTCAAAATCCCCAAGAGGTGAGCGATAGATTGTCAGTACCTGTATATTGTTGTACATTATACCTGCTATTTCAAAATGTATTTCATCAGATATTTCTTGAGTATCAAAGGCTAACGGAATTGCTTCTATGATATTACTTATAAAAATACCCACTCCCCCATGTTTATGCGTTGTTCTGCAAAAAGCTGAGAGATTTACAAAACCACTTATGTTCAGAGTGTTTATAATTCGTCAGATCCCAACCAATGTTCATTTATACAAAGTATATCATAACTTTTACCTATTAGAAAAGCTTCTAGTTCTGAAGTTTTGTCTCTTAGACATTGAATGTTATAACGTAAAATTTTAGAGAAGTTTGACATTTTAGAGGTATCGAGTTTGTTATTAGGTAATTGCTATTGATTTGTTTCCATTTCTAATTTTCGTTAATTATTTGAACTAACACTGGACAGTTATAATCGAATGGGGAATGATTCGAATTCAATTTTAAAGAGAATTTGTCATTTGCTTCTACACGGTTGGGACATCTGTTTGATTCACTATCACAATTAATACCAGATTGATCATGATTGCCACATTTCAAACAAACATTTTCTATTTTACAGTCTTTAGCACTATGACCAAAACCTGAGCAGTTATAGCACCTATAGATACCAAAATATTCATAGACAGAACATGCTCCAAACCGAATATATAAAGCTCCATTTTCAATGTGGAAACTGATATCATTAGGATATTATGTACTTATATGTTTGAAAAGTATTCATTTTAGATTTATTTAGTTTGTAATCGTTTTACATATAACATCAGAAGTAGGTAGATATATTAAATAAATTCAATTAATCCTTTGAATGGAGGGTAACTCTATTTCTTCAAAAGTACCTACCTATATAATAGTTAAATCAATAATTTTCTTACTTCTTGTGGAGTAACATACCTACATTACTATTTAAGTAATCGAAGATGACCCAACCCCCTTTTGGTTGTGATTTATTATTTGGAAAAGTTTCCCAGTAAAGAGAGTACCTAAATAGAACCAGTATGTAGGAGGGTATTCCTCTTTATAATGCAATTCGATAGCTACTCTGTACTTTGATAGTATTTTTAGTAGATGATGGTGATTATTCTTTATTTAGTGATATAGTTTATCCACAATGGGAACTCTTTTGATATGTTTATTAAATTTTCAAATGTAAAAGAAAAAACCTAAATAAAACCACCTATTTGTGAATGAACAAATACTTGAAATCAGACAATGATATATTATGCAAGTCTGTAACTATACCATTCTCTTTTCTGAAGTAAGATACAGTTACCACTTAAGTAATCGAAGGACAATACCTAAAACCCCAACACCCCTTAGGGTCTGATATATTATTTGGAAATCTTTCCTCAGTTGAAGTTAAAATGTTATTCGATAACTTTCAAATATAAATAAAAAAAAAATCAACCTTATCCAGTAAAAGAACTGCTCAATTACAGAGAATCTGTCAACTCTGATGCCTTTTGCTTGTCGAAAGGTCCTTTGTACTTTAATAGTATTTTTAGTGGATAATGGTGATTATTTCTTATTTAGTGATATAGTTTATCCACAATGTGAACTCTTTTATTATTTATTAAATTCTCAAATGTAAAAGAAAAAACCTAAATAAAACCAACTATTTGTGAATCAACAAATACTTGAAATCAGACAATGATATATTATGCAAGTCTGTAACTATACCATTCTCTTTTCTGAAGTAAGATACAGTTACTACTTAAGTAATCGAAGGAGAATACCTCCCACCTCTACCCCGTTAGGTCTGACATATTATTTGGAAATCTTTCCTCAGTTGAAGTTGAAATGTTATTCGATAACTTTCAATCAGATAATGTTGTTTGCAACTACTTTTGTATGTAAATCTCTCAAGCTGCTTTTTCAATTATTTTTAATGCTATTTGCATTATCTGTGAAGTTACTTTATGCTAGCTAGTTACAGTACAGAGAAATCAGAGGAAGGTATGTTATAATAAAAAAATTATTACCCGTTTTTCTCTTTTCAGCCCGAATCTATCTGATATATGTCAGGAATAACTGAATGAATGGAAGTATGTCATCATTAAACTTTACTCTAACCTGGGTTCTTTTCAAATATATATTTACAAAGCTCAATTTGAAGTATTGAAACTGTACAATCTATCATTTGTAAACTTTCCCGTCATCTCTCTTAATGTTGTATAACATCCATATAGTGATGTATACTTTGTCGAAAGTATACCTTGTGGCAGCAACTTCATTGTTGAAGACTTTTATAATCATTTTCATGCATGTACGTTTCCATACAATTTTGATAACGATTTGGTGAAATTTTTCCACCAACTGACATATGTATGAAATGATAGGTACATGTAAATTGAACATTGAATGCTTTCCTTTCCAAGAACATATGAAATACTCTTGTATACATCTTTCCTTATTCCATATAATTTATCCATATTTGGCATTGAATTCTTGAAAGATGTTATTATATGTATGTATCATAACGTTGTATCTACGTTCGAAATGTGAAATGACAATTTAGATCCTAATACATAATACACCATACACATGTATATGAAAATATCTTTATTGTATCTATAGTGACATTACTCGAGTACTTTGAAAGGCTTGTACTGTGAATTTGAAGTAATTCTGAGTGAATCCAATGATCGTGCTGCTACTGGAAGATGCTACGCTTACTGTAGAATATGACACATATCTTGTTATGTACCTTAGTAAATCAGTTGTACTAATATCGTAGATGATGTACATACCTTTCTTAATCGTTTTGTTATTCTTTCATCCCTATGTACTTTAGTTTGTTGCAAGAATATGTATGTAGGCACCATAATTGATATTCTCAATTTATCTATTTCTAAAATAAAATATGGAAAGTCTTATTGTTACACATTGTTCAGACATACCTCTAGAACGTTTTTTAATAGATGGGGCCCCACGTTCATATCTTATTTATGTAGTTTTATTGACTTTTAGTTAGAGACATGTTGTTTACTACATATAACTCCCAGACTATGAATAAGGTTAGATTTTGGTGAAATAAGACCATAGATTTGTTGCATAGCTTATTGAAAAGATTCTACAGTCGATATATATGCTATTTCGTGCCCCAAAGCTTCCAAGGATGTAGAAATGTACTTGTACCCCTAGGAAGTATACCTTCGTCCATGGACCATTTAGGAAGTTTCTGAGCAGTATATAGCTATTTAAGATCTCTTGGTATTATTTCTACATCGTTCCATTATACATACACCTCCAAAATCAGTTCTCTTCGTGAGTTATCACTTAATCCTTACATAGGTTACCGTCAAAACACGTCAAATCTTTATGATTTATTTTAAGCTACTTAGCGGCATTTTTGGGTTACGTCTTGGAATTAGTTTGGTGTCATATTAACATTATCGATGACGATCTTTCGAATGGTGAATTTTAATTGAACGTAGAGGCCCTAGTTTTTGATTTTGGAAAATTCCCGAGAAAATCTTGCAATATGGATGACAAAAATTGGTATTATATCGATTTGAATAAAAATATCCCCAACTCTTGTGTCAGATTAATTAATTTGACGTTTCTAAGAATGCCAAATTTCGCAATTTTATACGAAAGTTTAAACACTCAGATATCTTTAGCGCTTGAGGCTCCGGGATTTTCACTTGGCCTATCGAAATTAGAAGGTTCAAATTGTATAAAAACACAATTGCATGAAGGCCAAACCTCCTATGTAATAAGCTACGAACGAAATCATTTTGAAGTTTCCCTCGAGGAGCCCGCTCCGCGTAAGTTAGAGTTTATACATTTTACCTCGATCTTGTTAATTTGGGGCCGTTTCGTGGCCCGTGCGGCCGGCGCCAGCTGTAATAAAGTCTTTTTTGCTATGGGCCGCTAGCATTTATCCGCTTCGGGTATATTTTAGTAGCTGGAAAATTCCCTTTGGTACGTTGCACGTTAGACGTGCATAGGTGAGACCTGAGAGTACCTGTTTCTATTTTAATTAAATTTTCGTATTTAAAAGACATTTTGGGGCTCAAAAATGTGCCTATCCTATGACCCCGCTCATAATCTAACGACATGGAGCGAAAACGGCACGCCAAAAGTCCTCGTAAAGACGTTCTATGTACCGTAAATTTGCACTTTTCTAACTCGCGAGCTACGGGCTTCTAACGTGAACGTCATTCGATTTACGGAAAATTAACTATTTCAAAACAGTTTTCGACCCGGTTTGGGGCTATCACCACCTTTTAAAAGGTTCAAAGTGAACGTTTCAATCATTTTTCGAGCTCGCTGCGCTCGCTTCGTTTAGCTTGTCGTGTCCAAAGTTGACCGTCGATATGGTCGAAAATCGCATATTCCTAGTTTGATTTTTAGTAACTTGACTACCAACTTAAACTGCCGCTTATTCTAATACCGACTAGTTGATTTTACGGGCTACGCCCCGCTAAGATGCAGTTTTTTATGTGCAACGCCTTTGTAAGGGTTTAGTCGGATGGTGCGTGGTAACCTTTATGTGAGGCGTACGGGCACATTTAGGTTGTCACTTGGACAAACGTCAACTTGACAGTTGTAGGTTACATAGATATAATGCAAGGAACAACTGAGTAAATGGGAGTATTTCATTATTGAATTTTAATCCTACTATACCTCTTTCTTTTATGGAGTAACAACATTACTATTCAAGTAATCGAAGGAGATGACCCCACCCCCTTTTGGATGTGACTTATCATTTGGAAAAGTTTCCCAGTAAAAAAGTTCCTAAATAGAACCAGTATGTAGGAGGGTATTCCTTCTTATAATGTTAATTAATAAATATTGTGCCAATTTGAAATTATGTATTTTCTCAACATGCTACCTTAAATTTTTTCATATCTCAAACAGCTATTCACACTATTTTCAATCCAAATTACATTCTCTGAGGAATGAGAAGAAGCTATTTTATAGAAAAATCTATAAGCCGTTGAAGAAACCTGAGCATTTTGTCTATCTGAAGCAGAATTACATTCTCTTTTGAGCTACCTTAAGGATACACCTTCTTAGTATACCATTCGGAAAGATTTCTCAAACATATCGGTAGTAGAACCATTGTAAAAACCAATTCCCAGTCTTAAAACTGTTCGATTTACCCTTTTTGTTATAAATACAAAGATACAGAATTTATTCCTATTAGTAACTTGCAAAATGCAATTGTGTTTCGTTTGTACCTACAGGTCTCAAGCAAGTTTGTACATATCTACTTTTATTGCTAGATAGTCTCAGAGAAAGTTATGTTATAAAAAATCTACTACCCGTTGAAGCATTTTTTCTCTTTCCAGCTTCGAATCTGATATACTTATGCCAGGAATAATGAAGAAAAAGGGTGCATTTCATTATTAAATTTTCCTCCTACCTTTATTCTTTTCATATATACATTTGCAAAGTTTAATTTAAAGTATCGAAACTGTACAATCTATCATTTGTGAACTTTCCCGTCATCTCTCTTAATGTTGTATAACATCCATAAAGTGATGTATACTTTGTTGAAACTATACCTTGTGGTAGCAGATTAATTGTTTAACACTTTTATAATCATTTTCATGCATGTAACATCAGTTTTGGTGAAATTTTTCCTCCAACTGACATATGTATAAAATGATACATCATGTAAATTGAACATTAAGAATGCTTTCCTTTCCAATAACATATGAAATACTCTTGTATACATCTTTTCCTTCCTTTATTTCATATGATTTAGGCCTAATTAGCATCCGATTCCTAAAAGATGCTATTATATCATAACCTTGGATCTACGTTGAAAATGTGAAATGTCAATTTAGATCCTGAAACATAATAAACCATACACATATATGAAAATGTCTTTATTGTAACTAAAATAACATTATTTGAATACTTTGAAAGGCTTGTACTATGAATTTGAACTAATTATGAGTGAATCCAATGTTCGTGGTGCTACATAACTCTGGACGATGCCACGTGTATAGTAGAATATGACAGATATCTTGTTATTTTCCTCGAAAATTTATTGTACCCTTCTCGTAGATGATGTAGATACCTTTCCAAATCGTTTTTGTGTTTCTTTCAATCCTTATGAACTTTAATTTGTTCAAGAATATGTGTGTAGGTTAAACGTTGATAAATGATTTGTATCTTCATCTTCATATCTAAAATCAAATATGTTAGCGCTATTGTTAAACATTGCTTAGACTTACCTTTAGAGAGTTTTTTGATAGATGAGGACCCCGATTTATATCATATTCAAGTACTTTTGAACGGAAACATGATGTTTACGATATACATCTGACAGTTGGTTAATATGTTGAGACATCGAAGTGTGAGACCATAGAGGTCTGTTCGTGCTCATTTTAATGGAATTCACGTCCGTAGATCTGATTTCAGTGGGCCCCAATAGTCTATAGATGTAGAAATGTACTTGTAGCGCTAGGAAGGATATCTTCGTCCATGGACCATTTTGGACACTTATACGCCGTATACAGCTTTTATTATTGCTTATACTTCATTTCATCATACAAACACCCCCGAAATTGATCATTTTCGTAAATTATCATCTAGATTGTCGTCAAACGACGTCGAATCTTTACGATTTATTTTAAGGTACTTAGCGGCATTTTTAGGGGTGCCAAAAACAACCACCAAAGTTCACCCGGAGTAAATCGATGACGATCTTTCCGATGGTGAATTTTAATTGAACGTAGAGGCTTTACTTTTCGATAAAAAAATTCCTCCAAGATAATTTTAAATATGGCCGACAAAAATTGGTACCGAATGGATTTGAATAAAAATATCCCCAACTTTTGCGTCAAATTAATTAATTTGAAGTTTCTGAAAGTGCAAAATTTCGCAATTTTATACGAACGTTGAAACACACACAAGTCTTTGGCGCGTGAAGCTCCGGGATTTTCACGTGGCCTATCGAAATTAGGAGGTTCGAATTGTATAAAACCACAATTGCATGAAGGCCAGATGTCCTGTGTAATTTGTTACGAACGGAAACATTTTGACAAATGCCTCGAGGAGCTCGCTACGTTTCAGTTAGAGTTTATACATTTTACCTCGGTCTTGTTAATTCGGGGCCGTTTCTTGTCCCGTGCGTGCGGCGCCAGTTGTAATAAAGTCTTTTCTGCTATGGGCCGCTAGCTTTTACCCGCTTCGCGTATATTTTAGTAGCTAGAAAATTCCCTTCGGTGCTTCGCACGTCAGACGTGCATAGCTGAGATCTGAGAGTACCTGTTTCTATTTGAATTGAATTTTCGTATTTAAAAGACATTTTGGGGCCCGAGACTATGCTATTAAGTTGACCCGGTTCATAATCTAACGACATGGATCGAAAACCGCACTCCAAATGTCCCCTTAAAGTCGTAGGAGGGAGCACTATTTTTGCACTTTTCTAACTCGCCAGCTACGCGCTCCTCACGTGAACGTCATTCGATTTACGGAAAATTAACTATTTCAAAAGAGTTTTCGACCCGGTTCGGGGCTATCGCGACCTTTTAAAAGGTTCAAAGTTTACATTTCGATCATATTCCAGGCTCGCTCTGCTCGCCTCATTTAGCTTGTCCGGTCCAAAGTTGACGGTGAAAATCGCATATTCCTAGTTACATTTTTAGTAACTTTGACACCAACCTAATAAGCCGCTTATTCTAATACCGACTAGTTGATTTTACGGGCTACGCCCCGCTAAGATGCAGTTTTTTATGTGCAACGCCTTTGTAAGGGTTTAGTCGGATGGTGCGTGGTAACCTTTATGTGAGGCGTACGGGCACATTTAGGTTGTCACTTGGACAAACGTCAACTTGACAGTTGTAGGTTACATAGATATAATGCAAGGAACAACTGAGTAAATGGGAGTATTTCATTATTGAATTTTAATCCTACTATACCTCTTTCTTTTATGGAGTAACAACATTACTATTCAAGTAATCGAAGGAGATGACCCCACCCCCTTTTGGAAAAGTTTCCCAGTAAAAAAAGTACCTAAATAGAACCAGTATGTAGGAGGGTATTCCTTCTTATAATGTTAATTAATAAATATTGTGCCAATTTGAAATTATGTATTTTCTCAACATGCTACCTACAATTGACTTCTATTTGTTCATAGCTCAAACAGCTATTCACACTATTTTCAATCCAAATTACATTCTCTGAGGAATGAGAAGAAGCTATTTTATGAAAAAATCTATAAGCCGTTGAAGAAACCTGAGCGTTTTGTCTATCTGAAGCAGAATGACATTCTCTTTTGAAGTACCTTAAGGATACACCTTCTTAGTATACCATTCGAAAAGATTTCTCAAACATATCGGTAGTAGAACCATTGTAAAAACCAATTCCCAGTCTTAAAACTGTTCGATTTACCCTTTTTGTTATAAATACAAAGATACAGAATTTATTCCTATTAGTAACTTGCAAAATGCAATTGTGTTTCGTTTGTACCTACAGGTCTCAAGCAAGTTTGTACATATCTATTTTTATTGCTAGATAGTCTCAGAGAAAGTTATGTTATAAAAAATCTACTACCCGTTGAGGAAGGATTTTTTCTCTTTTCAGCTCCGAATCTGATGTACTTATGCCAGGAATAATGAAGAAGAAGGGTGCATTTCATTATTAAGTTTTCCTCCTACCTTTATTCTTTTTATATATACATTTGCAAAGCTCAATTTGAAGTATTGAAACTGTACAATCTATCATTTGTAAACTTTCCCGTCATCTCTCTTAATGTTGTATAACATCCATAAAGTGATGTATACTTTGTTGAAACTATACCTTGTGGTAGCAGATTAATTGTTTAACACTTTTATAATCATTTTCATGCATGTAACATCAGTTTTGGTGAAATTTTTCCTCCAACTGACATATGTATAAAATGATACATCATGTAAATTGAACATTAAGAATGCTTTCCTTTCCAATAACATATGAAATACTCTTGTATACATCTTTTCCTTCCTTTATTTCATATGATTTAGGCCTAATTAGCATCCGATTCCTAAAAGATGCTATTATATCATAACCTTGGATCTACGTTGAAAATGTGAAATGTCAATTTAGATCCTGAAACATAATAAACCATACACATATATGAAAATGTCTTTATTGTAACTAAAATAACATTATTTGAATACTTTGAAAGGCTTGTACTATGAATTTGAACTAATTATGAGTGAATCCAATGTTCGTGGTGCTACATAACTCTGGACGATGCCACGTGTATAGTAGAATATGACAGATATCTTGTTATTTTCCTTGAAAATTTATTGTACCCTTCTCGTAGATGATGTAGATACCTTTCCAAATCGTTTTTGTGTTTCTTTCAATCCTTATGAACTTTAATTTGTTCAAGAATATGTGTGTAGGTTAAACGTTGATAAATGATTTGTATCTTCATATCTAAAATCAAATATGTTAGCGCTATTGTTAAACATTGCTTAGACTTACCTTTAGAGAGTTTTTTGATAGATGAGGACCCCGATTTATATCATATTCAAGTACTTTTGAACGGAAACATGATGTTTACGATATACATCTGACAGTTGGTTAATATGTTGAGACATCGAAGTGTGAGACCATAGAGGTCTGTTCGTGCTCATTTTAATGGAATTCACGTCCGTAGATCTGATTTCAGTGGGCCCCAGTAGTCTATAGATGTAGAAATGTACTTGTAGCGCTAGGAAGGATATCTTCGTCCATGGACCATTTTGGACACTTATACGCCGTATACAGCTTTTATTATTGCTTATACTTCATTTCATCATACAAACACCCCCGAAATTGATCATTTTCGTAAATTATCATCTAGATTGTCGTCAAACGACGTCGAATCTTTACGATTTATTTTAAGGTACTTAGCGGCATTTTTAGGGGTGCCAAAAACAACCACCAAAGTTCACCCGGAGTAAATCGATGACGATCTTTCCGATGGTGAATTTTAATTGAACGTAGAGGCTTTACTTTTCGATAAAAAAATTCCTCCAAGATAATTTTAAATATGGCCGACAAAAATTGGTACCGAATGGATTTGAATAAAAATATCCCCAAATTTTGCGTCAAATTAATTAATTTGAAGTTTCTGAAAGTACGAAATTTCGCAATTTTATACGAACGTTGAAACACACACAAGTCTTTGGCGCGTGAAGCTCCGGGATTTTCACGTGGCCTATCGAAATTAGGAGGTTCGAATTGTATAAAACCACAATTGCATGAAGGCCAGATGTCCTGTGTAATTTGTTACGAACGGAAACATTTTGACAAATGCCTCGAGGAGCTCGCTACGTTTCAGTTAGAGTTTATACATTTTACCTCGGTCTTGTTAATTCGGGGCCGTTTCTTGTCCCGTGCGTGCGGCGCCAGTTGTAATAAAGTCTTTTCTGCTATGGGCCGCTAGCTTTTACCCGCTTCGCGTATATTTTAGTAGCTAGAAAATTCCATTCGGTGCTTCGCACGTCAGACGTGCATAGCTGAGATCTGAGAGTACCTGTTTCTATTTGAATTGAATTTTCGTATTTAAAAGACATTTTGGGGCCCGAGACTATGCTATTAAGTTGACCCGGTTCATAATCTAACGACATGGTTCGAAAACCGCACTCCAAATGTCCCCTTAAAGTCGTAGGAGGGAGCACTATTTTTGCACTTTTCTAACTCGCCAGCTACGCGCTCCTCACGTGAACGTCATTCGATTTACGGAAAATTAACTATTTCAAAACAGTTTTCGACCCGGTTCGGGGCTATCACGACCTTTTAAAAGGTTCAAAGTTTACATTTCGATCATATTACAGGCTCGCTCTGCTCGCCTCGTTTAGCTTGTCGGGTCCAAAGTTGACGGTGAAAATCGCATATTCCTAGTTAGATTTTTAGTAACTTTGACACCAACCTAATAAGCCGCTTATTCTAATACCGACTAGTTGATTTTACGGGCTACGCCCCGCTGTTAACAGTTTTTTATGTGCAACGCCTTTTCGAGGGTTTAGTCGGATAGTGCGTGGTAACCTTTTGGTGAGGCGTATGGGCACCTTTAGGTTGTCACTGTGACAGACGTCGCTCTGGCAGTTGTAGGTTATATAGAGATGGGTACGCGTTTATAGAAAATTTTACTATTAGCACGTGTCACAAGTTATTCTATGGTTTGGATCGTATGTCACTTTGACATTCATAGGTTAGATAGATTGAGAGTGGTAGATATTCATAGAAGAGTATAAAATTGGAATGGAGTCAAATGTTAGTCGAAGGTATAGTTCTAGAGTACTCTTTGGAATTTGTGACGTACGTCACTTGGCCAATTCTAGGTTATATAATTCAATCATTGAAACTTCAAGTATTGCAAAAGAAAATGCTCATAAAATATAGTCGCTCTACAACTACATGGCTCCTCAAATACTATACAACAAATTAAAATATTGCAACTGTACTTTTCAAAATTAAAATGTCTTTGAATCATCGATATTGTAGAATACAAATTTAAAGCAACTCTATTTCTTCAAAAGTAGCCACCTATTTACAGTAAACAGAGGAAGATACACTATTGAAAACCGTTTATTTTCTCTGTACGCAGAAAAATTACATTCCATTTGGAACAACTTGGCTCCTAGAATACTTTGCAACAAATTAAAATATTTGCAACTTTACTTTGAAATTAAATGTCTTTGAATCATTCATCTTCCTTTAGAGAATGCAACTTTTCAAATGTAAGGAGTCTTGTACCTGAAGTGTTCTTACCACTACAGTAATAACAATACCTTAGTTTTTATTTTGTTGAATGATTCCTTGTTCTCTTAATTATTAACTATTGTTCCCTGTTATTTACTCATTTTTGTTCTTGGAATGTTGTTGATATAATAATTAAATCAATAATTTTCTATGTACCTAAAGCGATAGTACAGTGGCTCACTAAATTAATAAACATAAAACACGGTCGTACATACAGGTCCGGAAACTCTATGGTTGACATGAGTCGCTTACGCGTCGTCAAACTCGTAGTCCCTCGCTCAGTCACCAGCTGGCGCTTGGATCACGAAGTGGTAAAACGATTTTGAAAACGCAGATATGCCTTGTGTTTACAAGTTAACTTACAGTTTTCAGAAAATACTCCTATGTGGCGTCTTTTGGTACCACGCGAAAGTCATAAAACAATAGATCAGATGTGAAGAATATTAAATTAAAAGTCACAGATAAAATAGCAACATATGTGAAACATTACATAACTGAAATGGACAATGATATACGCAACTATACTACTAATATTGTTATTAATTTATATAAATTCGATAGGGAGCCTCCCGTTTGATGCAAAACTGATAAACTCTGCTGACGATACAGTTATTATATTCAGTGATAGATATTCACATTCACTCATGAATGAAGCTACAAGTAGTCTTAGTACTGTGAATTGCTGGTTACAATCAAACAAACTCACCCTTAATTCAAATAAAACTAAATTCATAAGTTTCTCAATCACGAACGTTAGTGAATGCAATAACGTAAACAAACTATACATCCATACGAACTGTGAACGTGAAAATTACATACAAGCTGCAGACCACATTAAATATCTTGGTATAATCATTGACAAAAATCTTAGGTGGAATATTCAAGTAGAACATTTAGCAAGCAAAGTAAGAAAAGTAATTTATAAATTTTACCAAATAAGAGAATACATGTGTATGCTTAAAAATATATACAAAGCTCTGGTGGAATCTTTATTGAAATATGGCATCGAAGCGTGGGGGATCTATATAAAAATGCAATGGAACATCTTAATGTTGTACAAAATTACGTCTTAAAAATAATATTAAACAAATGTAAAAGATTTTCTACGAATATTTTATACAAACAAATGAATGTGCTAAAAGTAACAACCCTTTACATATATCAATGTCTAATCTACATGCATCTAAAAGTGGAAACTAAGTGCATAGATCATGCCTATCACACAAGAGCAGCTTACAATGAAGAAATCAAAATTAATAAATTCGCCAAAAGAAAATGTCAAAATAGTACCTATTTCCTTCAAAGGATCAAAAGTCTATAAAAAACTTCCGTTAGCATTGAGATCAATTAATAATGATGTTAAAAGATTCAAATATGAAGTCTATACTTATCTCATTGATAACGCCCACATATTTGTGAGTTGTCTCAGCGTTTCTTAATTATTGTTATATTGCTCACTCGAAATATCAATTATATTTATTATCTGACTAATAAATCGTAATATATAATATTCAATTATCTACTGTACTGTTGTGATAAATTATACGGCACAATACAAACCTCTTGGCGTTTAAGTGTCTATTTTCCTGTATTCACGTGATACCAGTTTTAGTTTCAATAAACATATTCTTATATTCTTAGGTATTCTTATTCTTATACTCTTCTCTTTTCTGAAGTTACATATAGCCTACTATTTAAGTAATCGATGGAGAATACCTCACCCTCTCCTGGTTGTGATATATTATTTGGAAACGTTTGCAACTCTATCAACTTTTTCAAAAGTGAAAGGTGTCTTTGAATCATTCAACTTCATACAAAGAAAATAGAAATTTAATTAATCATTTGAATGAAGGGTAACTCTATTTCTTTAAAAAGTACCTACCTATATAATACTTAAATCAATGATTTTCTCATCTCATATGGAGTAACATACATTACTATTTAAGTAATCGAAGAAAATTACCCCACCCCCTTTTGGTTGTGACTTATTATTTGGAAAAGTTTCCCAGTAAAGAAAGTACAGGCACCTTTGGGTTGTCACTCTGACATACGTCAACTTGACAGTTGTAGGTTACATAGAAATAATGCAAGGAACAACTGAGTAAATGGATGTATTTCATTATTAAACTTTAATCCTACCTTTATTCTTGTTATATATATATATATTCTGCAAAGCCCAATTGTTAGTATTGAAACTGTACAATCTATACTTTGAATGCCATTTCGTTATTTGTGCTAACATTATATAACATCCTTCAAATGATACACTTTGTGATGTCAAATTCATTTTTGACCACTTTCATAATCATTTCGATACAGATTAACATCCATATAATTAGTCTTGATTGATGAAATACTCTTCTATACATCTTCTTCATAGTTTATGTGTTACTATATAAATATGCTTTCGGCTACCTACATTGAAAATGTCAAATGACATTTTATATTTCTGAAACACAATACACCATGCACATGTATATAAAGAAAGATATCTTTATTGTAAATACAATGAAATTATCCTAATACTACTTTAAAAGGCTTATACTATGAATCTGATGTGATTCTGAGTGAATCCATTGTACGTAGTGCTAAGTATCTCTGGAAGATGCTACGTATACTGTAGAATATGACAGATATCTTGATATCTTCCTTTAATATCTATAGTACCCTTCTCGTAAATGATGTACCTACATACCTTTCCAAATCGTTTTTGTGTTTCTTTCATCCCTATGAACTTTAATTTGTTCAAGAATATGTGTGTAGGTTAAACGTTGATAAATGATTTGTATCTTCATATCTAAAATCAAATATGTTAGCGCTATTGTTAAACATTGGTTAGACTTACTTTTAGAGAGTTTTTTGATAGATGAGGACCCCGATTTATATCATATTCAAGTACTTTTGGACGGAAACATGATGTTTACGATATACATCTGACAGATAGTTAATACGGGTAGTCACCAACGTGTGAGACCATAGAGGTCTGTTCGTGCTCATTTTAATGGAATTCACGTCCGTAGATCTGATTCCAGTGGGCCCCAATAGTCTATAGATGTAGAAATGTACTTGTACCGCTAGGAAGGATATCTTCGTCCATGGACCATTTTGGACACTTATACGCCGTATACAGCTTTTATTATTGCTTATACTTCATTTCATCATACAAACACCCCCGAAATTGATCATTTTCGTAAATTATCATCTAGATTGTCGTCAAACGACGTCGAATCTTTACGATTTATTTTAAGGTACTTAGCGGCATTTTTAGGGGTGCCAAAAACAACCATCAAAGTTCACCCGGAGTAAATCGATGACGATCTTTCCGATGGTGAATTTTAATTGAACGTAGAGCCTTTACTTTTCGATAAAAAAATTCCTCCAAGATAATTTTAAATATGGCCGACAAAAATTGGTACCGAATGGATTTGAATAAAAATATCCCCAAATTTTGCGTCAAATTAATTAATTTGAAGTTTTTGAAATTGCGAAATTTCGCAATTTTATACGAACGTTGAAACACACACAACTCTTTAGCGCCTGAGGCTCCGGGATTTTCACTTGGCCTATCGAAATTAGAAGGTTCGAATTGTATAAAAACACAATTGCATGAAGGCCAGATGTCCTACGTAATTAGTTACGAACGGAAACATTTTGACAAATGCCTCGAGGAGATCGCTACGCTTCAGTTAGAGTTTATACATTTTACCTTGGTCTTGTTAATTTGGGGCCGTTTAGTGGCCCGTGCGAGCGGCGCCAGTTGTAATAAAGTCTTTTTTGCTATGGGCCGCTAGCTTTTACCCGCTTCGCGTATATTTTAGTAGCTAGAAAATTCCCTTTGGTGCTTCGCACGTCAGACGTGCATAGCTGAGACTTGACACTACCCGTTTCTATTTTAATTAAATTTTCCTATTCAAACGACATTTTGGGGCCCGAAAATGTGCCTAAGCAACGGCCCCGATGGAAATCTAACGACATGGAGCGAAAACGGCACGCGAAAAGTGGTCGTACAGCCGTATTAGGTACAGAAAGTTTTCACATTTCCAACTCCCCAGCTACGCGCTCCTCACGTGAACGTCATTCGATTTACGGAAAATTAACTATTTCAAAAGAGTTTTCGACCCGGTTCGGGGCTATCGCGACCTTTTAAAAGGTTCAAAGTTTACATTTCGACCATTTTCCGGGCTCGAACCCGTCGCCAATTTTAGCTTGTCGGGTTCAAAAATGTACGTCGATTAGGTCGAAAATCGCATATTTTTAGTGAGTTTTCTAGGAACTTGCGTACCAACTCAATAAGGCCAGTATTATTGTTGACTAGTTGATTTTACGGGCTACGCCCCGCTAAGATGCAGTTTTTTATGTGCAACGCCTTTGTAAGGGTTTAGTCGGATGGTGCGTGGTAACCTTTATGTGAGGCGTACGGGCACCTTTAGGTTGTCACTTGGACAAACGTCAACTTGACAGTTGTAGGTTACATAGATATAATGCAAGGAACAACTGAGTAAATGGGAGTATTTCATTATTGAATTTTAATTCTACTATACCTCTTTCTTTTATGGAGTAACAACATTACTATTCAAGTAATCGAAGGAGATGACCCCACCCCCTTTTGGATGTGACTTATCATTTGGAAAAGTTTCCCAGTAAAAAAAGTACCTAAATAGAACCAGTATGTAGGAGGGTATTCCTTCTTATAATGTTAATTAATAAATATTGTGCCAATTTGAAATTATGTATTTTCTCAACATGCTACCTACAATTGACTTCTATTTGTTCATAGCTCAAACAGCTATTCACACTATTTTCAATCCAAATTACATTCTCTGAGGAATGAGAAGAAGCTATTTTATAAAAAAATCTATAAGCCGTTGAAGAAACCTGAGCATTTTGTCTGTCTGAAGCAGAATGACATTCTCTTTTGAGCTACCTCAAGGATACACCTTCTTAGTATACCATTCGAAAAGATTTCTCAAACATATCGGTAGTAGAACCATTGTAAAAACCAATTCCCAGTCTTAAAACTGTTCGATTTACCCTTTTTGTTATAAATACAAAGATACAGAATTTATTCCTATTAGTAACTTGCAAAATGCAATTGTGTTTCGTTTGTACCTACAGGTCTCAAGCAAGTTTGTACATATCTATTTTTATTGCTAGATAGTCTCAGAGAAAGTTATGTTATAAAAAATCTACTACCCGTTGAGGAAGGATTTTTTCTCTTTTCAGCTCCGAATCTGATGTACTTATGCCAGGAATAATGAAGAAGAACGGTGCATTTCATTATTAAGTTTTCCTCCTACCTTTATTCTTTTTATATATACATTTGCAAAGCTCAATTTGAAGTATTGAAACTGTACAATCTATCATTTGTAAACTTTCCCGTCATCTCTCTTAATGTTGTATAACATCCATAAAGTGATGTATACTTTGTTGAAACTATACCTTGTGGTAGCAGATTAATTGTTTAACACTTTTATAATCATTTTCATGCATGTAACATCAGTTTTGGTGAAATTTTTCCTCCAACTGACATATGTATAAAATGATACATCATGTAAATTGAACATTAAGAATGCTTTCCTTTCCAATAACATATGAAATACTCTTGTATACATCTTTTCCTTCCTTTATTTCATATGATTTAGGCCTAATTAGCATCCGATTCCTAAAAGATGCTATTATATCATAACCTTGGATCTACGTTGAAAATGTGAAATGTCAATTTAGATCCTGAAACATAATAAACCATACACATATATGAAAATGTCTTTATTGTAACTAAAATAACATTATTTGAATACTTTGAAAGGCTTGTACTATGAATTTGAACTGATTATGAGTGAATCCAATGTTCGTGGTGCTACATAACTCTGGACGATGCCACGTGTATAGTAGAATATGACAGATATCTTGTTATTTTCCTCGAAAATTTATTGTACCCTTCTCGTAGATGATGTAGATACCTTTCCAAATCGTTTTTGTGTTTCTTTCAATCCTTATAAACTTTAATTTGTTCAAGAATATGTGTGTAGGTTAAACGTTGATGTATTTATTATTCATGTCTTCATATCTAAAATCAAATATGTTAGCGCTATTGTTAAACATTGCTTAGACTTACCTTTAGAGAGTTTTTTGATAGATGAGGACCCCGATTTATATCATATTCAAGTACTTTTGAACGGAAACATGATGTTTACGATATACATCTGACAGTTGGTTAATATGTTGAGACATCGAAGTGTGAGACCATAGAGGTCTGTTCGGGCTCATTTTAATGGAATTCACGTCCGTAGATCTGATTTCAGTGGGCCCCAATAGTCTATAGATGTAGAAATGTACTTGTAGCCCTAGGAAGGATATCTTCGTCCATGGACCATTTTGGACACTTATACGCCGTATACAGCTTTTATTATTGCTTATACTTCATTTCATCATACAAACACCCCCGAAATTGATCATTTTCGTAAATTATCATCTAGATTGTCGTCAAACGACGTCGAATCTTTACGATTTATTTTAAGGTACTTAGCGGCATTTTTAGGGGTGCCAAAAACAACCACCAAAGTTCACCCGGAGTAAATCGATGACGATCTTTCCGATGGTGAATTTTAATTGAACGTAGAGTCTTTACTTTTCGATAAAAAAATTCCTCCAAGATAATTTTAAATATGGCCGACAAAAATTGGTACCGAATGGATTTGAATAAAAATATCCCCAAATTTTGCGTCAAATTAATTAATTTGAAGTTTCTGAAAGTACGAAATTTCGCAATTTTATACGAACGTGGAAACACACACAAGTCTTTAGCGCGTGAGGCTCCGGGATTTTCACGTGGCTCATCGAAATTAGAAGGTTCGAATTGTATAAAAACACAATTGCATGAAGGCCAGATGTCCTATGTAATGAGCTACGAACGAAATGATTTTGACATATGCCTCGAGGAGCTCGCTACGCTTCAGTTAGAGTTCATACATTTTACCTCGGTCTTGTTAATTTGAGGCCATTTCTTGTCCCGTGCGAGCGGCGCCAGTTGTAATAAAGTCTTTTTTGCTATGGGCCGCTAGCTTTTACCCGCTTCGCGTATATTTTGGTAGCTAGAAAATTCCCTTTGGTGCTTCGCACGTCAGACGTGCATAGCTGAGACCTGAGAGTACCTGTTTCTATTTTAATTAAATTTTCGTATTTAAAAGACATTTTGGGGCCCGAAAATGTGCCTAAGCAACGGCCCCGATGAAAATCTAATGACATGGAGCGAAAAGGGCACGCGAAAAGTGGTCGTAAAACCGTATTAGGTACCGAAAGTTTTCACTTTTCTAACTGGCCAGCTACGGGCTCCTCACGTGAACGTCATTCGATTTACGGAAAATTAACTATTTCAAAACAGTTTTCGACCCGGTTCGGGGCTATCACGACCTTTTAAAAGGTTCAAAGTTTACATTTCGATCATATTCCAGGCTCGCTCTGCTCGCCTCATTTAGCTTGTCCGGTCCAAAATTGACGGTGAAAATCGCATATTCCTAGTTACATTTTTAGTAACTTCAACACCAACCTAATAAGCCGCTTATTCTAATACCGACTAGTTGATTTTACGGGCTACGCCCCGCTGACGTACAGTTGTTTTTATGTGCTACGCCTTTGTAAGGGTTTAGTCGGATGGTGCGTGTTTACCTTTATGTGAGGCGTATGAGCACCTTTAGGTTGTCACGATGAC
This sequence comes from Endomychus coccineus, assembly GCA_958510875.1. Taxonomy (NCBI): domain Eukaryota; kingdom Metazoa; phylum Arthropoda; class Insecta; order Coleoptera; family Endomychidae; genus Endomychus; species Endomychus coccineus. The sequence goes on from OY294069.1 coordinate 62,146,228, forward strand.
AGAAGTCACTTTGGCAGTTGTAGGTTATATAGAGATGGGTACGCATTTATAGAAACTTTTACTATTAGCACGTGTCACAAGTTATTCTATGGTTTGGATCGTATGTCACTTTGACATTCATAGGTTAGATAGATTGAGAGTGGTAGATATTCATAGAAGAGTATAAAATTGGAATGGAGTCAAATCTTAGTCGAAGGTATAGTTGTAGAGTACGTCACTTGGCCAATTCAAGGTTATATAATTCAATCATTGAAACTTCAAGTATTGCAAAAGAAAATGCTCATAAAATATAGTCGCTCTACAACTACATGGCTCCTCAAATACTATACAACAAATTAAAATATTGCAACTCCACTTTTTCAAAATTAAAATGTCTTTGAATCATTGATATTGTAAAATACAAATTTAATTAATTCATTGACGGAAGTACATTCTGATATTAACTTGTTTAAAAATCTTTGGCACATTATGAAAGAATCTACATATAGTTACTATAACAGTTACTTACTTATACGGATGTATCATTTTCATTACTTATTTGAATGAAAAGCAACTCTATTTTTCCAAAAGTACCTAACTATTTTAACTAAACAGAGGAAGGTACCTTATAGAAAACCGTTTATTTATCCAAAATTAACCATTTCAAAACAGTTTTCGAGCAGATTTGTGGCTATCACCACCTTCTAAAAGGTTCAAAGTTAACATTTCGACCATTGGCAAATTTATATCCTAATCCAGGAAACCCTCAAGTTCCAGTGAATACGATATGGTTCCAGCAGGATGGAGCACCACCACATTACCAATTTAATGTCCGGCAGTACGATTGAATGGTCAGCGCGATCACCTGATCTTACATTATTAGATTTCTTTCTATGGGGATATGTGAAGACCATTGTGTACAAAACTAAACCTTTTGATTTAAATGACTTGAAAGAACGAATAACGCTTGTGATGAGGTCAATCACGCCTGATATGTTCAATAATGTTAGAAGACAGTTTTATTTAAGATAAGGAACATCTACTTTATTAAAATACATAGTTCTTTTTAGTGTTTTACATTTTATCACGTTTTGAATTACATTTTAGTTTTTGATTGTATTGTAGCGAATTTCGGTAACCACATGATTTTATTTTATTCTATGTTAATTGTTGCAATAAACTTGAAAGCGATAACATTTTTGAATGGAGAGACCTTTCAAACGATATATCACAAGCCTATACTTCCTATTTCAAAAATAGGGTGTTGTACCTGACATTCAGAGGGGGTTGAAGATAGGGGTCGCATTTTCACGTAGAAGGACGTCAATTTATAATTTAAATTTGACATGTTTCGGGATTTTTTTTAAATATGTATAGTAATCGAAATAATGAATTTATTCCGTTTGGCGTTTACACACTGTATAGACAACACCCATAAGCACTTTGAAAACTGTCACATTATCCTAATAATTCAATAAACTCAGCATTATACATATTTAAATTTAGTTCGATATAAATTGGAGGCATCGATAAAAGACTTGTTGAGAATTCTGACCACTGTTTATTCAAAGCAGAGGGTAGAGGTTCGTTCCAATGTTATTTTTTGAGCCATAGCCATAACCAATATAGGCCCCACCAATTCAAGAGGATCATAAAATTTGCAAACGAAACTTAAAATTTGTCTTTTGGTAAAATGACTATTCAAACATTGGGGTGTACAAACCATTTTGAATTTATCTAAGTTTACATCATAAAATAAACCTAAAGTTTCAAAAACCATATTAGCAGTATTCATATCAATGTCATCAAAATGCTGATTTTCAATTGATATGTCCTTAAGAAGTTTCTTCCTATTGGAACACCATTTATGTAGCTTGAATGTACCCAATTTTAAAAGTTCGATCAATTCATTTTATAATTAAGTATGATTTAATAAGATTTATACTATTGTTATCAAAGTTGTATTCTTGGAGCTTTTGCATCAACAGATCATGGGACACACAGTCAAAAGCCTTGGTAACGTCGAAAAAGGAGGCTTGCATGAACTTCTTTTCCTCAAAACATTCTCGAACATAGCTAGTAAGTTTGTTTATAGCAGCTGTAGTAGAAACATTGCTACGAAATCCAAATTGACATTTATTAAACCAATTATTTGCCTCAAAATAGTATGTTATTTGCCGTTTCAGCACAGTCTCAAAAATTTTGCCAAAGATGGGTGTAATTGATATTGGCCTATAGTTATCAACATCATCGCATAAGCCTTTTTTGTAAATCGGAACTACTTTAGATATTTTGAGGGAATCTGGAAAAATGTTAGAGGTGATACGTTGGTTTATAATTTTACATAGAGGAAAAACGATAAAATTTAGAATAGTTTTAAGTATTTTAACATTTATATTATAAGTGTCCTTGCTGGGACTATTATTTAAATTTGAAATTATATCTCTCATTTCATTGAAAGTAACTTCTATGAATTTAAATTCTGAATGGAAGACTGAATTAATTTTTTTTGTATAATCAATAGGATTATTTTGTAAAGGTGGAAGATTCTTGACAAGGGATTCTGCTATATTTGTAAAAAAAATATTTAAATCAGTGGCACAATGCCTTTTGCATATTTTTTGAATTGTTAATGTATTTATCGTTAGCTTCTTTTTTACTTTTATTAATGTCCTCACGATACCTTTTTTAAATTTATTAAGTGATTCATTGGAAACAATTTGTGGATTAGTTTTATTTAAACTGTTTGATAACTGCAATTTTTCTCTACTTTGTTTTAAGTTGTCATTGAACCAATGTATTTTAGGTATGTTAGGTTCGTTTTGTTTTATAAATTTTGTTTTCATTGGGAAGCTAGAATCACAGACATCTATTATCAGATTTAAAAAATGATCAAATTTGTTATTTACATTTATTTGAGAATTGTTTACAAATGACCAATGTACTTTATCTACATAATTATAAAGTTTAAAGAAGCCTTGTTCTGTTATTGGTCTGTAGGTTATTCTGATTTTATTATTTAATGATGTTTTGTTTTCCACTTCAAAATTAAATGATATAGCAAGATGATCAGATAAATTGAGATCTGTTACTGTTGCAACATAACAATTGCTGTTAAAATTGGTAAATATGTTATCAAGAGTTGCTCCGTTTCTAGTATAGTTATGAACAGTTTTATGTAGTCTGTAGGATTCAAACATATTACATAGTAACTGAGATTCTTTACTATCTGAATGGAAATGTACGTTAAAGTTCCCAGTTATTATAGTACCTTTGTGTAATGATAGCTTATTAAATGTTGCATCTAATCTATTTAAAAATATGTCAAAATCCCCAAGAGGTGAGCGATAGATTGTCAGTACCTGTATATTGTTGTACATTATACCTGCTATTTCAAAATGTATTTCATCAGATATTTCTTGAGTATCAAAGGCTAACGGAATTGCTTCTATGATATTACTTATAAAAATACCCACTCCCCCATGTTTATGCGTTGTTCTGCAAAAAGCTGAGAGATTTACAAAACCACTTATGTTCAGAGTGTTTATAATTCGTCAGATCCCAACCAATGTTCATTTATACAAAGTATATCATAACTTTTACCTATTAGAAAAGCTTCTAGTTCTGAAGTTTTGTCTCTTAGACATTGAATGTTATAACGTAAAATTTTAGAGAAGTTTGACATTTTAGAGGTATCGAGTTTGTTATTAGGTAATTGCTATTGATTTGTTTCCATTTCTAATTTTCGTTAATTATTTGAACTAACACTGGACAGTTATAATCGAATGGGGAATGATTCGAATTCAATTTTAAAGAGAATTTGTCATTTGCTTCTACACGGTTGGGACATCTGTTTGATTCACTATCACAATTAATACCAGATTGATCATGATTGCCACATTTCAAACAAACATTTTCTATTTTACAGTCTTTAGCACTATGACCAAAACCTGAGCAGTTATAGCACCTATAGATACCAAAATATTCATAGACAGAACATGCTCCAAACCGAATATATAAAGCTCCATTTTCAATGTGGAAACTGATATCATTAGGATATTATGTACTTATATGTTTGAAAAGTATTCATTTTAGATTTATTTAGTTTGTAATCGTTTTACATATAACATCAGAAGTAGGTAGATATATTAAATAAATTCAATTAATCCTTTGAATGGAGGGTAACTCTATTTCTTCAAAAGTACCTACCTATATAATAGTTAAATCAATAATTTTCTTACTTCTTGTGGAGTAACATACCTACATTACTATTTAAGTAATCGAAGATGACCCAACCCCCTTTTGGTTGTGATTTATTATTTGGAAAAGTTTCCCAGTAAAGAGAGTACCTAAATAGAACCAGTATGTAGGAGGGTATTCCTCTTTATAATGCAATTCGATAGCTACTCTGTACTTTGATAGTATTTTTAGTAGATGATGGTGATTATTCTTTATTTAGTGATATAGTTTATCCACAATGGGAACTCTTTTGATATGTTTATTAAATTTTCAAATGTAAAAGAAAAAACCTAAATAAAACCACCTATTTGTGAATGAACAAATACTTGAAATCAGACAATGATATATTATGCAAGTCTGTAACTATACCATTCTCTTTTCTGAAGTAAGATACAGTTACCACTTAAGTAATCGAAGGACAATACCTAAAACCCCAACACCCCTTAGGGTCTGATATATTATTTGGAAATCTTTCCTCAGTTGAAGTTAAAATGTTATTCGATAACTTTCAAATATAAATAAAAAAAAAATCAACCTTATCCAGTAAAAGAACTGCTCAATTACAGAGAATCTGTCAACTCTGATGCCTTTTGCTTGTCGAAAGGTCCTTTGTACTTTAATAGTATTTTTAGTGGATAATGGTGATTATTTCTTATTTAGTGATATAGTTTATCCACAATATGAACTCTTTTATTATTTATTAAATTCTCAAATGTAAAAGAAAAAACCTAAATAAAACCAACTATTTGTGAATCAACAAATACTTGAAATCAGACAATGATATATTATGCAAGTCTGTAACTATACCATTCTCTTTTCTGAAGTAAGATACAGTTACTACTTAAGTAATCGAAGGAGAATACCTCCCACCTCTACCCCGTTAGGTCTGACATATTATTTGGAAATCTTTCCTCAGTTGAAGTTGAAATGTTATTCGATAACTTTCAATCAGATAATGTTGTTTGCAACTACTTTTGTATGTAAATCTCTCAAGCTGCTTTTTCAATTATTTTTAATGCTATTTGCATTATCTGTGAAGTTACTTTATGCTAGCTAGTTACAGTACAGAGAAATCAGAGGAAGGTATGTTATAATAAAAAAATTATTACCCGTTTTTCTCTTTTCAGCCCGAATCTATCTGATATATGTCAGGAATAACTGAATGAATGGAAGTATGTCATCATTAAACTTTACTCTAACCTGGGTTCTTTTCAAATATATATTTACAAAGCTCAATTTGAAGTATTGAAACTGTACAATCTATCATTTGTAAACTTTCCCGTCATCTCTCTTAATGTTGTATAACATCCATATAGTGATGTATACTTTGTCGAAAGTATACCTTGTGGCAGCAACTTCATTGTTGAAGACTTTTATAATCATTTTCATGCATGTACGTTTCCATACAATTTTGATAACGATTTGGTGAAATTTTTCCACCAACTGACATATGTATGAAATGATAGGTACATGTAAATTGAACATTGAATGCTTTCCTTTCCAAGAACATATGAAATACTCTTGTATACATCTTTCCTTATTCCATATAATTTATCCATATTTGGCATTGAATTCTTGAAAGATGTTATTATATGTATGTATCATAACGTTGTATCTACGTTCGAAATGTGAAATGACAATTTAGATCCTAATACATAATACACCATACACATGTATATGAAAATATCTTTATTGTATCTATAGTGACATTACTCGAGTACTTTGAAAGGCTTGTACTGTGAATTTGAAGTAATTCTGAGTGAATCCAATGATCGTGCTGCTACTGGAAGATGCTACGCTTACTGTAGAATATGACACATATCTTGTTATGTACCTTAGTAAATCAGTTGTACTAATATCGTAGATGATGTACATACCTTTCTTAATCGTTTTGTTATTCTTTCATCCCTATGTACTTTAGTTTGTTGCAAGAATATGTATGTAGGCACCATAATTGATATTCTCAATTTATCTATTTCTAAAATAAAATATGGAAAGTCTTATTGTTACACATTGTTCAGACATACCTCTAGAACGTTTTTTAATAGATGGGGCCCCACGTTCATATCTTATTTATGTAGTTTTATTGACTTTTAGTTAGAGACATGTTGTTTACTACATATAACTCCCAGACTATGAATAAGGTTAGATTTTGGTGAAATAAGACCATAGATTTGTTGCATAGCTTATTGAAAAGATTCTACAGTCGATATATATGCTATTTCGTGCCCCAAAGCTTCCAAGGATGTAGAAATGTACTTGTACCCCTAGGAAGTATACCTTCGTCCATGGACCATTTAGGAAGTTTCTGAGCAGTATATAGCTATTTAAGATCTCTTGGTATTATTTCTACATCGTTCCATTATACATACACCTCCAAAATCAGTTCTCTTCGTGAGTTATCACTTAATCCTTACATAGGTTACCGTCAAAACACGTCAAATCTTTATGATTTATTTTAAGCTACTTAGCGGCATTTTTGGGTTACGTCTTGGAATTAGTTTGGTGTCATATTAACATTATCGATGACGATCTTTCGAATGGTGAATTTTAATTGAACGTAGAGGCCCTAGTTTTTGATTTTGGAAAATTCCCGAGAAAATCTTGCAATATGGATGACAAAAATTGGTATTATATCGATTTGAATAAAAATATCCCCAACTCTTGTGTCAGATTAATTAATTTGACGTTTCTAAGAATGCCAAATTTCGCAATTTTATACGAAAGTTTAAACACTCAGATATCTTTAGCGCTTGAGGCTCCGGGATTTTCACTTGGCCTATCGAAATTAGAAGGTTCAAATTGTATAAAAACACAATTGCATGAAGGCCAAACCTCCTATGTAATAAGCTACGAACGAAATCATTTTGAAGTTTCCCTCGAGGAGCCCGCTCCGCGTAAGTTAGAGTTTATACATTTTACCTCGATCTTGTTAATTTGGGGCCGTTTCGTGGCCCGTGCGGCCGGCGCCAGCTGTAATAAAGTCTTTTTTGCTATGGGCCGCTAGCATTTATCCGCTTCGGGTATATTTTAGTAGCTGGAAAATTCCCTTTGGTACGTTGCACGTTAGACGTGCATAGGTGAGACCTGAGAGTACCTGTTTCTATTTTAATTAAATTTTCGTATTTAAAAGACATTTTGGGGCTCAAAAATGTGCCTATCCTATGACCCCGCTCATAATCTAACGACATGGAGCGAAAACGGCACGCCAAAAGTCCTCGTAAAGACGTTCTATGTACCGTAAATTTGCACTTTTCTAACTCGCGAGCTACGGGCTTCTAACGTGAACGTCATTCGATTTACGGAAAATTAACTATTTCAAAACAGTTTTCGACCCGGTTTGGGGCTATCACCACCTTTTAAAAGGTTCAAAGTGAACGTTTCAATCATTTTTCGAGCTCGCTGCGCTCGCTTCGTTTAGCTTGTCGTGTCCAAAGTTGACCGTCGATATGGTCGAAAATCGCATATTCCTAGTTTGATTTTTAGTAACTTGACTACCAACTTAAACTGCCGCTTATTCTAATACCGACTAGTTGATTTTACGGGCTACGCCCCGCTGACCAAGGCCCGCTGACGTACAGTTGTTTTCATGTGCAACGCCTTTTCGAGGGTTTAGTCGGATAGTGCGTGGTAACCTTTATGTGAGGCGTATGGGCACCTTTAGGTTGTCACTTGGACAAACGTCAACTTGACAGTTGTAGGTTACATAGATATAATGCAAGGAACAACTGAGTAAATGGGAGTATTTCATTATTGAATTTTAATCCTACTATACCTCTTTCTTTTATGGAGTAACAACATTACTATTCAAGTAATCGAAGGAGATGACCCCACCCCCTTTTGGATGTGACTTATCATTTGGAAAAGTTTCCCAGTAAAAAAAGTACCTAAATAGAACCAGTATGTAGGAGGGTATTCCTTCTTATAATGTTAATTAATAAATATTGTGCCAATTTGAAATTATGTATTTTCTCAACATGCTACCTACAATTGACTTCTATTTTTTCATAGCTCAAACAGCTATTCATACTATTTTCAATCCAAATTACATTCTCTGAGGAATGAGAAGAAGCTATTTTATAAAAAATCTATAAGCCGTTGAAGAAACCTGAGCGTTTTGTCTATCTGAAGCAGAATGACATTCTCTTTTGAGCTACCTTAAGGATACACCTTCTTAGTATACCATTCGAAAAGATTTCTCAAACATATCGGTAGTAGAACCATTGTAAAAACCAATTCCCAGTCTTAAAACTGTTCGATTTACCCTTTTTGTTATAAATACAAAGATACAGAATTTATTCCTATTAGTAACTTGCAAAATGCAATTGTGTTTCGTTTGTACCTACAGGTCTCAAGCAAGTTTGTACATATCTATTTTTATTGCTAGATAGTCTCAGAGAAAGTTATGTTATAAAAAATCTACTACCCGTTGAGGAAGGATTTTTTCTCTTTTCAGCTCCGAATCTGATGTACTTATGCCAGGAATAATGAAGAAGAAGGGTGCATTTCATTATTAAGTTTTCCTCCTACCTTTATTCTTTTTATATATACATTTGCAAAGCTCAATTTGAAGTATTGAAACTGTACAATCTATCATTTGTAAACTTTCCCGTCATCTCTCTTAATGTTGTATAACATCCATAAAGTGATGTATACTTTGTTGAAAGTATACCTTGTGGTAGCAGATTAATTGTTTAACACTTTTATAATCATTTTCATGCATGTAACATCAGTTTTGGTGAAATTTTTCCTCCAACTGACATATGTATAAAATGATACATCATGTAAATTGAACATTAAGAATGCTTTCCTTTCCAATAACATATGAAATACTCTTGTATACATCTTTTCCTTCCTTTATTTCATATGATTTAGGCCTAATTAGCATCCGATTCCTAAAAGATGCTATTATATCATAACCTTGGATCTACGTTGAAAATGTGAAATGTCAATTTAGATCCTGAAACATAATAAACCATACACATATATGAAAATGTCTTTATTGTAACTAAAATAACATTATTTGAATACTTTGAAAGGCTTGTACTATGAATTTGAACTAATTATAAGTGAATCCAATGTTCGTGGTGCTACATAACTCTGGACGATGCCACGTGTATAGTAGAATATGACAGATATCTTGTTATTTTCCTCGAAAATTTATTGTACCCTTCTCGTAGATGATGTAGATACCTTTCCAAATCGTTTTTGTGTTTCTTTCAATCCTTATGAACTTTAATTTGTTCAAGAATATGTGTGTAGGTTAAACGTTGATAAATGATTTGTATCTTCATATCTAAAATCAAATATGTTAGCGCTATTGTTAAACATTGCTTAGACTTACCTTTAGAGAGTTTTTTGATAGATGAGGACCCCGATTTATATCATATTCAAGTACTTTTGAACGGAAACATGATGTTTACGATATACATCTGACAGTTGGTTAATATGTTGAGACATCGAAGTGTGAGACCATAGAGGTCTGTTCGGGCTCATTTTAATGGAATTCACGTCCGTAGATCTGATTTCAGTGGGCCCCAATAGTCTATAGATGTAGAAATGTACTTGTAGCCCTAGGAAGGATATCTTCGTCCATGGACCATTTTGGACACTTATACGCCGTATACAGCTTTTATTATTGCTTATACTTCATTTCATCATACAAACACCCCCGAAATTGATCATTTTCGTAAATTATCATCTAGATTGTCGTCAAACGACGTCGAATCTTTACGATTTATTTTAAGGTACTTAGCGGCATTTTTAGGGGTGCCAAAAACAACCACCAAAGTTCACCCGGAGTAAATCGATGACGATCTTTCCGATGGTGAATTTTAATTGAACGTAGAGGCTTTACTTTTCGATAAAAAAATTCCTCCAAGATAATTTTAAATATGGCCGACAAAAATTGGTACCGAATGGATTTGAATAAAAATATCCCCAAATCTTGTGTCAAATTAATTAATTTGAAGTTTCTGAAATTGCGAAATTTCGCAATTTTATACGAACGTGGAAACACACACATGTCTTTGGCGCGTGAGGCTCCGGGATTTTCACTTGGCCTATCGAAATTAGAAGGTTCGAATTGTATAAAAACACAATTGCATGAAGGCCAGATGTCCTACGTAATTAGTTACGAACGGAAACATTTTGACAAATGCCTCGAGGAGATCGCTACGCTTCAGTTAGAGCTTATACATTTTACCTTGGTCTTGTTAATTTGGGGCCGTTTCTTGCCCCGTGCGAGCGGCGCCAGTTGTAATAAAGTCTTTTTTGCTATGGGCCGCTAGCTTTTACCCGCTTCGCGTATATTTTAGTAGCTAGAAAATTCCCTTTGGTGCTTCGCACGTCAGACGTGCATAGCTGAGACTTGACACTACCCGTTTCTATTTTAATTAAATTTTCCTATTCAAACGATATTTTGGGGCCCGAAAATGTGCCTAAGCAACGGCCCCGATGGAAATCTAACGACATGGAGCGAAAAGGGCACGCGAAAAGTGGTCGTAAAACCGTATTAGGTACCGAAAGTTTTCACTTTTCTAACTGGCCAGCTACGCGCTCCTCACGTGAACGTCATTCGATTTACGGAAAATTAACTATTTCAAAAGAGTTTTCGACCCGGTTCGGGGCTATCACGACCTTTTAAAAGGTTCAAAGTTTACATTTCGATCATATTACAGGCTCGCTCTGCTCGCCTCATTTAGCTTGTCCGGTCCAAAGTTGACGGTGAAAATCGCATATTCCTAGTTAGATTTTTAGTAACTTTGACACCAACCTAATAAGCCGCTTATTCTAATACCGACTAGTTGATTTTACGGGCTACGCCCCGCTAAGATGCAGTTTTTTATACGCAACGCCTTTGTGAGGGTTTAGTCGGATGGTGCGTGGTAACCTTCATGTGAGGCGTATGGGCACCTTTAGGTTGTCACTGTGACAGACGTCGCTCTGGCAGTTGTAGGTTATATAGAGATGGGTACGCGTTTATAGAAACTTTTACTATTAGCACGTGTCACAAGTTATTCTATGGTTTGGATCGTATGTCACTTTGACATTTATTGGTTAGATAGATTGAGAGTGGTAGATATTCATAGAAGAGTATAAAATTGGAATGGAGTCAAATCTTAGTCGAAGGTATAGTTCAAGAGTACTTTCTTGAATTTGTGACGTACGTCACTTGGCCAATTCTAGGTTATATAATTCAATCATTGAAACTTCAAGTATTGCAAAAGAAAATGCTCATAAAATATAGTCGCTCTACAACTACATGGCTCCTCAAATACTATACAACAAATTAAAATATTGCAACTGTACTTTTCAAAATTAAAATGTCTTTGAATCATCGATATTGTAGAATACAAATTTAAAGCAACTCTATTTCTTCAAAAGTAGCCACCTATTTACAGTAAACAGAGGAAGATACACTATTGAAAACCGTTTATTTTCTCTGTACGCAGAAAAATTACATTCCATTTGGAACAACTTGGCTCCTAGAATACTTTGCAACAAATTAAAATATTTGCAACTTTACTTTGAAATTAAATGTCTTTGAATCATTCATCTTCCTTTAGAGAATGCAACTTTTCAAATGTAAGGAGTCTTGTACCTGAAGTGTTCTTACCACTACAGTAATAACAATACCTTAGTTTTTATTTTGTTGAATGATTCCTTGTTCTCTTAATTATTAACTATTGTTCCCTGTTATTTACTCATTTTTGTTCTTGGAATGTTGTTGATATAATAATTAAATCAATAATTTTCTATGTACCTAAAGCGATAGTACAGTGGCTCACTAAATTAATAAACATAAAACACGGTCGTACATACAGGTCCGGAAACTCTATGGTTGACATGAGTCGCTTACGCGTCGTCAAACTCGTAGTCCCTCGCTCAGTCACCAGCTGGCGCTTGGATCACGAAGTGGTAAAACGATTTTGAAAACGCAGATATGCCTTGTGTTTACAAGTTAACTTACAGTTTTCAGAAAATACTCCTATGTGGCGTCTTTTGGTACCACGCGAAAGTCATAAAACAATAGATCAGATGTGAAGAATATTAAATTAAAAGTCACAGATAAAATAGCAACATATGTGAAACATTACATAACTGAAATGGACAATGATATACGCAACTATACTACTAATATTGTTATTAATTTATATAAATTCGATAGGGAGCCTCCCGTTTGATGCAAAACTGATAAACTCTGCTGACGATACAGTTATTATATTCAGTGATAGATATTCACATTCACTCATGAATGAAGCTACAAGTAGTCTTAGTACTGTGAATTGCTGGTTACAATCAAACAAACTCACCCTTAATTCAAATAAAACTAAATTCATAAGTTTCTCAATCACGAACGTTAGTGAATGCAATAACGTAAACAAACTATACATCCATACGAACTGTGAACGTGAAAATTACATACAAGCTGCAGACCACATTAAATATCTTGGTATAATCATTGACAAAAATCTTAGGTGGAATATTCAAGTAGAACATTTAGCAAGCAAAGTAAGAAAAGTAATTTATAAATTTTACCAAATAAGAGAATACATGTGTATGCTTAAAAATATATACAAAGCTCTGGTGGAATCTTTATTGAAATATGGCATCGAAGCGTGGGGGATCTATATAAAAATGCAATGGAACATCTTAATGTTGTACAAAATTACGTCTTAAAAATAATATTAAACAAATGTAAAAGATTTTCTACGAATATTTTATACAAACAAATGAATGTGCTAAAAGTAACAACCCTTTACATATATCAATGTCTAATCTACATGCATCTAAAAGTGGAAACTAAGTGCATAGATCATGCCTATCACACAAGAGCAGCTTACAATGAAGAAATCAAAATTAATAAATTCGCCAAAAGAAAATGTCAAAATAGTACCTATTTCCTTCAAAGGATCAAAAGTCTATGAAAAACTTCCGTTAGCATTGAGATCAATTAATAATGATGTTAAAAGATTCAAATATGAAGTCTATACTTATCTCATTGATAACGCCCACATATTTGTGAGTTGTCTCAGCGTTTCTTAATTATTGTTATATTGCTCACTCGAAATATCAATTATATTTATTATCTGACTAATAAATCGTAATTAATTAATAAATATTGTGCCAATTTGAAATTATGTATTTTCTCAACATGCTACCTACAATTGACTTCTATTTGTTCATAGCTCAAACAGCTATTCACACTATTTTCAATCCAAATTACATTCTCTGAGGAATGAGAAGAAGCTATTTTATAAAAAAATCTATAAGCCGTTGAAGAAACCTGAGCATTTTGTCTATCTGAAGCAGAATGACATTCTCTTTTGAGCTACCTCAAGGATACACCTTCTTAGTATACCATTCGAAAAGATTTCTCAAACATATCGGTAGTAGAACCATTGTAAAAACCAATTCCCAGTCTTAAAACTGTTCGATTTACCCTTTTTGTTATAAATACAAAGATACAGAATTTATTCCTATTAGTAACTTGCAAAATGCAATTGTGTTTCGTTTGTACCTACAGGTCTCAAGCAAGTTTGTACATATCTATTTTTATTGCTAGATAGTCTCAGAGAAAGTTATGCCCGAATCTGATATACTTATGCCAGGAATAATGAAGAAAAAGGGTGCATTTCATTATTAAGTTTTCCTCCTACCTTTATTCTTTTCATATATACATTTGCAAAGCTCAATTTAAAGTATCGAAACTGTACCATCTATCCTTTGAATGTATTTCCGTCATATCTCTCAATATTGTATAACATCCATAAAGTGATGTATACTTTGTTGAAAGTATACTTTGTGGAAGCAGATTAATTGTTTAACACTTTTATAATCATTTTCATGCATGTAACATCAGTTTTGGTGAAATTTTTCCTCCAACTGACATATGTATAAAATGATACATCATGTAAATTGAACATTAAGAATGCTTTCCTTTCCAATAACATATGAAATACTCTTGTATACATCTTTTCCTTCCTTTATTTCATATGATTTAGGCCTAATTAGCATCCGATTCCTAAAAGATGCTATTATATCATAACCTTGGATCTACGTTGAAAATGTGAAATGTCAATTTAGATCCTGAAACATAATAAACCATACACATATATGAAAATGTCTTTATTGTAACTAAAATAACATTATTTGAATACTTTGAAAGGCTTGTACTATGAATTTGAACTAATTATGAGTGAATCCAATGTTCGTGGTGCTACATAACTCTGGACGATGCCACGTGTATAGTAGAATATGACAGATATCTTGTTATTTTCCTCGAAAATTTATTGTACCCTTCTCGTAGATGATGTAGATACCTTTCCAAATCGTTTTTGTGTTTCTTTCAATCCTTATGAACTTTAATTTGTTCAAGAATATGTGTGTAGGTTAAACGTTGATAAATGATTTGTATCTTCATATCTAAAATCAAATATGTTAGCGCTATTGTTAAACATTGCTTAGACTTACCTTTAGAGAGTTTTTTGATAGATGAGGACCCCGATTTATATCATATTCAAGTACTTTTGAACGGAAACATGATGTTTACGATATACATCTGACAGTTGGTTAATATGTTGAGACATCGAAGTGTGAGACCATAGAGGTCTGTTCGTGCTCATTTTAATGGAATTCACGTCCGTAGATCTGATTTCAGTGGGCCCCAATAGTCTATAGATGTAGAAATGTACTTGTACCGCTAGGAAGGATATCTTCGTCCATGGACCATTTTGGACACTTATACGCCGTATACAGCTTTTATTATTGCTTATACTTCATTTCATCATAACAACACCCCCGAAATTGATCATTTTCGTAAATTATCATCTAGATTGTCGTCAAACGACGTCGAATCTTTACGATTTATTTTAAGGTACTTAGCGGCATTTTTAGGGGTGCCAAAAACAACCACCAAAGTTCACCCGGAGTAAATCGATGACGATCTTTCCGATGGTGAATTTTAATTGAACGTAGAGGCTTTACTTTTCGATAAAAAAATTCCTCCAAGATAATTTTAAATATGGCCGACAAAAATTGGTACCGAATGGATTTGAATAAAAATATCCCCAAATCTTGTGTCAAATTAATTAATTTGAAGTTTCTGAAATTGCGAAATTTCGCAATTTTATACGAACGTGGAAACACACACAACTCTTTAGCGCGTGAGGCTCCGGGATTTTCACTTGGTCTATCGAAATTAGAAGGTTCGAATTGTATAAAAACACAATTGCATGAAGGCCAGATGTCCTACGTAATTAGTTACGAACGGAAACATTTTGACAAATGCCTCGAGGAGCTCTCTACGTTTCAGTTAGAGTTTATACATTTTACCTCGGTCTTGTTAATTTGGGGCCGTTTCTTGCCCCGTGCGAGCGGCGCCAGTTGTAATAAAGTCTTTTTTGCTATGGGCCGCTAGCTTTTACCCGCTTCGCGTATATTTTAGTAGCTAGAAAATTCCCTTTGGTGCTTCGCACGTCAGACGTGCATAGCTGAGACCTGAGAGTACCTGTTTCTATTTGAATTAAATTTTCTTATTTAAAAGACATGTTGGGGCCCGAAAATGTGCCTAAGCAACGGCCCCGATGAAAATCTAACGACATGGAGTGAAAACGGCACGCGGAAAGCCCCCGGAAAGACGTTCTATGTTCCGAAAGTTTTCACATTTCCAACTCGCCAGCTACGCGCTCCTCACGTGAACGTCATTCGATTTACGGAAAATTAACTATTTCAAAAGAGTTTTCGACCCGGTTCGGGGCTATCACGACCTTTTAAAAGGTTCAAAGTTTACATTTCGATCATATTACAGGCTCGCTCTGCTCGCCTCATTTAGCTTGTCCGGTCCAAAATTGACGGTGAAAATCGCATATTCCTAGTTACATTTTTAGTAACTTGACTACCAACCTAATAAGCCGCTTATTCTAATACCGACTAGTTGATTTTACGGGCTACGCCCCGCTGACGTACAGTTGTTTTTATGTGCTACGCCTTTGTAAGGGTTTAGTCGGATGGTGCGTGTTTACCTTTATGTGAGGCGTATGAGCACCTTTAGGTTGTCACGATGACAGAAGTCACTTTGGCAGTTGTAGGTTATATAGAGATGGGTACGCATTTATAGAAACTTTTACTATTAGCACGTGTCACAAGTTATTCTATGGTTTGGATCGTATGTCACTTTGACATTCATAGGTTAGATAGATTGAGAGTGGTAGATATTCATAGAAGAGTATAAAATTGGAATGGAGTCAAATCTTAGTCGAAGGTATAGTTGTAGAGTACGTCACTTGGCCAATTCAAGGTTATATAATTCAATCATTGAAACTTCAAGTATTGCAAAAGAAAATGCTCATAAAATATAGTCGCTCTACAACTACATGGCTCCTCAAATACTATACAACAAATTAAAATATTGCAACTCCACTTTTTCAAAATTAAAATGTCTTTGAATCATTGATATTGTAAAATACAAATTTAATTAATTCATTGACGGAAGTACATTCTGATATTAACTTGTTTAAAAATCTTTGGCACATTATGAAAGAATCTACATATAGTTACTATAACAGTTACTTACTTATACGGATGTATCATTTTCATTACTTATTTGAATGAAAAGCAACTCTATTTTTCCAAAAGTACCTAACTATTTTAACTAAACAGAGGAAGGTACCTTATAGAAAACCGTTTATTTATCCAAAATTAACCATTTCAAAACAGTTTTCGAGCAGATTTGTGGCTATCACCACCTTCTAAAAGGTTCAAAGTTAACATTTCGACCATTGGCAAATTTATATCCTAATCCAGGAAACCCTCAAGTTCCAGTGAATACGATATGGTTCCAGCAGGATGGAGCACCACCACATTACCAATTTAATGTCCGGCAGTACGATTGAATGGTCAGCGCGATCACCTGATCTTACATTATTAGATTTCTTTCTATGGGGATATGTGAAGACCATTGTGTACAAAACTAAACCTTTTGATTTAAATGACTTGAAAGAACGAATAACGCTTGTGATGAGGTCAATCACGCCTGATATGTTCAATAATGTTAGAAGACAGTTTTATTTAAGATAAGGAACATCTACTTTATTAAAATACATAGTTCTTTTTAGTGTTTTACATTTTATCACGTTTTGAATTACATTTTAGTTTTTGATTGTATTGTAGCGAATTTCGGTAACCACATGATTTTATTTTATTCTATGTTAATTGTTGCAATAAACTTGAAAGCGATAACATTTTTGAATGGAGAGACCTTTCAAACGATATATCACAAGCCTATACTTCCTATTTCAAAAATAGGGTGTTGTACCTGACATTCAGAGGGGGTTGAAGATAGGGGTCGCATTTTCACGTAGAAGGACGTCAATTTATAATTTAAATTTGACATGTTTCGGGATTTTTTTTAAATATGTATAGTAATCGAAATAATGAATTTATTCCGTTTGGCGTTTACACACTGTATAGACAACACCCATAAGCACTTTGAAAACTGTCACATTATCCTAATAATTCAATAAACTCAGCATTATACATATTTAAATTTAGTTCGATATAAATTGGAGGCATCGATAAAAGACTTGTTGAGAATTCTGACCACTGTTTATTCAAAGCAGAGGGTAGAGGTTCGTTCCAATGTTATTTTTTGAGCCATAGCCATAACCAATATAGGCCCCACCAATTCAAGAGGATCATAAAATTTGCAAACGAAACTTAAAATTTGTCTTTTGGTAAAATGACTATTCAAACATTGGGGTGTACAAACCATTTTGAATTTATCTAAGTTTACATCATAAAATAAACCTAAAGTTTCAAAAACCATATTAGCAGTATTCATATCAATGTCATCAAAATGCTGATTTTCAATTGATATGTCCTTAAGAAGTTTCTTCCTATTGGAACACCATTTATGTAGCTTGAATGTACCCAATTTTAAAAGTTCGATCAATTCATTTTATAATTAAGTATGATTTAATAAGATTTATACTATTGTTATCAAAGTTGTATTCTTGGAGCTTTTGCATCAACAGATCATGGGACACACAGTCAAAAGCCTTGGTAACGTCGAAAAAGGAGGCTTGCATGAACTTCTTTTCCTCAAAACATTCTCGAACATAGCTAGTAAGTTTGTTTATAGCAGCTGTAGTAGAAACATTGCTACGAAATCCAAATTGACATTTATTAAACCAATTATTTGCCTCAAAATAGTATGTTATTTGCCGTTTCAGCACAGTCTCAAAAATTTTGCCAAAGATGGGTGTAATTGATATTGGCCTATAGTTATCAACATCATCGCATAAGCCTTTTTTGTAAATCGGAACTACTTTAGATATTTTGAGGGAATCTGGAAAAATGTTAGAGGTGATACGTTGGTTTATAATTTTACATAGAGGAAAAACGATAAAATTTAGAATAGTTTTAAGTATTTTAACATTTATATTATAAGTGTCCTTGCTGGGACTATTATTTAAATTTGAAATTATATCTCTCATTTCATTGAAAGTAACTTCTATGAATTTAAATTCTGAATGGAAGACTGAATTAATTTTTTTTGTATAATCAATAGGATTATTTTGTAAAGGTGGAAGATTCTTGACAAGGGATTCTGCTATATTTGTAAAAAAAATATTTAAATCAGTGGCACAATGCCTTTTGCATATTTTTTGAATTGTTAATGTATTTATCGTTAGCTTCTTTTTTACTTTTATTAATGTCCTCACGATACCTTTTTTAAATTTATTAAGTGATTCATTGGAAACAATTTGTGGATTAGTTTTATTTAAACTGTTTGATAACTGCAATTTTTCTCTACTTTGTTTTAAGTTGTCATTGAACCAATGTATTTTAGGTATGTTAGGTTCGTTTTGTTTTATAAATTTTGTTTTCATTGGGAAGCTAGAATCACAGACATCTATTATCAGATTTAAAAAATGATCAAATTTGTTATTTACATTTATTTGAGAATTGTTTACAAATGACCAATGTACTTTATCTACATAATTATAAAGTTTAAAGAAGCCTTGTTCTGTTATTGGTCTGTAGGTTATTCTGATTTTATTATTTAATGATGTTTTGTTTTCCACTTCAAAATTAAATGATATAGCAAGATGATCAGATAAATTGAGATCTGTTACTGTTGCAACATAACAATTGCTGTTAAAATTGGTAAATATGTTATCAAGAGTTGCTCCGTTTCTAGTATAGTTATGAACAGTTTTATGTAGTCTGTAGGATTCAAACATATTACATAGTAACTGAGATTCTTTACTATCTGAATGGAAATGTACGTTAAAGTTCCCAGTTATTATAGTACCTTTGTGTAATGATAGCTTATTAAATGTTGCATCTAATCTATTTAAAAATATGTCAAAATCCCCAAGAGGTGAGCGATAGATTGTCAGTACCTGTATATTGTTGTACATTATACCTGCTATTTCAAAATGTATTTCATCAGATATTTCTTGAGTATCAAAGGCTAACGGAATTGCTTCTATGATATTACTTATAAAAATACCCACTCCCCCATGTTTATGCGTTGTTCTGCAAAAAGCTGAGAGATTTACAAAACCACTTATGTTCAGAGTGTTTATAATTCGTCAGATCCCAACCAATGTTCATTTATACAAAGTATATCATAACTTTTACCTATTAGAAAAGCTTCTAGTTCTGAAGTTTTGTCTCTTAGACATTGAATGTTATAACGTAAAATTTTAGAGAAGTTTGACATTTTAGAGGTATCGAGTTTGTTATTAGGTAATTGCTATTGATTTGTTTCCATTTCTAATTTTCGTTAATTATTTGAACTAACACTGGACAGTTATAATCGAATGGGGAATGATTCGAATTCAATTTTAAAGAGAATTTGTCATTTGCTTCTACACGGTTGGGACATCTGTTTGATTCACTATCACAATTAATACCAGATTGATCATGATTGCCACATTTCAAACAAACATTTTCTATTTTACAGTCTTTAGCACTATGACCAAAACCTGAGCAGTTATAGCACCTATAGATACCAAAATATTCATAGACAGAACATGCTCCAAACCGAATATATAAAGCTCCATTTTCAATGTGGAAACTGATATCATTAGGATATTATGTACTTATATGTTTGAAAAGTATTCATTTTAGATTTATTTAGTTTGTAATCGTTTTACATATAACATCAGAAGTAGGTAGATATATTAAATAAATTCAATTAATCCTTTGAATGGAGGGTAACTCTATTTCTTCAAAAGTACCTACCTATATAATAGTTAAATCAATAATTTTCTTACTTCTTGTGGAGTAACATACCTACATTACTATTTAAGTAATCGAAGATGACCCAACCCCCTTTTGGTTGTGATTTATTATTTGGAAAAGTTTCCCAGTAAAGAGAGTACCTAAATAGAACCAGTATGTAGGAGGGTATTCCTCTTTATAATGCAATTCGATAGCTACTCTGTACTTTGATAGTATTTTTAGTAGATGATGGTGATTATTCTTTATTTAGTGATATAGTTTATCCACAATGGGAACTCTTTTGATATGTTTATTAAATTTTCAAATGTAAAAGAAAAAACCTAAATAAAACCACCTATTTGTGAATGAACAAATACTTGAAATCAGACAATGATATATTATGCAAGTCTGTAACTATACCATTCTCTTTTCTGAAGTAAGATACAGTTACCACTTAAGTAATCGAAGGACAATACCTAAAACCCCAACACCCCTTAGGGTCTGATATATTATTTGGAAATCTTTCCTCAGTTGAAGTTAAAATGTTATTCGATAACTTTCAAATATAAATAAAAAAAAAATCAACCTTATCCAGTAAAAGAACTGCTCAATTACAGAGAATCTGTCAACTCTGATGCCTTTTGCTTGTCGAAAGGTCCTTTGTACTTTAATAGTATTTTTAGTGGATAATGGTGATTATTTCTTATTTAGTGATATAGTTTATCCACAATGTGAACTCTTTTATTATTTATTAAATTCTCAAATGTAAAAGAAAAAACCTAAATAAAACCAACTATTTGTGAATCAACAAATACTTGAAATCAGACAATGATATATTATGCAAGTCTGTAACTATACCATTCTCTTTTCTGAAGTAAGATACAGTTACTACTTAAGTAATCGAAGGAGAATACCTCCCACCTCTACCCCGTTAGGTCTGACATATTATTTGGAAATCTTTCCTCAGTTGAAGTTGAAATGTTATTCGATAACTTTCAATCAGATAATGTTGTTTGCAACTACTTTTGTATGTAAATCTCTCAAGCTGCTTTTTCAATTATTTTTAATGCTATTTGCATTATCTGTGAAGTTACTTTATGCTAGCTAGTTACAGTACAGAGAAATCAGAGGAAGGTATGTTATAATAAAAAAATTATTACCCGTTTTTCTCTTTTCAGCCCGAATCTATCTGATATATGTCAGGAATAACTGAATGAATGGAAGTATGTCATCATTAAACTTTACTCTAACCTGGGTTCTTTTCAAATATATATTTACAAAGCTCAATTTGAAGTATTGAAACTGTACAATCTATCATTTGTAAACTTTCCCGTCATCTCTCTTAATGTTGTATAACATCCATATAGTGATGTATACTTTGTCGAAAGTATACCTTGTGGCAGCAACTTCATTGTTGAAGACTTTTATAATCATTTTCATGCATGTACGTTTCCATACAATTTTGATAACGATTTGGTGAAATTTTTCCACCAACTGACATATGTATGAAATGATAGGTACATGTAAATTGAACATTGAATGCTTTCCTTTCCAAGAACATATGAAATACTCTTGTATACATCTTTCCTTATTCCATATAATTTATCCATATTTGGCATTGAATTCTTGAAAGATGTTATTATATGTATGTATCATAACGTTGTATCTACGTTCGAAATGTGAAATGACAATTTAGATCCTAATACATAATACACCATACACATGTATATGAAAATATCTTTATTGTATCTATAGTGACATTACTCGAGTACTTTGAAAGGCTTGTACTGTGAATTTGAAGTAATTCTGAGTGAATCCAATGATCGTGCTGCTACTGGAAGATGCTACGCTTACTGTAGAATATGACACATATCTTGTTATGTACCTTAGTAAATCAGTTGTACTAATATCGTAGATGATGTACATACCTTTCTTAATCGTTTTGTTATTCTTTCATCCCTATGTACTTTAGTTTGTTGCAAGAATATGTATGTAGGCACCATAATTGATATTCTCAATTTATCTATTTCTAAAATAAAATATGGAAAGTCTTATTGTTACACATTGTTCAGACATACCTCTAGAACGTTTTTTAATAGATGGGGCCCCACGTTCATATCTTATTTATGTAGTTTTATTGACTTTTAGTTAGAGACATGTTGTTTACTACATATAACTCCCAGACTATGAATAAGGTTAGATTTTGGTGAAATAAGACCATAGATTTGTTGCATAGCTTATTGAAAAGATTCTACAGTCGATATATATGCTATTTCGTGCCCCAAAGCTTCCAAGGATGTAGAAATGTACTTGTACCCCTAGGAAGTATACCTTCGTCCATGGACCATTTAGGAAGTTTCTGAGCAGTATATAGCTATTTAAGATCTCTTGGTATTATTTCTACATCGTTCCATTATACATACACCTCCAAAATCAGTTCTCTTCGTGAGTTATCACTTAATCCTTACATAGGTTACCGTCAAAACACGTCAAATCTTTATGATTTATTTTAAGCTACTTAGCGGCATTTTTGGGTTACGTCTTGGAATTAGTTTGGTGTCATATTAACATTATCGATGACGATCTTTCGAATGGTGAATTTTAATTGAACGTAGAGGCCCTAGTTTTTGATTTTGGAAAATTCCCGAGAAAATCTTGCAATATGGATGACAAAAATTGGTATTATATCGATTTGAATAAAAATATCCCCAACTCTTGTGTCAGATTAATTAATTTGACGTTTCTAAGAATGCCAAATTTCGCAATTTTATACGAAAGTTTAAACACTCAGATATCTTTAGCGCTTGAGGCTCCGGGATTTTCACTTGGCCTATCGAAATTAGAAGGTTCAAATTGTATAAAAACACAATTGCATGAAGGCCAAACCTCCTATGTAATAAGCTACGAACGAAATCATTTTGAAGTTTCCCTCGAGGAGCCCGCTCCGCGTAAGTTAGAGTTTATACATTTTACCTCGATCTTGTTAATTTGGGGCCGTTTCGTGGCCCGTGCGGCCGGCGCCAGCTGTAATAAAGTCTTTTTTGCTATGGGCCGCTAGCATTTATCCGCTTCGGGTATATTTTAGTAGCTGGAAAATTCCCTTTGGTACGTTGCACGTTAGACGTGCATAGGTGAGACCTGAGAGTACCTGTTTCTATTTTAATTAAATTTTCGTATTTAAAAGACATTTTGGGGCTCAAAAATGTGCCTATCCTATGACCCCGCTCATAATCTAACGACATGGAGCGAAAACGGAACGCCAAAAGTCCTCGTAAAGACGTTCTATGTACCGTAAATTTGCACTTTTCTAACTCGCGAGCTACGGGCTTCTAACGTGAACGTCATTCGATTTACGGAAAATTAACTATTTCAAAACAGTTTTCGACCCGGTTTGGGGCTATCACCACCTTTTAAAAGGTTCAAAGTGAACGTTTCAATCATTTTTCGAGCTCGCTGCGCTCGCTTCGTTTAGCTTGTCGTGTCCAAAGTTGACCGTCGATATGGTCGAAAATCGCATATTCCTAGTTTGATTTTTAGTAACTTGACTACCAACTTAAACTGCCGCTTATTCTAATACCGACTAGTTGATTTTACGGGCTACGCCCCGCTAAGATGCAGTTTTTTATGTGCAACGCCTTTGTAAGGGTTTAGTCGGATGGTGCGTGGTAACCTTTATGTGAGGCGTACGGGCACATTTAGGTTGTCACTTGGACAAACGTCAACTTGACAGTTGTAGGTTACATAGATATAATGCAAGGAACAACTGAGTAAATGGGAGTATTTCATTATTGAATTTTAATCCTACTATACCTCTTTCTTTTATGGAGTAACAACATTACTATTCAAGTAATCGAAGGAGATGACCCCACCCCCTTTTGGATGTGACTTATCATTTGGAAAAGTTTCCCAGTAAAAAAGTTCCTAAATAGAACCAGTATGTAGGAGGGTATTCCTTCTTATAATGTTAATTAATAAATATTGTGCCAATTTGAAATTATGTATTTTCTCAACATGCTACCTTAAATTTTTTCATATCTCAAACAGCTATTCACACTATTTTCAATCCAAATTACATTCTCTGAGGAATGAGAAGAAGCTATTTTATAGAAAAATCTATAAGCCGTTGAAGAAACCTGAGCATTTTGTCTATCTGAAGCAGAATTACATTCTCTTTTGAGCTACCTTAAGGATACACCTTCTTAGTATACCATTCGGAAAGATTTCTCAAACATATCGGTAGTAGAACCATTGTAAAAACCAATTCCCAGTCTTAAAACTGTTCGATTTACCCTTTTTGTTATAAATACAAAGATACAGAATTTATTCCTATTAGTAACTTGCAAAATGCAATTGTGTTTCGTTTGTACCTACAGGTCTCAAGCAAGTTTGTACATATCTACTTTTATTGCTAGATAGTCTCAGAGAAAGTTATGTTATAAAAAATCTACTACCCGTTGAAGCATTTTTTCTCTTTCCAGCTTCGAATCTGATATACTTATGCCAGGAATAATGAAGAAAAAGGGTGCATTTCATTATTAAATTTTCCTCCTACCTTTATTCTTTTCATATATACATTTGCAAAGTTTAATTTAAAGTATCGAAACTGTACAATCTATCATTTGTGAACTTTCCCGTCATCTCTCTTAATGTTGTATAACATCCATAAAGTGATGTATACTTTGTTGAAACTATACCTTGTGGTAGCAGATTAATTGTTTAACACTTTTATAATCATTTTCATGCATGTAACATCAGTTTTGGTGAAATTTTTCCTCCAACTGACATATGTATAAAATGATACATCATGTAAATTGAACATTAAGAATGCTTTCCTTTCCAATAACATATGAAATACTCTTGTATACATCTTTTCCTTCCTTTATTTCATATGATTTAGGCCTAATTAGCATCCGATTCCTAAAAGATGCTATTATATCATAACCTTGGATCTACGTTGAAAATGTGAAATGTCAATTTAGATCCTGAAACATAATAAACCATACACATATATGAAAATGTCTTTATTGTAACTAAAATAACATTATTTGAATACTTTGAAAGGCTTGTACTATGAATTTGAACTAATTATGAGTGAATCCAATGTTCGTGGTGCTACATAACTCTGGACGATGCCACGTGTATAGTAGAATATGACAGATATCTTGTTATTTTCCTCGAAAATTTATTGTACCCTTCTCGTAGATGATGTAGATACCTTTCCAAATCGTTTTTGTGTTTCTTTCAATCCTTATGAACTTTAATTTGTTCAAGAATATGTGTGTAGGTTAAACGTTGATAAATGATTTGTATCTTCATATCTAAAATCAAATATGTTAGCGCTATTGTTAAACATTGCTTAGACTTACCTTTAGAGAGTTTTTTGATAGATGAGGACCCCGATTTATATCATATTCAAGTACTTTTGAACGGAAACATGATGTTTACGATATACATCTGACAGTTGGTTAATATGTTGAGACATCGAAGTGTGAGACCATAGAGGTCTGTTCGTGCTCATTTTAATGGAATTCACGTCCGTAGATCTGATTTCAGTGGGCCCCAGTAGTCTATAGATGTAGAAATGTACTTGTAGCGCTAGGAAGGATATCTTCGTCCATGGACCATTTTGGACACTTATACGCCGTATACAGCTTTTATTATTGCTTATACTTCATTTCATCATACAAACACCCCCGAAATTGATCATTTTCGTAAATTATCATCAAGATTGTCGCCAAACGACGTCGAATCTTTACGATTTATTTTAAGGTACTTAGCGGCATTTTTAGGGGTGCCAAAAACAACCACCAAAGTTCACCCGGAGTAAATCGATGACGATCTTTCCGATGGTGAATTTTAATTGAACGTAGAGGCTTTACTTTTCGATAAAAAAATTCCTCCAAGATAATTTTAAATATGGCCGACAAAAATTGGTACCGAATGGATTTGAATAAAAATATCCCCAAATCTTGTGTCAAATTAATTAATTTGAAGTTTCTGAAATTGCGAAATTTCGCAATTTTATACGAACGTGGAAACACACACAACTCTTTAGCGCGTGAGGCTCCGGGATTTTCACTTGGTCTATCGAAATTAGAAGGTTCGAATTGTATAAAAACACAATTGCATGAAGGCCAGATGTCCTACGTAATTAGTTACGAACGGAAACATTTTGACAAATGCCTCGAGGAGCTCTCTACGTTTCAGTTAGAGTTTATACATTTTACCTCGGTCTTGTTAATTTGGGGCCGTTTCTTGCCCCGTGCGAGCGGCGCCAGTTGTAATAAAGTCTTTTTTGCTATGGGCCGCTAGCTTTTACCCGCTTCGCGTATATTTTAGTAGCTAGAAAATTCCCTTCGGTGCTTCGCACGTCAGACGTGCATAGCTGAGATCTGAGAGTACCTGTTTCTATTTGAATTGAATTTTCGTATTTAAAAGACATTTTGGGGCCCGAGACTATGCTATTAAGTTGACCCGGTTCATAATCTAACGACATGGATCGAAAACCGCACTCCAAATGTCCCCTTAAAGTCGTAGGAGGGAGCACTATTTTTGCACTTTTCTAACTGGCCAGCTACGGGCTCCTCACGTGAACGTCATTCGATTTACGGAAAATTAACTATTTCAAAAGAGTTTTCGACCCGGTTCGGGGCTATCACGACCTTTTAAAAGGTTCAAAGTTTACATTTCGATCATATTACAGGCTCGCTCTGCTCGCCTCGTTTAGCTTGTCCGGTCCAAAGTTGACGGTGAAAATCGCATATTCCTAGTTTGATTTTTAGTAACTTTGACACCAACCTAATAAGCCGCTTATTCTAATACCGACTAGTTGATTTTACGGGCTACGCCCCGCTGTGCTACGCCCCGCTAAGTTACGCCCCGCTGACGTACAGTTGTTTTCATGTGCAACGCCTTTTTGAGGGTTTAGTCGGATGGTGCGTGGTAACCTTTATGTGAGGCGTATGGGCACCTTTAGGTTGTCACTGTGACAGACGTCACTCTGGCAGTTGTAGGTTATATAGATATGGGTACGCGTTTATAGAAACTTTTACTATTAGCACATGTCACAAGTTATTCTATGGTATAAATCGTATGTCACTTTGACATATATAGGTTATATAGAGAGTTGTAGGTATTCATAGAAGAGTATAAAATTAGAATGGAGTCAAATCTTAGTCGAAGGAGTAGTTCTAGAGTACTCTCCTGAATTTGTGACGTACGTCACTTTGCCAATGGTAGGTTATATAATTCAATCATTGAAACTTCAAGTATTGCAAAAGAAAATGCTCATAAAATATAGTCGCTCTACAACTACATGGCTCCTCAAATACTATACAACAAATTAAAATATTGCAACTCTACTTTTTCAAAATTAAAATGTCTTTGAATCATTGATATTGTAAAATACAAATTTAATTGATTCATTGCCGGAAGTACATTCTGATATTAACTTGTTCAAAAATCTTTGGCACTTTAGAAAGAATTACATATAGTTACTATAACAGTTACTTACTTATACGGATGTTAATCGAGTATCATTTTCATTACTTATTTGAATGAAAAGCAACTCTATTTTTCCAAAAGTACCTACCTATTTTAACCAAACAGAGGAAGGTACCTTATAGAAAACCGTTTATTTATCCAAAATTAACCATTTCAAAACAGTTTTCGAGCCGGTTTGTGGCTATCACCACCTTCTAAAAGGTTCAAAGTTAACATTTCGACCATTGGCAAATTTATATCCTAATCCAGGAAACCCTCAAGTTCCAGTGAATACGATATTGTTCCAGCAGGATGGAGCACCACCCCATTACCAATTTAATGTCCGGCAGTACGATTGAATGGCCAGCGCGATCACCTGATCTTACATTATTAGATTTCTATCTATGGGGATATGTGAAGACCATTGTGTACAAAACTAAACCTTTTGATTTAAATGACTTGAAAGAACGAATAACGCTTGTGATGAGGTCAATCACGCCTGATATGTTCAATAATGTTAGAAGACAGTTTTATTTAAGATTAGGAACATCTACTTTATTAAAATACATAGTTCTTTTTAGTGTTTTACATTTTATCACGTTTTGAATTACATTTTAGTTTTTGATTGTATTGTAGCGAATTTCGGTAACCACATGATTTTATTTTATTCTATGTTAATTGTTGCAATAAACTTGAAAGCGATAACATTTTTGAATGGAGAGACCTTTCAAACGATATATCACAAGCCTATACTTCCTATTTCAAAAATAGGGGGTTGTACCTGACATTCAGAGGGGGTTGAAGATAGGGGTCGCATTTTCACGTAGAAGGACGTCAATTTATAATTTAAATTTGACATGTTTCGGGATTTTTTTTAAATATGTATAGTAATCGAAATAATGAATTTATTCCGTTTGGCGTTTACACACTGTATAGACAACACCCATAAGCACTTTGAAAACTGTCACATTATCCTAATAATTCAATAAACTCAGCATTATACATATTTAAATTTAGTTCGATATAAATTGGAGGCATCGATAAAAGACTTGTTGAGAATTCTGACCACTGTTTATTCAGAGCAGAGGGTAGAGGTTCGTTCCAATGTTATTTTTTGAGCCATAGCCATAACCAATATAGGCCCCACTAATTCAAGAGGATCATAAAATTTGCAAACGAAACTTAAAATTTGTCTTTTGGTAAAATGACTATTCAAACATTGGGGTGGACAAACCATTTTGAATTTATCTAAGTTTACATCATAAAATAAACCTAAAGTTTCAAAAACCATATTAGCAGTATTCATATCAATGTCATCAAAATGCTGATTTTCAATTGATATGTCCTTAAGAAGTTTCTTCCTATTGGAACACCATTTATGTAGCTTGAATGTACCCAATTTTAAAAGTTCGATCAATTCATTTTATAATTAAGTATGATTTAATAAGATTTATACTATTGTTATCAAAGTTGTATTCTTGGAGCTTTTGCATCAACAGATCATGGGACACACAGTCAAAAGCCTTGGTAACGTCAAAAAAGGAGGCTTGCATGAACTTCTTCTCCTCAAAACATTCTCGAACATAGCTAGTAAGTTTGTTTATAGCAGCTGTAGTAGAAACATTGCTACGAAATCCAAATTGACATTTATTAAACAAATTATTTGCCTCAAAATAGTATGTTATTTGCCGTTTCAGCACAGTCTCAAAAAGTTTGCCTAAGATGGGTGTAATTGATATTGGCCTATAGTTATTAACATCATCGCATAAGCCTTTTTTGTAAATCGGAACTACTTTAGATATTTTGAGGGAATCTGGAAAAATGTTAGAGGTGATACATTGGTTTATAATTTTACATAGAGGAAAAACGATCAAATTTAGAATAGTTTTAACTATTTTAACATTTATATTATAAGTGTCCTTGCTGGGACTATTATTTAAATTTGAAATTATATCTCTCATTTCATTGAAAGTAACTTCTATGAATTTAAATTCTGAATGGAAGACTAAATTAATTTTTTTTGTATAATCAATAGGATTATTTTGTAAAGGTGGAAGATTCTTGACAAGGGATTCTGCTATATTTGTAAAAAAAATATTTAAATCAGTGGCACACTGCCTTTTGCATATTTTTTGAATTGTTAATGTATTTATCGTTAGCTTCTTTTTTACTTTTATTAATGTCCTCACGACACCTTGCAATTTTTCTCTACTTTGTCTTAAGTTGTCATTGAACCAATGTATTTTAGGTATGTTAGGTTCGTTTTGTTTTATAAATTTTGTTTTGATTGGGAAGCTAGAATCAAAGCCATCTACTATCAGATTTAGGAAATGATCAAATTTGTTATTTACATTTGTTTGAGAATTGTTTACAAATGACCAATCTACTTTATCTACATAATTATAAAGTTTGAAGAAGCCTTGTTCTGTTATTGGTCTGTAGGTTATTCTGATTTTATTATTTAATGATGTTTTGTTTTCCGCTTCAAAATTAAATGATATAGCAAGATGATCAGATAAATTGAGATCTGTTACTGTTGCAACATAACAATTGCTGTTAAAATTGGTAAATATGTTATCAAGAGTTGCTCCGTTTCTAGTATAGTTATGAACAGTTTTATGTAGTCTGTAGGATTCAAACATATTACATAGTAACTGAGATTCTTTACTATCTGAATGGAAATGTACGTTAAAGTTCCCAGTTATTATAGTACCTTTGTGTAATGATAGCTTATTAAATGTTGCATCTAATCTATTTAAAAATATGTCAAAATCCCCAAGAGGTGAGCGATAGATTGTCAGTACCTGTATATTGTTGTACATTATACCTGCTATTTCAAAATGTATTTCATCAGATATTTCTTGAGTATCAAAGGCTAACGGAATTGCTTCTATGATATTACTTATAAAAATACCCACTCCCCCATGTTTATGCGTTGTTCTGCAAAAAGCTGAGAGATTTACAAAACCACTTATGTTCAGAGTGTTTATAATTCGTCAGATCCCAACCAATGTTCATTTATACAAAGTATATCATAACTTTTACCTATTAGAAAAGCTTCTAGTTCTGAAGTTTTGTCTCTTAGACATTGAATGTTATAATGTAAAATTTTAGAGAAGTTTGACATTTTAGAGGTATCGAGTTTGTTATTAGATAATTGCTATTGATTTGTTTCCATTTCTAATTTTCGTTAATTATTTGAACTAACACTGGACAGTTATAATCGAATGGGGAATGATTCGAATTCAATTTTAAAGAGAATTTGTCATTTGCTTCTACACGGTTGGGACATCTGTTTGATTCACTATCACAATTAATACCAGAGTGATCACGATTGCCACATTTCAAACAAACATTTTTTATTTTACAGTCTTTAGCACTATGACCAAAACCTGAGCAGTTATAGCACCTATAGATACCAAAATATTCATAGACAGAACATGCTCCAAACCGAATATATAAAGCTCCATTTTCAATGTGGAAACTGATATCATTAGGATATTATGTACTTATATGTTTGAAAAGTATTCATTTTAGATTTATTTAGTTTGTAATCGTTTTACATATAACATCAGAAGTAGGTAGATATATTAAATAAATTCAATTAATCCTTTGAATGGAGGGTAACTCTATTTCTTCAAAAGTACCTACCTATATAATAGTTAAATCAATAATTTTCTTACTTCTTGTGGAGTAACATACCTACATTACTATTTAAGTAATCGAAGATGACCCAACCCCCTTTTGGTTGTGATTTATTATTTGGAAAAGTTTCCCAGTAAAGAGAGTACCTAAATAGAACCAGTATGTAGGAGGGTATTCCTCTTTATAATGTAATTCGATAGCTACTCTGTACTTTGATAGTATTTTTAGTAGATGATGGTGATTATTCTTTATTTAGTGATATAGTTTATCCACAATGGGAACTCTTTTGAAATATTTATTAAATTTTCAAATGTAAAAGAAAAAACCTAAATAAAACCACCTATTTGTGAATGAACAAATACTTGAAATCAGACAATGATATATTATGCAAGTCTGTAACTATACCATTCTCTTTTCTGAAGTAAGATACAGTTACCACTTAAGTAATCGAAGGACAATACCTAAAACCCCAACACCCCTTAGGGTCTGATATATTATTTGGAAATCTTTCCTCAGTTGAAGTTAAAATGTTATTCGATAACTTTCAAATATAAATAAAAAAAAAATCAACCTTATCCAGTAAAAGAACTGCTCAATTACAGAGAATCTGTCAACTCTGATGCCTTTTGCTTGTCGAAAGGTCCTTTGTACTTTAATAGTATTTTTAGTGGATAATGGTGATTATTTCTTATTTAGTGATATAGTTTATCCACAATGTGAACTCTTTTATTATTTATTAAATTCTCAAATGTAAAAGAAAAAACCTAAATAAAACCAACTATTTGTGAATCAACAAATACTTGAAATCAGACAATGATATATTATGCAAGTCTGTAACTATACCATTCTCTTTTCTGAAGTAAGATACAGTTACTACTTAAGTAATCGAAGGAGAATACCTCCCACCTCTACCCCGTTAGGTCTGACATATTATTTGGAAATCTTTCCTCAGTTGAAGTTGAAATGTTATTCGATAACTTTCAATCAGATAATGTTGTTTGCAACTACTTTTGTATGTAAATCTCTCAAGCTGCTTTTTCAATTATTTTTAATGCTATTTGCATTATCTGTGAAGTTACTTTATGCTAGCTAGTTACAGTACAGAGAAATCAGAGGAAGGTATGTTATAATAAAAAAATTATTACCCGTTTTTCTCTTTTCAGCCCGAATCTATCTGATATATGTCAGGAATAACTGAATGAATGGAAGTATGTCATCATTAAACTTTACTCTAACCTGGGTTCTTTTCAAATATATATTTACAAAGCTCAATTTGAAGTATTGAAACTGTACAATCTATCATTTGTAAACTTTCCCGTCATCTCTCTTAATGTTGTATAACATCCATATAGTGATGTATACTTTGTCGAAAGTATACCTTGTGGCAGCAACTTCATTGTTGAAGACTTTTATAATCATTTTCATGCATGTACGTTTCCATACAATTTTGATAACGATTTGGTGAAATTTTTCCACCAACTGACATATGTATGAAATGATAGGTACTTACATGTAAATTGAACATTGAATGCTTTCCTTTCCAAGAACATATGAAATACTCTTGTATACATCTTTCCTTATTCCATATAATTTATCCATATTTGGCATTGAATTCTTGAAAGATGTTATTATATGTATGTATCATAACGTTGTATCTACGTTCGAAATGTGAAATGACAATTTAGATCCTAATACATAATACACCATACACATGTATATGAAAATATCTTTATTGTATCTATAGTGACATTACTCGAGTACTTTGAAAGGCTTGTACTGTGAATTTGAAGTAATTCTGAGTGAATCCAATGATCGTGCTGCTACTGGAAGATGCTACGCTTACTGTAGAATATGACACATATCTTGTTATGTACCTTAGTAAATCAGTTGTACTAATATCGTAGATGATGTACATACCTTTCTTAATCGTTTTGTTATTCTTTCATCCCTATGTACTTTAGTTTGTTGCAAGAATATGTATGTAGGCACCATAATTGATATTCTCAATTTATCTATTTCTAAAATAAAATATGGAAAGTCTTATTGTTACACATTGTTCAGACATACCTCTAGAACGTTTTTTAATAGATGGGGCCCCACGTTCATATCTTATTTATGTAGTTTTATTGACTTTTAGTTAGAGACATGTTGTTTACTACATATAACTCCCAGACTATGAATAAGGTTAGATTTTGGTGAAATAAGACCATAGATTTGTTGCATAGCTTATTGAAAAGATTCTACAGTCGATATATATGCTATTTCGTGCCCCAAAGCTTCCAAGGATGTAGAAATGTACTTGTACCCCTAGGAAGTATACCTTCGTCCATGGACCATTTAGGAAGTTTCTGAGCAGTATATAGTTATTTAAGATCTCTTGGTATTATTTCTACATCGTTCCATTATACATACACCTCCAAAATCAGTTCTCTTCGTGAGTTATCACTTAATCCTTACATAGGTTACCGTCAAAACACGTCAAATCTTTATGATTTATTTTAAGCTACTTAGCGGCATTTTTGGGTTACGTCTTGGAATTAGTTTGGTGCCATATTAACATTATCGATGACGATCTTTCGAATGGTGAATTTTAATTGAACGTAGAGGCCCTAGTTTTTGATTTTGGAAAATTCCCGAGAAAATCTTGCAATATGGATGACAAAAATTGGTATTATATCGATTTGAATAAAAATATCCCCAACTCTTGTGTCAGATTAATTAATTTGACGTTTCTAAGAATGCCAAATTTCGCAATTTTATACGAAAGTTTAAACACTCAGATATCTTTAGCGCTTGAGGCTCCGGGATTTTCACTTGGCCTATCGAAATTAGAAGGTTCAAATTGTATAAAAACACAATTGCATGAAGGCCAAACCTCCTATGTAATAAGCTACGAACGAAATCATTTTGAAGTTTCCCTCGAGGAGCCCGCTCCGCGTAAGTTAGAGTTTATACATTTTACCTCGATCTTGTTAATTTGGGGCCGTTTCGTGGCCCGTACGGCCGGCGCCAGCTGTAATAAAGTCTTTTTTGCTATGGGCCGCTAGCATTTATCCGCTTCGGGTATATTTTAGTAGCTAGAAAATTCCCTTTGGTGCTTCGCACGTCAGACGTGCATAGCTGAGACCTGAGAGTACCTGTTTCTATTTGGATTGAATTTTCGTATTTAAAAGACATTTTGGGGCCCGAGACTATGCTATTAAGTTGACCCGGTTCATAATCTAACGACATGGATCGAAAACCGCACTCCAAATGTCCCCTTAAAGTCGTAGGAGGGAGCACTATTTTTGCACTTTTCTAACTCGCGTGCTACGCGCTTCTCGCGTGAACGTCATTCGATTTACGGAAAATTAACTATTTCAAAACAGTTTTCGACCCGGTTTGGGGCTTATGCGACCTTCTAAAAGGTTCAAAGTTAACGTTTCAATCATTTTTCGAGCTCGCTGCGCTCGCTTCGTTTAGCTTGTCGTGTTCAAAAATGTTCGTCGATTAGGTCGAAAATCGCATATTCCTAGTTTGATTTTTAGTAACTTGACTACCAACCTAATAAGCCGCTTATTCTAATACGATATGGTTCCAGCAGGATGGAGCACCACCACATTACCAATTTAATGTCCGGCAGTACGATTGAACGGTCAGCGCGATCACCTGATCTTACATTATTAGATTTCTTTCTATGGGGATATGTGAAGACCATTGTGTACAAAACTAAACCTTTTGATTTAAATGACTTGAAAGAACGAATAACGCTTGTGATGAGGTCAATCACGCCTGATATGTTCAATAATGTTAGAAGACAGTTTTATTTAAGATAAGGAACATCTACTTTATTAAAATACATAGTTCTTTTTAGTGTTTTACATTTTATCACGTTTTGAATTACATTTTAGTTTTTGATTGTATTGTAGCGAATTTCGGTAACCACATGATTTTATTTTATTCTATGTTAATTGTTGCAATAAACTTGAAAGCGATAACATTTTTGAATGGAGAGACCTTTCAAACGATATATCACAAGCCTATACTTCCTATTTCAAAAATAGGGTGTTGTACCTGACATTCAGAGGGGGTTGAAGATAGGGGTCGCATTTTCACGTAGAAGGACGTCAATTTATAATTTAAATTTGACATGTTTCGGGATTTTTTTTAAATATGTATAGTAATCGAAATAATGAATTTATTCCGTTTGGCGTTTACACACTGTATAGACAACACCCATAAGCACTTTGAAAACTGTCACATTATCCTAATAATTCAATAAACTCAGCATTATACATATTTAAATTTAGTTCGATATAAATTGGAGGCATCGATAAAAGACTTGTTGAGAATTCTGACCACTGTTTATTCAAAGCAGAGGGTAGAGGTTCGTTCCAATGTTATTTTTTGAGCCATAGCCATAACCAATATAGGCCCCACCAATTCAAGAGGATCATAAAATTTGCAAACGAAACTTAAAATTTGTCTTTTGGTAAAATGACTATTCAAACATTGGGGTGGACAAACCATTTTGAATTTATCTAAGTTTACATCATAAAATAAACCTAAAGTTTCAAAAACCATATTAGCAGTATTCATATCAATGTCATCAAAATGCTGATTTTCAATTGATATGTCCTTAAGAAGTTTCTTCCTATTGGAACACCATTTATGTAGCTTGAATGTACCCAATTTTAAAAGTTCGATCAATTCATTTTATAATTAAGTATGATTTAATAAGATTTATACTATTGTTATCAAAGTTGTATTCTTGGAGCTTTTGCATCAACAGATCATGGGACACACAGTCAAAAGCCTTGGTAACGTCGAAAAAGGAGGCTTGCATGAACTTCTTTTCCTCAAAACATTCTCGAACATAGCTAGTAAGTTTGTTTATAGCAGCTGTAGTAGAAACATTGCTACGAAATCCAAATTGACATTTATTAAACCAATTATTTGCCTCAAAATAGTATGTTATTTGCCGTTTCAGCACAGTCTCAAAAATTTTGCCAAAGATGGGTGTAATTGATATTGGCCTATAGTTATCAACATCATCGCATAAGCCTTTTTTGTAAATCGGAACTACTTTAGATATTTTGAGGGAATCTGGAAAAATGTTAGAGGTGATACGTTGGTTTATAATTTTACATAGAGGAAAAACGATAAAATTTAGAATAGTTTTAAGTATTTTAACATTTATATTATAAGTGTCCTTGCTGGGACTATTATTTAAATTTGAAATTATATCTCTCATTTCATTGAAAGTAACTTCTATGAATTTAAATTCTGAATGGAAGACTGAATTAATTTTTTTTGTATAATCAATAGGATTATTTTGTAAAGGTGGAAGATTCTTGACAAGGGATTCTGCTATATTTGTAAAAAAAATATTTAAATCAGTGGCACAATGCCTTTTGCATATTTTTTGAATTGTTAATGTATTTATCGTTAGCTTCTTTTTTACTTTTATTAATGTCCTCACGATACCTTTTTTAAATTTATTAAGTGATTCATTGGAAACAATTTGTGGATTAGTTTTATTTAAACTGTTTGATAACTGCAATTTTTCTCTACTTTGTTTTAAGTTGTCATTGAACCAATGTATTTTAGGTATGTTAGGTTCGTTTTGTTTTATAAATTTTGTTTTCATTGGGAAGCTAGAATCACAGACATCTATTATCAGATTTAAAAAATGATCAAATTTGTTATTTACATTTATTTGAGAATTGTTTACAAATGACCAATGTACTTTATCTACATAATTATAAAGTTTAAAGAAGCCTTGTTCTGTTATTGGTCTGTAGGTTATTCTGATTTTATTATTTAATGATGTTTTGTTTTCCACTTCAAAATTAAATGATATAGCAAGATGATCAGATAAATTGAGATCTGTTACTGTTGCAACATAACAATTGCTGTTAAAATTGGTAAATATGTTATCAAGAGTTGCTCCGTTTCTAGTATAGTTATGAACAGTTTTATGTAGTCTGTAGGATTCAAACATATTACATAGTAACTGAGATTCTTTACTATCTGAATGGAAATGTACGTTAAAGTTCCCAGTTATTATAGTACCTTTGTGTAATGATAGCTTATTAAATGTTGCATCTAATCTATTTAAAAATATGTCAAAATCCCCAAGAGGTGAGCGATAGATTGTCAGTACCTGTATATTGTTGTACATTATACCTGCTATTTCAAAATGTATTTCATCAGATATTTCTTGAGTATCAAAGGCTAACGGAATTGCTTCTATGATATTACTTATAAAAATACCCACTCCCCCATGTTTATGCGTTGTTCTGCAAAAAGCTGAGAGATTTACAAAACCACTTATGTTCAGAGTGTTTATAATTCGTCAGATCCCAACCAATGTTCATTTATACAAAGTATATCATAACTTTTACCTATTAGAAAAGCTTCTAGTTCTGAAGTTTTGTCTCTTAGACATTGAATGTTATAACGTAAAATTTTAGAGAAGTTTGACATTTTAGAGGTATCGAGTTTGTTATTAGGTAATTGCTATTGATTTGTTT
Source organism: Endomychus coccineus (assembly GCA_958510875.1). Classification (NCBI taxonomy): domain Eukaryota; kingdom Metazoa; phylum Arthropoda; class Insecta; order Coleoptera; family Endomychidae; genus Endomychus; species Endomychus coccineus. The sequence continues at coordinate 62,184,324 of OY294069.1, forward strand.
CCATTTCTAATTTTCGTTAATTATTTGAACTAACACTGGACAGTTATAATCGAATGGGGAATGATTCGAATTCAATTTTAAAGAGAATTTGTCATTTGCTTCTACACGGTTGGGACATCTGTTTGATTCACTATCACAATTAATACCAGATTGATCATGATTGCCACATTTCAAACAAACATTTTCTATTTTACAGTCTTTAGCACTATGACCAAAACCTGAGCAGTTATAGCACCTATAGATACCAAAATATTCATAGACAGAACATGCTCCAAACCGAATATATAAAGCTCCATTTTCAATGTGGAAACTGATATCATTAGGATATTATGTACTTATATGTTTGAAAAGTATTCATTTTAGATTTATTTAGTTTGTAATCGTTTTACATATAACATCAGAAGTAGGTAGATATATTAAATAAATTCAATTAATCCTTTGAATGGAGGGTAACTCTATTTCTTCAAAAGTACCTACCTATATAATAGTTAAATCAATAATTTTCTTACTTCTTGTGGAGTAACATACCTACATTACTATTTAAGTAATCGAAGATGACCCAACCCCCTTTTGGTTGTGATTTATTATTTGGAAAAGTTTCCCAGTAAAGAGAGTACCTAAATAGAACCAGTATGTAGGAGGGTATTCCTCTTTATAATGCAATTCGATAGCTACTCTGTACTTTGATAGTATTTTTAGTAGATGATGGTGATTATTCTTTATTTAGTGATATAGTTTATCCACAATGGGAACTCTTTTGATATGTTTATTAAATTTTCAAATGTAAAAGAAAAAACCTAAATAAAACCACCTATTTGTGAATGAACAAATACTTGAAATCAGACAATGATATATTATGCAAGTCTGTAACTATACCATTCTCTTTTCTGAAGTAAGATACAGTTACCACTTAAGTAATCGAAGGACAATACCTAAAACCCCAACACCCCTTAGGGTCTGATATATTATTTGGAAATCTTTCCTCAGTTGAAGTTAAAATGTTATTCGATAACTTTCAAATATAAATAAAAAAAAAATCAACCTTATCCAGTAAAAGAACTGCTCAATTACAGAGAATCTGTCAACTCTGATGCCTTTTGCTTGTCGAAAGGTCCTTTGTACTTTAATAGTATTTTTAGTGGATAATGGTGATTATTTCTTATTTAGTGATATAGTTTATCCACAATGTGAACTCTTTTATTATTTATTAAATTCTCAAATGTAAAAGAAAAAACCTAAATAAAACCAACTATTTGTGAATCAACAAATACTTGAAATCAGACAATGATATATTATGCAAGTCTGTAACTATACCATTCTCTTTTCTGAAGTAAGATACAGTTACTACTTAAGTAATCGAAGGAGAATACCTCCCACCTCTACCCCGTTAGGTCTGACATATTATTTGGAAATCTTTCCTCAGTTGAAGTTGAAATGTTATTCGATAACTTTCAATCAGATAATGTTGTTTGCAACTACTTTTGTATGTAAATCTCTCAAGCTGCTTTTTCAATTATTTTTAATGCTATTTGCATTATCTGTGAAGTTACTTTATGCTAGCTAGTTACAGTACAGAGAAATCAGAGGAAGGTATGTTATAATAAAAAAATTATTACCCGTTTTTCTCTTTTCAGCCCGAATCTATCTGATATATGTCAGGAATAACTGAATGAATGGAAGTATGTCATCATTAAACTTTACTCTAACCTGGGTTCTTTTCAAATATATATTTACAAAGCTCAATTTGAAGTATTGAAACTGTACAATCTATCATTTGTAAACTTTCCCGTCATCTCTCTTAATGTTGTATAACATCCATATAGTGATGTATACTTTGTCGAAAGTATACCTTGTGGCAGCAACTTCATTGTTGAAGACTTTTATAATCATTTTCATGCATGTACGTTTCCATACAATTTTGATAACGATTTGGTGAAATTTTTCCACCAACTGACATATGTATGAAATGATAGGTACATGTAAATTGAACATTGAATGCTTTCCTTTCCAAGAACATATGAAATACTCTTGTATACATCTTTCCTTATTCCATATAATTTATCCATATTTGGCATTGAATTCTTGAAAGATGTTATTATATGTATGTATCATAACGTTGTATCTACGTTCGAAATGTGAAATGACAATTTAGATCCTAATACATAATACACCATACACATGTATATGAAAATATCTTTATTGTATCTATAGTGACATTACTCGAGTACTTTGAAAGGCTTGTACTGTGAATTTGAAGTAATTCTGAGTGAATCCAATGATCGTGCTGCTACTGGAAGATGCTACGCTTACTGTAGAATATGACACATATCTTGTTATGTACCTTAGTAAATCAGTTGTACTAATATCGTAGATGATGTACATACCTTTCTTAATCGTTTTGTTATTCTTTCATCCCTATGTACTTTAGTTTGTTGCAAGAATATGTATGTAGGCACCATAATTGATATTCTCAATTTATCTATTTCTAAAATAAAATATGGAAAGTCTTATTGTTACACATTGTTCAGACATACCTCTAGAACGTTTTTTAATAGATGGGGCCCCACGTTCATATCTTATTTATGTAGTTTTATTGACTTTTAGTTAGAGACATGTTGTTTACTACATATAACTCCCAGACTATGAATAAGGTTAGATTTTGGTGAAATAAGACCATAGATTTGTTGCATAGCTTATTGAAAAGATTCTACAGTCGATATATATGCTATTTCGTGCCCCAAAGCTTCCAAGGATGTAGAAATGTACTTGTACCCCTAGGAAGTATACCTTCGTCCATGGACCATTTAGGAAGTTTCTGAGCAGTATATAGCTATTTAAGATCTCTTGGTATTATTTCTACATCGTTCCATTATACATACACCTCCAAAATCGGTTCTCTTCGTGAGTTATCACTTAATCCTTACATAGGTTACCGTCAAAACACGTCAAATCTTTATGATTTATTTTAAGCTACTTAGCGGCATTTTTGGGTTACGTCTTGGAATTAGTTTGGTGCCATATTAACATTATCGATGACGATCTTTCGAATGGTGAATTTTAATTGAACGTAGAGGCCCTAGTTTTTGATTTTGGAAAATTCCCGAGAAAATCTTGCAATATGGATGACAAAAATTGGTATTATATCGATTTGAATAAAAATATCCCCAACTCTTGTGTCAGATTAATTAATTTGACGTTTCTAAGAATGCCAAATTTCGCAATTTTATACGAAAGTTTAAACACTCAGATATCTTTAGCGCTTGAGGCTCCGGGATTTTCACTTGGCCTATCGAAATTAGAAGGTTCAAATTGTATAAAAACACAATTGCATGAAGGCCAAACCTCCTATGTAATAAGCTACGAACGAAATCATTTTGAAGTTTCCCTCGAGGAGCCCGCTCCGCGTAAGTTAGAGTTTATACATTTTACCTCGATCTTGTTAATTTGGGGCCGTTTCGTGGCCCGTGCGGCCGGCGCCAGCTGTAATAAAGTCTTTTTTGCTATGGGCCGCTAGCATTTATCCGCTTCGGGTATATTTTAGTAGCTAGAAAATTCCCTTTGGTACGTTGCACGTTAGACGTGCATAGGTGAGACCTGAGAGTACCTGTTTCTATTTTAATTAAATTTTCGTATTTAAAAGACATTTTGGGGCTCAAAAATGTGCCTATCCTATGACCCCGCTCATAATCTAACGACATGGAGCGAAAACGGCACGCCAAAAGTCCTCGTAAAGACGTTCTATGTACCGTAAATTTGCACTTTTCTAACTCGCGAGCTACGGGCTTCTAACGTGAACGTCATTCGATTTACGGAAAATTAACTATTTCAAAACAGTTTTCGACCCGGTTTGGGGCTATCACCACCTTTTAAAAGGTTCAAAGTTAACGTTTCAATCATTTTTCGAGCTCGCTGCGCTCGCTTCGTTTAGCTTGTCGTGTTCAAAAATGTTCGTCGATTAGGTCGAAAATCGCATATTCCTAGTTTGATTTTTAGTAACTTGACTACCAACTTAAACTGCCGCTTATTCTAATACCGACTAGTTGATTTTACGGGCTACGCCCCGCTACACAGATAAAACAAATTTTTCAATTCAAGAAAATATGTATTTTTGAAAATATATGTTTTCTCTAAAGTAATATAGGATTGACTCTAAAAAGATTTTTCATTTTAAGAATGTAGACTTGCTTATAGTTATAAAATTATATTTTCATAAACTATTTTTGATCCAAGAAAATACGTTTCATTCAAAACTCGCTAACGTTTACTACAAAATTAAGGCATGTCTCAAGGTAAATATAAATAGATTCTAAAATCAAGGTTTTGAAGTATTTAAAACAAGACGACTAAAGTCTTGTTAATTTAATACAAATCACTGCATTTTTAAATTGACAGTTTTATTTATTCATCCAAAATGTAACCCCTTACTCAAAATAAGCTTAAGATTTGTTTAATACAATCATAATTCATTTGAATTCAAACAATGTATGGTAAAAGGTTATGTAGCTTCCTACTATACCGTCTTGAGTAGTCACACAGCAAGCCAAGAGTTCTGTGATGCCGACTCGGATTTTATTACGCCGGCGTCGTAAAGGAGTTAACAAGACTAAACCTGCAAGCAAAGAGTTCTATATAGAACTCTTTGCCTGCAAGTGAGATCTGAATTCTGAAACCTATATAGCGTGTAGCCAATCGCCATATTGAGCGATTATTACGATTCGATTGTAAATTATAATTATATAGTTTGTTTGTGATTCCTGGTACAATGGATGAAATTTTTAATTCTGAGGAGTTCGGACATATTATGGAAGGTAAGTGAAGATTATATTACTTTCAGTACAAGGCATGATATTAGGTACAGAATATAGGTACAACGTATAACTTAGAAATTGTAGTAACCCCATTGACATGCCTGATTTTTGTTAAACTATCCTCCACATGAGCATTTATTCAGTCAAATTATAAGATTAGAATACATTGGTGTATTATTTAAAAGATTTAGATTAAACTGGTGAAGTATCGGTGAATAGTTTAATAAGGTAACACGGCGTATACAATTGTTATACACCTTGTTAGGTACTTACCTACTGATTTTTATTATTTTTTATAGAAAACGGAATTACAGTGGAGAATGTATTTGAATTAACTCCAGAGATTATCAAAGAGTTGTTCCCTAAAATTGGAACAAGGCTAAAATTTCTGAAAATCTTCAATTTGGAAAAACGCAAGGTACAATAATATGAGTTACTTCATTATTATTTCTCAATTTTGATTTAGCGAAAATTAGAATTATTTTATAAATAATGTACAAATTAATATAGCTATAGGTTTCTTCTTCGGGCTTCTTACTTTAATTTATATCAATATTAATAGATGTAGAATTAAATATAACTTTTTTATTGGCTATTGCTTAGAAAATTACAGCTCATGTACACCAAATTATGTCAGACTTAGCAATTATTAGGACTTGCTTGTATTTCATAGAAAGGAAAAATCTGTGTTATAACTTTGTCAATTTCAGTTGACCGTTACCAACCCTAGCGAGCTCACTACAGACTCTACTTTAGACTCTATTCAAATTGATACACCAATTATAATCAATCTTAATGAGGATGTGGAGAATATTGACAGAATGTCACTACAGGTTACACTACTTCAGTACATTGAAAACAATATTAACTGACTGGTTGATATATTTTCAGCTAGAAGATTGTGAAAACAAAGATATTGATAATTTTCCAGACTTTGATCTGAAAACTCTGCTAAGCACATCCCCTTTAGGAAAAAGTATCGTAAAATATTATTTCACGAATAATAGTCTGGATAGTATTAGAAGAAGAAGATTGACAGATATTATAATCAAACATATCTTTAATTATGTTATTAAACAGTAAGTAGATTGAATAAATGAATTAATGAATCTATAATTGATGATAATTTCTATTTTCAGCCGGCTCAAACATCAGGAATATAACATAATAACATCGAAAATTATTGCTTTATTTCCCTCTGAATCAGCAGCAACCTACTATGTGCCAGCCATAAGGAAGAGACATTCTGGCACTGGCAGGCCCATATTAGCTAAAGGAAAGTTAGTAGATAAATGCAGAAACCTATTGCACAGTTGTTCAGATGTTATTGCGGAGAGAAAGAGAAGTCTTTCAGAACCTATCGATGTAATTACGAAACAACAAAGGGTGGAATCTATTAGTGGTAAGTGACTTATTTAATTTTTTAATGATATAATTTTTTGTATCAGTATATTTTGATGTTGATGTCACTAGGCGTAGGTGAATCTTTGACATTCGATTTTGGTTAACTAGATTGTAACTTAACATTTATTGCTTTAGAGGATATCCAAAATGATATAATTTGGTTGAAAAATCGATCAGAACCTTGGGCACAAGTGATGATTAAATGGAATAATACATTTATAGCAAGACAAAACACAAATTTGGCAACTGTAGAACAGTTTATTGAGGAGTGGCCCATTCTTAAAGACTTACGAGCAGATATATTGGTGAGTGAAATCTATAGAGTATTTAAAAAAATATATTTGCAGTCACTAGTAATTGTGATAATAAATCCAACATCAATAGGCCATTAACATGAATCCTGTTCATGCAATTGATGGACACACCAAATGATTGCTCATTTATTTGTACATCACAGATGTTGGAAAGTAATCGCTACCTGTTAATGTATATTCTTCAATTTTCAGATAACTCTTGATTTTGATAAACTGTATCCAGAAAGTTCTCTTAAGCTAATACTTAATTGGGAACATTTTTTCCAGAACATTTTGCTTCTGAAGAGGAGTAATGTAAAAGATAATTATACATTGGAACTATTGTCCTTGATAGAGAGTGACATATCAGAAGGTAAAAAAGTTTTCAGTTATTTTTAGGCTTATATTGAAAGGTCTTGCATTTTAGAATCCCGATTTATAGTTCAACTATTAGGAATTTGCTATCTTATACCTCCAAAAGGGAGACTTCAAGTAGAAAAAACACATTGGAAGTTTTCAACAATAGAATCAGCAGAAGCCATTATTTGTCATGCTAAGGTAAGTAATTGAAACAAAATTCTGTAGGTGCATTTATTTACATATTTTATTTTTAGAATGCTGGAGATATTGAAAACATAATAACTCTTCAAAAAGAAAAAGCGTCCGTACATAAACAAACTGTACAGCCATATATTATTGTAGAGGGTCCTACTTTGACTGAAATCAATTCATCATACATAATAATAGACAAAATTAGATACCAGTTGGACTCGCCTCGAAGAGCATTTGATATTTGCTTTCAATTATTCCACGTGTTGAATGCAAAATATCCTCCTGCAGGAGAACACATCTATTTATTAATTCAGAAAGGTATTTACGGTATTAATTTGAAAAATGACAAAGTGATACCATATATTATGGATATTTTGGAACAAACTAGAAAGAATAATCTGATGCTTTAAAAATAGTAAATTTATATTGCAAATAAGTTTCACAATTTTGTATCGAAATTTATGTTGTGTGTTATATAATATGAAGTGTCGAGAATGTGGTAAATCTTTTTTACAAATAGACAAGTACATTGTTCATTTAGAATATTTGCATAAAATAAGTGATAATTATACTTGCCCCATAATAGGGTGCTGTCGAAATTTTCATCGCAGGTCATGCTTCAAAAAACATGTGTTATGTAGACACCTTTCTTCCATATCAAATACAGATAAGCATTCAAAACTTAAAAAATCAGTTTCAAAAATGGTTCATCTTCAAATTGACAGGATAGAAGATGCACTCCCTTCTAGTGAAAATGTTAGTGAAAAAGTTGATGACTTTGACATTTCTAAACATTACAACTTTTTTAAAACGGTATTAGATAACTCTATCGAAAAGTTTGTATCAATCCTACATAGTAAATTGATCATTCCAAAATTGTTAGTTCAAGAAATTATAGAAATGACGTCAAATATATTGTTTTCAGATTTAATAGACATGTTACTTAATTGTGTAATATTTATTATGAAAAAGTATTGTGTGTCTCAGTCAGAATTTTCGATAATTGTTAGTATGTTGCAAGCTCTAAGAAATCCATTTTTTAAAGTAAAAACTGAATTTAAAAGACTTAAACATTTCAAAAATTCAACTTTCTTTGTTACACCAGTTCAACATAAACTAGGGTTTTTACAACATCGTACTAAAAAAAAAGACATCTGTGTGAATTTAAATTTAAAGGATAGATTTAGTTATCATATTCCCATGAAATTAACACTTAAATACTTCCTTGAACTGCCGAAAGTCCTTGAAACTATACTTCAGTTCCAGACCAGTCTTGAGAAAAATGAAGTTGGTGTAATGCATAACATAGTTCATGGATCTCTATGGAAAGACAAAAGTAATATTTGTAATAAAATTGTGTTGCCACTGATTATATATTTCGATGATTTCGAGACAGGAAATGCATTAGGGAGTCATGCAGGTTGCTTTAAATTGGGCGCAGTATATTTTGCCATTGCGAACATTCCTCCCGAATTTGCCAGTAGATTAGAAAACATATTTTTAGTAGATTTGTTTCATAGCTCAGACAGGGTATTGTTTGGTAATAAAGCTGTCTTCAGTATTTTAATTGAAGAATTAACACAACTTGAGAATGATGGAATAGAAGTTTTGTTAGATAAAAGTTTTAGTAGTTCTGACGTGAAAATAATTCATTTCCGCTTAGCTTGCTTGGCTGGAGATAACCTTGGAATTCATACATTGTTAGGTCATGTAGAAAGTTTTTCAGCAACCTACTACTGTAGGTTTTGCGTAAGTACAAAAGACGAAATGAGTGTTCAGCATGTAGAAAATTTAGATAAAATTCGAAAGAAAGAGGATTATGAAACACATTTGGCAAACAAAAATATGGGAATTAAGGAGGAATGTGTTTGGAATAATATACCTAGTTTTCATATCTATCAGAACCTTACATGTGATATTATGCACGACTTCTTTGAAGGTGTTCACAGATATGATATGGCTAACATTATAAATGGATTAATAACTAAAGATTTCTTTTCATTGGAACTTTTAAATTCGAGAATAAAATATTTCAACTTTGATAAATCTGAAAAAAACATACCACCACCTTTAAAACAAACACATTTAGTAAATGGCTATTTAATTTGTTCAGCTGCTGAAATGTTGTACTTAGTAAGAAATCTAAGGTTTATTGTAGGGGATAAGGTGCCTGAAAATAATGAAATTTGGGATTTTTATATGTTGTTGCTTCAAATTACTGAAATTGTTACAGCTCCTTCTATATCTGTGGAAACTGTAGATTTGTTGAAAGTTTTAATTTCTGAACACAATACCCAATATGTTACAATTTTTTGTAAACAACTAAAACCGAAACATCATTTTTTAGTTCATTATCCCAGTATTCTCTTGAAAATTGGGCCACCCTCATACATATCTGCTATGAGATTTGAAGCTAAACACAAAGAACTTAAAGCTTGTTCAAATGCAGTACGTTGTCGTAAAAATTTACCATTCACGGTAGCACAAAAAATACAATTAAAATGCTGTTACAGATTAATGTCTAGAAAAGGTTTAGACAACGATGTCATTATTGGAAGTATCTATGAAAGTGACATTTCCGATATATTTGAATACAATGTCGGCAATAATAGTTCTGTGGTAAATTTTATTGTCATTAATGGAACTAGGTATGCTCCAAAAAGTATTTTACTTTATGATTATCAATATGATATTCCGCTATTTTGTGAAATAATTCATGTTTTAGTAGACACTAGTACCAGCAACAATAAATGCAAATTTATTTGCAAACTTTTGAAGACTTCACAGTTTAATTTACATTATCGTGCTTATTCTGTAACTAATCTAGAAAGCTTTATCTGCATTGGATTGACAGAGCTCTTTAGTGATGTTCCCAGTATCCTTCATAGAACTCTTGATGGATCAATTTTTGTTTCAAAAAGTTATTAGTTGATAATGTGTGAATTTTGTTTTAGTTTTTAACACTTTCTATTATAGAATTGTATTATTTTGTTATTTTTAATATAATATAACACATTTTTTGTTCTTGAATCAATTTTCTTTAACCTTCCTGCATAAATTAAAAAGTGTATGTGTTACGATTGATATATTATCGTCTATTAAGAAGTTGGTTACCTATATTTGCATTTGGATGAATCAGAGCCTGCTTCTCTTGATCAGAAACAATTTAGATCTTTCTATTCAAAATAATATTTTCTCAACCTGTCTAATATTCTTGTATAGTGGTTTAGGTTTTGAGAAACTCAAGTAAAGCATTGAAATGCTTGGAGTAAGAATAGACAAATATTTGACTAGATTATGAAAAATATTTTATTCAAAACCTAAATATTTTAAAACAAGATATATTCAATATTTCAATGAAAATATAATATTTTATTTGAAGAACGTTAGAATTATCGGCAAACATTTGATTTTTGGCAAAACATTATGAATTTCTTGAAATGAAGACTTTACAGTTTTGTGTTTAAATAATCATTTGTTAGAATCAAATAATTTACAATGATCAACCTAATATTATGAAACTTTGTTTTAATCATATATTTGTTTGGAAGAAGTATAAGATAATTTTATAACAAACTCATTAAATTTTGTTATAAATATAAGTATGATCAGATCTAATATTACGATATAAACTTATATTAATCTTCTTATAAGAATATATTTCTTTGCTTATATATGAAACGATCATTTATTTGACATAAATTTATTCTGTTTGAATGAAAACAAAATTTTTATGTGTGTAAGATGCAGTTTTTTATGTGCAACGCCTTTGTAAGGGTTTAGTCGGATGGTGCGTGGTAACCTTTATGTGAGGCGTACGGGCACCTTTAGGTTGTCACTGTGACAGACGTCGCTCTGGCAGTTGTAGGTTATATAGAGATGGGTACGCGTTTATAGAAACTTTTACTATTAGCACGTGTCACAAGTTATTCTATGGTTTGGATCGTATGTCACTTTGACATTTATTGGTTAGATAGATTGAGAGTGGTAGATATTCATAGAAGAGTATAAAATTGGAATGGAGTCAAATCTTAGTCGAAGGTATAGTTGTAGAGTACGTCACTTGGCCAATTCAAGGTTATATAATTCAATCATTGAAACTTCAAGTATTGCAAAAGAAAATGCTCATAAAATATAGTCGCTCTACAACTACATGGCTCCTCAAATACTATACAACAAATTAAAATATTGCAACTCCACTTTTTCAAAATTAAAATGTCTTTGAATCATTGATATTGTAAAATACAAATTTAATTAATTCATTGACGGAAGTACATTCTGATATTAACTTGTTTAAAAATCTTTGGCACATTATGAAAGAATCTACATATAGTTACTATAACAGTTACTTACTTATACGGATGTATCATTTTCATTACTTATTTGAATGAAAAGCAACTCTATTTTTCCAAAAGTACCTAACTATTTTAACTAAACAGAGGAAGGTACCTTATAGAAAACCGTTTATTTATCCAAAATTAACCATTTCAAAACAGTTTTCGAGCAGATTTGTGGCTATCACCACCTTCTAAAAGGTTCAAAGTTAACATTTCGACCATTGGCAAATTTATATCCTAATCCAGGAAACCCTCAAGTTCCAGTGAATACGATATGATTCCAGCAGGATGGAGCACCACCACATTACCAATTTAATGTCCGGCAGTACGATTGAATGGTCAGCGCGATCACCTGATCTTACATTATTAGATTTCTTTCTATGGGGATATGTGAAGACCATTGTGTACAAAACTAAACCTTTTGATTTAAATGACTTGAAAGAACGAATAACGCTTGTGATGAGGTCAATCACGCCTGATATGTTCAATAATGTTAGAAGACAGTTTTATTTAAGATTAGGAACATCTACTTTATTAAAATACATAGTTCTTTTTAGTGTTTTACATTTTATCACGTTTTGAATTACATTTTAGTTTTTGATTGTATTGTAGCGAATTTCGGTAACCACATGATTTTATTTTATTCTATGTTAATTGTTGCAATAAACTTGAAAGCGATAACATTTTTGAATGGAGAGACCTTTCAAACGATATATCACAAGCCTATACTTCCTATTTCAAAAATAGGGTGTTGTACCTGACATTCAGAGGGGGTTGAAGATAGGGGTCGCATTTTCACGTAGAAGGACGTCAATTTATAATTTAAATTTGACATGTTTCGGGATTTTTTTTAAATATGTATAGTAATCGAAATAATGAATTTATTCCGTTTGGCGTTTACACACTGTATAGACAACACCCATAAGCACTTTGAAAACTGTCACATTATCCTAATAATTCAATAAACTCAGCATTATACATATTTAAATTTAGTTCGATATAAATTGGAGGCATCGATAAAAGACTTGTTGAGAATTCTGACCACTGTTTATTCAAAGCAGAGGGTAGAGGTTCGTTCCAATGTTATTTTTTGAGCCATAGCCATAACCAATATAGGCCCCACCAATTCAAGAGGATCATAAAATTTGCAAACGAAACTTAAAATTTGTCTTTTGGTAAAATGACTATTCAAACATTGGGGTGGACAAACCATTTTGAATTTATCTAAGTTTACATCATAAAATAAACCTAAAGTTTCAAAAACCATATTAGCAGTATTCATATCAATGTCATCAAAATGCTGATTTTCAATTGATATGTCCTTAAGAAGTTTCTTCCTATTGGAACACCATTTATGTAGCTTGAATGTACCCAATTTTAAAAGTTCGATCAATTCATTTTATAATTAAGTATGATTTAATAAGATTTATACTATTGTTATCAAAGTTGTATTCTTGGAGCTTTTGCATCAACAGATCATGGGACACACAGTCAAAAGCCTTGGTAACGTCGAAAAAGGAGGCTTGCATGAACTTCTTTTCCTCAAAACATTCTCGAACATAGCTAGTAAGTTTGTTTATAGCAGCTGTAGTAGAAACATTGCTACGAAATCCAAATTGACATTTATTAAACCAATTATTTGCCTCAAAATAGTATGTTATTTGCCGTTTCAGCACAGTCTCAAAAATTTTGCCAAAGATGGGTGTAATTGATATTGGCCTATAGTTATCAACATCATCGCATAAGCCTTTTTTGTAAATCGGAACTACTTTAGATATTTTGAGGGAATCTGGAAAAATGTTAGAGGTGATACGTTGGTTTATAATTTTACATAGAGGAAAAACGATAAAATTTAGAATAGTTTTAAGTATTTTAACATTTATATTATAAGTGTCCTTGCTGGGACTATTATTTAAATTTGAAATTATATCTCTCATTTCATTGAAAGTAACTTCTATGAATTTAAATTCTGAATGGAAGACTGAATTAATTTTTTTTGTATAATCAATAGGATTATTTTGTAAAGGTGGAAGATTCTTGACAAGGGATTCTGCTATATTTGTAAAAAAAATATTTAAATCAGTGGCACAATGCCTTTTGCATATTTTTTGAATTGTTAATGTATTTATCGTTAGCTTCTTTTTTACTTTTATTAATGTCCTCACGATACCTTTTTTAAATTTATTAAGTGATTCATTGGAAACAATTTGTGGATTAGTTTTATTTAAACTGTTTGATAACTGCAATTTTTCTCTACTTTGTTTTAAGTTGTCATTGAACCAATGTATTTTAGGTATGTTAGGTTCGTTTTGTTTTATAAATTTTGTTTTCATTGGGAAGCTAGAATCACAGACATCTATTATCAGATTTAAAAAATGATCAAATTTGTTATTTACATTTATTTGAGAATTGTTTACAAATGACCAATGTACTTTATCTACATAATTATAAAGTTTAAAGAAGCCTTGTTCTGTTATTGGTCTGTAGGTTATTCTGATTTTATTATTTAATGATGTTTTGTTTTCCACTTCAAAATTAAATGATATAGCAAGATGATCAGATAAATTGAGATCTGTTACTGTTGCAACATAACAATTGCTGTTAAAATTGGTAAATATGTTATCAAGAGTTGCTCCGTTTCTAGTATAGTTATGAACAGTTTTATGTAGTCTGTAGGATTCAAACATATTACATAGTAACTGAGATTCTTTACTATCTGAATGGAAATGTACGTTAAAGTTCCCAGTTATTATAGTACCTTTGTGTAATGATAGCTTATTAAATGTTGCATCTAATCTATTTAAAAATATGTCAAAATCCCCAAGAGGTGAGCGATAGATTGTCAGTACCTGTATATTGTTGTACATTATACCTGCTATTTCAAAATGTATTTCATCAGATATTTCTTGAGTATCAAAGGCTAACGGAATTGCTTCTATGATATTACTTATAAAAATACCCACTCCCCCATGTTTATGCGTTGTTCTGCAAAAAGCTGAGAGATTTACAAAACCACTTATGTTCAGAGTGTTTATAATTCGTCAGATCCCAACCAATGTTCATTTATACAAAGTATATCATAACTTTTACCTATTAGAAAAGCTTCTAGTTCTGAAGTTTTGTCTCTTAGACATTGAATGTTATAACGTAAAATTTTAGAGAAGTTTGACATTTTAGAGGTATCGAGTTTGTTATTAGGTAATTGCTATTGATTTGTTTCCATTTCTAATTTTCGTTAATTATTTGAACTAACACTGGACAGTTATAATCGAATGGGGAATGATTCGAATTCAATTTTAAAGAGAATTTGTCATTTGCTTCTACACGGTTGGGACATCTGTTTGATTCACTATCACAATTAATACCAGATTGATCATGATTGCCACATTTCAAACAAACATTTTCTATTTTACAGTCTTTAGCACTATGACCAAAACCTGAGCAGTTATAGCACCTATAGATACCAAAATATTCATAGACAGAACATGCTCCAAACCGAATATATAAAGCTCCATTTTCAATGTGGAAACTGATATCATTAGGATATTATGTACTTATATGTTTGAAAAGTATTCATTTTAGATTTATTTAGTTTGTAATCGTTTTACATATAACATCAGAAGTAGGTAGATATATTAAATAAATTCAATTAATCCTTTGAATGGAGGGTAACTCTATTTCTTCAAAAGTACCTACCTATATAATAGTTAAATCAATAATTTTCTTACTTCTTGTGGAGTAACATACCTACATTACTATTTAAGTAATCGAAGATGACCCAACCCCCTTTTGGTTGTGATTTATTATTTGGAAAAGTTTCCCAGTAAAGAGAGTACCTAAATAGAACCAGTATGTAGGAGGGTATTCCTCTTTATAATGCAATTCGATAGCTACTCTGTACTTTGATAGTATTTTTAGTAGATGATGGTGATTATTCTTTATTTAGTGATATAGTTTATCCACAATGGGAACTCTTTTGATATGTTTATTAAATTTTCAAATGTAAAAGAAAAAACCTAAATAAAACCACCTATTTGTGAATGAACAAATACTTGAAATCAGACAATGATATATTATGCAAGTCTGTAACTATACCATTCTCTTTTCTGAAGTAAGATACAGTTACCACTTAAGTAATCGAAGGACAATACCTAAAACCCCAACACCCCTTAGGGTCTGATATATTATTTGGAAATCTTTCCTCAGTTGAAGTTAAAATGTTATTCGATAACTTTCAAATATAAATAAAAAAAAAATCAACCTTATCCAGTAAAAGAACTGCTCAATTACAGAGAATCTGTCAACTCTGATGCCTTTTGCTTGTCGAAAGGTCCTTTGTACTTTAATAGTATTTTTAGTGGATAATGGTGATTATTTCTTATTTAGTGATATAGTTTATCCACAATGTGAACTCTTTTATTATTTATTAAATTCTCAAATGTAAAAGAAAAAACCTAAATAAAACCAACTATTTGTGAATCAACAAATACTTGAAATCAGACAATGATATATTATGCAAGTCTGTAACTATACCATTCTCTTTTCTGAAGTAAGATACAGTTACTACTTAAGTAATCGAAGGAGAATACCTCCCACCTCTACCCCGTTAGGTCTGACATATTATTTGGAAATCTTTCCTCAGTTGAAGTTGAAATGTTATTCGATAACTTTCAATCAGATAATGTTGTTTGCAACTACTTTTGTATGTAAATCTCTCAAGCTGCTTTTTCAATTATTTTTAATGCTATTTGCATTATCTGTGAAGTTACTTTATGCTAGCTAGTTACAGTACAGAGAAATCAGAGGAAGGTATGTTATAATAAAAAAATTATTACCCGTTTTTCTCTTTTCAGCCCGAATCTATCTGATATATGTCAGGAATAACTGAATGAATGGAAGTATGTCATCATTAAACTTTACTCTAACCTGGGTTCTTTTCAAATATATATTTACAAAGCTCAATTTGAAGTATTGAAACTGTACAATCTATCATTTGTAAACTTTCCCGTCATCTCTCTTAATGTTGTATAACATCCATATAGTGATGTATACTTTGTCGAAAGTATACCTTGTGGCAGCAACTTCATTGTTGAAGACTTTTATAATCATTTTCATGCATGTACGTTTCCATACAATTTTGATAACGATTTGGTGAAATTTTTCCACCAACTGACATATGTATGAAATGATAGGTACATGTAAATTGAACATTGAATGCTTTCCTTTCCAAGAACATATGAAATACTCTTGTATACATCTTTCCTTATTCCATATAATTTATCCATATTTGGCATTGAATTCTTGAAAGATGTTATTATATGTATGTATCATAACGTTGTATCTACGTTCGAAATGTGAAATGACAATTTAGATCCTAATACATAATACACCATACACATGTATATGAAAATATCTTTATTGTATCTATAGTGACATTACTCGAGTACTTTGAAAGGCTTGTACTGTGAATTTGAAGTAATTCTGAGTGAATCCAATGATCGTGCTGCTACTGGAAGATGCTACGCTTACTGTAGAATATGACACATATCTTGTTATGTACCTTAGTAAATCAGTTGTACTAATATCGTAGATGATGTACATACCTTTCTTAATCGTTTTGTTATTCTTTCATCCCTATGTACTTTAGTTTGTTGCAAGAATATGTATGTAGGCACCATAATTGATATTCTCAATTTATCTATTTCTAAAATAAAATATGGAAAGTCTTATTGTTACACATTGTTCAGACATACCTCTAGAACGTTTTTTAATAGATGGGGCCCCACGTTCATATCTTATTTATGTAGTTTTATTGACTTTTAGTTAGAGACATGTTGTTTACTACATATAACTCCCAGACTATGAATAAGGTTAGATTTTGGTGAAATAAGACCATAGATTTGTTGCATAGCTTATTGAAAAGATTCTACAGTCGATATATATGCTATTTCGTGCCCCAAAGCTTCCAAGGATGTAGAAATGTACTTGTACCCCTAGGAAGTATACCTTCGTCCATGGACCATTTAGGAAGTTTCTGAGCAGTATATAGCTATTTAAGATCTCTTGGTATTATTTCTACATCGTTCCATTATACATACACCTCCAAAATCGGTTCTCTTCGTGAGTTATCACTTAATCCTTACATAGGTTACCGTCAAAACACGTCAAATCTTTATGATTTATTTTAAGCTACTTAGCGGCATTTTTGGGTTACGTCTTGGAATTAGTTTGGTGTCATATTAACATTATCGATGACGATCTTTCGAATGGTGAATTTTAATTGAACGTAGAGGCCCTAGTTTTTGATTTTGGAAAATTCCCGAGAAAATCTTGCAATATGGATGACAAAAATTGGTATTATATCGATTTGAATAAAAATATCCCCAACTCTTGTGTCAGATTAATTAATTTGACGTTTCTAAGAATGCCAAATTTCGCAATTTTATACGAAAGTTTAAACACTCAGATATCTTTAGCGCTTGAGGCTCCGGGATTTTCACTTGGCCTATCGAAATTAGAAGGTTCAAATTGTATAAAAACACAATTGCATGAAGGCCAAACCTCCTATGTAATAAGCTACGAACGAAATCATTTTGAAGTTTCCCTCGAGGAGCCCGCTCCGCGTAAGTTAGAGTTTATACATTTTACCTCGATCTTGTTAATTTGGGGCCGTTTCGTGGCCCGTGCGGCCGGCGCCAGCTGTAATAAAGTCTTTTTTGCTATGGGCCGCTAGCATTTATCCGCTTCGGGTATATTTTAGTAGCTGGAAAATTCCCTTTGGTACGTTGCACGTTAGACGTGCATAGGTGAGACCTGAGAGTACCTGTTTCTATTTTAATTAAATTTTCGTATTTAAAAGACATTTTGGGGCTCAAAAATGTGCCTATCCTATGACCCCGCTCATAATCTAACGACATGGAGCGAAAACGGCACGCCAAAAGTCCTCGTAAAGACGTTCTATGTACCGTAAATTTGCACTTTTCTAACTCGCGAGCTACGGGCTTCTAACGTGAACGTCATTCGATTTACGGAAAATTAACTATTTCAAAACAGTTTTCGACCCGGTTTGGGGCTATCACCACCTTTTAAAAGGTTCAAAGTTAACGTTTCAATCATTTTTCGAGCTCGCTGCGCTCGCTTCGTTTAGCTTGTCGTGTCCAAAGTTGACCGTCGATATGGTCGAAAATCGCATATTCCTAGTTTGATTTTTAGTAACTTGACTACCAACTTAAACTGCCGCTTATTCTAATACCGACTAGTTGATTTTACGGGCTACGCCCCGCTGACCAAGGCCCGCTGACGTACAGTTGTTTTCATGTGCAACGCCTTTTTGAGGGTTTAGTCGGATAGTGCGTGGTAACCTTTATGTGAGGTGTATGGGCACCTTTAGGTTGTCACTTGGACAAACGTCAACTTGACAGTTGTAGGTTACATAGATAAAATGCAAGGAACAACTGAGTAAATGGGAGTATTTCGTTATTGAATTTTAATCCTACTATACCTCTTTCTTTTATGGAGTAACAACATTACTATTCAAGTAATCGAAGGAGATGACCCCACCCCCTTTTGGATGTGACTTATCATTTGGAAAAGTTTCCCAGTAAAAAAAGTACCTAAATAGAACCAGTATGTAGGAGGGTATTCCTTCTTATAATGTTAATTAATAAATATTGTGCCAATTTGAAATTATGTATTTTCTCAACATGCTACCTACAATTGACTTCTATTTTTTCATAGCTCAAACAGCTATTCATACTATTTTCAATCCAAATTACATTCTCTGAGGAATGAGAAGAAGCTATTTTATAAAAAAATCTATAAGCCGTTGAAGAAACCTGAGCGTTTTGTCTATCTGAAGCAGAATGACATTCTCTTTTGAAGTACCTTAAGGATACACCTTCTTAGTATACCATTCGAAAAGATTTCTCAAACATATCGGTAGTAGAACCATTGTAAAAACCAATTCCCAGTCTTAAAACTGTTCGATTTACCCTTTTTGTTATAAATACAAAGATACAGAATTTATTCCTATTAGTAACTTGCAAAATGCAATTGTGTTTCGTTTGTACCTACAGGTCTCAAGCAAGTTTGTACATATCTATTTTTATTGCTAGATAGTCTCAGAGAAAGTTATGTTATAAAAAATCTACTACCCGTTGAGGAAGGATTTTTTCTCTTTTCAGCTCCGAATCTGATGTACTTATGCCAGGAATAATGAAGAAAAAGGGTGCATTTCATTATTAAGTTTTCCTCCTACCTTTATTCTTTTCATATATAAATTTGCAAAGCTCAATTTAAAGTATCGAAACTGTACCATCTATCCTTTGAATGTATTTCCGTCATATCTCTCAATATTGTATAACATCCATAAAGTGATGTATACTTTGTTGAAACTATACCTTGTGGTAGCAGATTAATTGTTTAACACTTTTATAATCATTTTCATGCATGTAACATCAGTTTTGGTGAAATTTTTCCTCCAACTGACATATGTATAAAATGATACATCATGTAAATTGAACATTAAGAATGCTTTCCTTTCCAATAACATATGAAATACTCTTGTATACATCTTTTCCTTCCTTTATTTCATATGATTTAGGCCTAATTAGCATCCGATTCCTAAAAGATGCTATTATATCATAACCTTGGATCTACGTTGAAAATGTGAAATGTCAATTTAGATCCTGAAACATAATAAACCATACACATATATGAAAATGTCTTTATTGTAACTAAAATAACATTATTTGAATACTTTGAAAGGCTTGTACTATGAATTTGAACTAATTATGAGTGAATCCAATGTTCGTGGTGCTACATAACTCTGGACGATGCCACGTGTATAGTAGAATATGACAGATATCTTGTTATTTTCCTCGAAAATTTATTGTACCCTTCTCGTAGATGATGTAGATACCTTTCCAAATCGTTTTTGTGTTTCTTTCAATCCTTATGAACTTTAATTTGTTCAAGAATATGTGTGTAGGTTAAACGTTGATAAATGATTTGTATCTTCATATCTAAAATCAAATATGTTAGCGCTATTGTTAAACATTGCTTAGACTTACCTTTAGAGAGTTTTTTGATAGATGAGGACCCCGATTTATATCATATTCAAGTACTTTTGAACGGAAACATGATGTTTACGATATACATCTGACAGTTGGTTAATATGTTGAGACATCGAAGTGTGAGACCATAGAGGTCTGTTCGTGCTCATTTTAATGGAATTCACGTCCGTAGATCTGATTTCAGTGGGCCCCAGTAGTCTATAGATGTAGAAATGTACTTGTAGCGCTAGGAAGGATATCTTCGTCCATGGACCATTTTGGACACTTATACGCCGTATACAGCTTTTATTATTGCTTATACTTCATTTCATCATACAAACACCCCCGAAATTGATCATTTTCGTAAATTATCATCTAGATTGTCGCCAAACGACGTCGAATCTTTACGATTTATTTTAAGGTACTTAGCGGCATTTTTAGGGGTGCCAAAAACAACCACCAAAGTTCACCCGGAGTAAATCGATGACGATCTTTCCGATGGTGAATTTTAATTGAACGTAGAGGCTTTACTTTTCGATAAAAAAATTCCTCCAAGATAATTTTAAATATGGCCGACAAAAATTGGTACCGAATGGATTTGAATAAAAATATCCCCAAATCTTGTGTCAAATTAATTAATTTGAAGTTTCTGAAATTGCGAAATTTCGCAATTTTATACGAACGTGGAAACACACACAACTCTTTAGCGCGTGAGGCTCCGGGATTTTCACTTGGTCTATCGAAATTAGAAGGTTCGAATTGTATAAAAACACAATTGCATGAAGGCCAGATGTCCTACGTAATTAGTTACGAACGGAAACATTTTGACAAATGCCTCGAGGAGCTCGCTACGTTTCAGTTAGAGTTTATACATTTTACCTCGGTCTTGTTAATTCGGGGCCGTTTCTTGTCCCGTGCGTGCGGCGCCAGTTGTAATAAAGTCTTTTCTGCTATGGGCCGCTAGCTTTTACCCGCTTCGCGTATATTTTAGTAGCTAGAAAATTCCCTTCGGTGCTTCGCACGTCAGACGTGCATAGCTGAGATCTGAGAGTACCTGTTTCTATTTGAATTGAATTTTCGTATTTAAAAGACATTTTGGGGCCCGAGACTATGCTATTAAGTTGACCCGGTTCATAATCTAACGACATGGATCGAAAACCGCACTCCAAATGTCCCCTTAAAGTCGTAGGAGGGAGCACTATTTTTGCACTTTTCTAACTCGCGTGCTACGCGCTTCTCGCGTGAACGTCATTCGATTTACGGAAAATTAACTATTTCAAAAGAGTTTTCGACCCGGTTCGGGGCTATCGCGACCTTTTAAAAGGTTCAAAGTTAACGTTTCAATCATTTTTCGAGCTCGCTGCGCTCGCTTCATTTAGCTTGTCGTGTTCAAAAATGTTCGTCGATTAGGTCGAAAATCGCATATTCCTAGTTACATTTTTAGTAACTTTGACACCAACCTAATAAGCCGCTTATTCTAATACCGACTAGTTGATTTTACGGGCTACGCCCCGCTAAGATGCAGTTTTTTATGTGCAACGCCTTTGTAAGGGTTTAGTCGGACAGTGCGTGGTAACCTTTATGTGAGGCGTACGGGCACCTTTAGGTTGTCACTTGGACAAACGTCAACTTGACAGTTGTAGGTTACATAGATATAATGCAAGGAACAACTGAGTAAATGGGAGTATTTCATTATTGAATTTTAATCCTACTATACCTCTTTCTTTTATGGAGTAACAACATTACTATTCAAGTAATCGAAGGAGATGACCCCACCCCCTTTTGGAAAAGTTTCCCAGTAAAAAAAGTACCTAAATAGAACCAGTATGTAGGAGGGTATTCCTTCTTATAATGTTAATTAATAAATATTGTGCCAATTTGAAATTATGTATTTTCTCAACATGCTACCTACAATTGACTTCTATTTGTTCATAGCTCAAACAGCTATTCACACTATTTTCAATCCAAATTACATTCTCTGAGGAATGAGAAGAAGCTATTTTATAAAAAAATCTATAAGCCGTTGAAGAAACCTGAGCGTTTTGTCTATCTGAAGCAGAATGACATTCTCTTTTGAAGTACCTTAAGGATACACCTTCTTAGTATACCATTCGAAAAGATTTCTCAAACATATCGGTAGTAGAACCATTGTAAAAACCAATTCCCAGTCTTAAAACTGTTCGATTTACCCTTTTTGTTATAAATACAAAGATACAGAATTTATTCCTATTAGTAACTTGCAAAATGCAATTGTGTTTCGTTTGTACCTACAGGTCTCAAGCAAGTTTGTACATATCTATTTTTATTGCTAGATAGTCTCAGAGAAAGTTATGTTATAAAAAATCTACTACCCGTTGAGGAAGGATTTTTTCTCTTTTCAGCTCCGAATCTGATGTACTTATGCCAGGAATAATGAAGAAGAAGGGTGCATTTCATTATTAAGTTTTCCTCCTACCTTTATTCTTTTTATATATACATTTGCAAAGCTCAATTTGAAGTATTGAAACTGTACAATCTATCATTTGTAAACTTTCCCGTCATCTCTCTTAATGTTGTATAACATCCATAAAGTGATGTATACTTTGTTGAAACTATACCTTGTGGTAGCAGATTAATTGTTTAACACTTTTATAATCATTTTCATGCATGTAACATCAGTTTTGGTGAAATTTTTCCTCCAACTGACATATGTATAAAATGATACATCATGTAAATTGAACATTAAGAATGCTTTCCTTTCCAATAACATATGAAATACTCTTGTATACATCTTTTCCTTCCTTTATTTCATATGATTTAGGCCTAATTAGCATCCGATTCCTAAAAGATGCTATTATATCATAACCTTGGATCTACGTTGAAAATGTGAAATGTCAATTTAGATCCTGAAACATAATAAACCATACACATATATGAAAATGTCTTTATTGTAACTAAAATAACATTATTTGAATACTTTGAAAGGCTTGTACTATGAATTTGAACTAATTATGAGTGAATCCAATGTTCGTGGTGCTACATAACTCTGGACGATGCCACGTGTATAGTAGAATATGACAGATATCTTGTTATTTTCCTCGAAAATTTATTGTACCCTTCTCGTAGATGATGTAGATACCTTTCCAAATCGTTTTTGTGTTTCTTTCAATCCTTATGAACTTTAATTTGTTCAAGAATATGTGTGTAGGTTAAACGTTGATAAATGATTTGTATCTTCATATCTAAAATCAAATATGTTAGCGCTATTGTTAAACATTGCTTAGACTTACCTTTAGAGAGTTTTTTGATAGATGAGGACCCCGATTTATATCATATTCAAGTACTTTTGAACGGAAACATGATGTTTACGATATACATCTGACAGTTGGTTAATATGTTGAGACATCGAAGTGTGAGACCATAGAGGTCTGTTCGTGCTCATTTTAATGGAATTCACGTCCGTAGATCTGATTTCAGTGGGCCCCAGTAGTCTATAGATGTAGAAATGTACTTGTAGCGCTAGGAAGGATATCTTCGTCCATGGACCATTTTGGACACTTATACGCCGTATACAGCTTTTATTATTGCTTATACTTCATTTCATCATACAAACACCCCCGAAATTGATCATTTTCGTAAATTATCATCTAGATTGTCGTCAAACGACGTCGAATCTTTACGATTTATTTTAAGGTACTTAGCGGCATTTTTAGGGGTGCCAAAAACAACCACCAAAGTTCACCCGGAGTAAATCGATGACGATCTTTCCGATGGTGAATTTTAATTGAGCGTAGAGGCTTTACTTTTCGATAAAAAAATTCCTCCAAGATAATTTTAAATATGGCCGACAAAAATTGGTACCGAATGGATTTGAATAAAAATATCCCCAAATTTTGCGTCAAATTAATTAATTTGAAGTTTCTGAAATTGCGAAATTTCGCAATTTTATACGAACGTTGAAACACACACAAGTCTTTGGCGCGTGAAGCTCCGGGATTTTCACGTGGCCTATCGAAATCAGAAGGTTCGAATTGTATAAAACCACAATTGCATGAAGGCCAGATGTCCTACGTAATTAGTTACGAACGGAAACATTTTGACAAATGCCTCGAGGAGATCGCTACGCTTCAGTTAGAGTTTATACATTTTACCTCGGTCTTGTTAATTCGGGGCCGTTTCTTGTCCCGTGCGTGCGGCGCCAGTTGTAATAAAGTCTTTTCTGCTATGGGCCGCTAGCTTTTACCCGCTTCGCGTATATTTTAGTAGCTAGAAAATTCCATTCGGTGCTTCGCACGTCAGACGTGCATAGCTGAGATCTGAGAGTACCTGTTTCTATTTGAATT
Organism: Endomychus coccineus; assembly: GCA_958510875.1. Classification (NCBI taxonomy): domain Eukaryota; kingdom Metazoa; phylum Arthropoda; class Insecta; order Coleoptera; family Endomychidae; genus Endomychus; species Endomychus coccineus. The sequence continues at coordinate 62,209,093 of OY294069.1, forward strand.
GAATTTTCGTATTTAAAAGACATTTTGGGGCCCGAGACTATGCTATTAAGTTGACCCGGTTCATAATCTAACGACATGGTTCGAAAACCGCACTCCAAATGTCCCCTTAAAGTCGTAGGAGGGAGCACTATTTTTGCACTTTTCTAACTCGCCAGCTACGCGCTCCTCACGTGAACGTCATTCGATTTACGGAAAATTAACTATTTCAAAAGAGTTTTCGACCCGGTTCGGGGCTATCACGACCTTTTAAAAGGTTCAAAGTTTACATTTCGATCATATTACAGGCTCGCTCTGCTCGCCTCATTTAGCTTGTCCGGTCCAAAGTTGACGGTGAAAATCGCATATTCCTAGTTAGATTTTTAGTAACTTTACTACCAACCTAATAAGCCGCTTATTCTAATACCGACTAGTTGATTTTACGGGCTACGCCCCGCTGTTAACAGTTTTTTATGTGCAACGCCTTTTCGAGGGTTTAGTCGGATAGTGCGTGGTAACCTTTTGGTGAGGCGTATGGGCACCTTTAGGTTGTCACTGTGACAGACGTCGCTCTGGCAGTTGTAGGTTATATAGAGATGGGTACGCGTTTATAGAAAATTTTACTATTAGCACGTGTCACAAGTTATTCTATGGTTTGGATCGTATGTCACTTTGACATTCATAGGTTAGATAGATTGAGAGTGGTAGATATTCATAGAAGAGTATAAAATTGGAATGGAGTCAAATGTTAGTCGAAGGTATAGTTCTAGAGTACTCTTTGGAATTTGTGACGTACGTCACTTGGCCAATTCTAGGTTATATAATTCAATCATTGAAACTTCAAGTATTGCAAAAGAAAATGCTCATAAAATATAGTCGCTCTACAACTACATGGCTCCTCAAATACTATACAACAAATTAAAATATTGCAACTGTACTTTTCAAAATTAAAATGTCTTTGAATCATCGATATTGTAGAATACAAATTTAAAGCAACTCTATTTCTTCAAAAGTAGCTACCTATTTACAGTAAACAGAGGAAGATACACTATTGAAAACCGTTTATTTTCTCTGTACGCAGAAAAATTACATTCCATTTGGAACAACTTGGCTCCTAGAATACTTTGCAACAAATTAAAATATTTGCAACTTTACTTTGAAATTAAATGTCTTTGAATCATTCATCTTCCTTTAGAGAATGCAACTTTTCAAATGTAAGGAGTCTTGTACCTGGAGTGTTCTTACCACTACAGTAATAACAATACCTTAGTTTTTATTTTGTTGAATGATTCCTTGTTCTCTTAATTAATAACTATTGTTTCCTGTTATTTACTCATTTTGGTTCTTGGAATGTTGTTGATATAATAATTAAATCAATAATTTTCTATGTACCTAAAGCGATAGTACAGTGGCTCACTAAATTAATAAACATAAAACACGGTCGTACATACAGGTCCGGAAACTCTATGGTTGACATGAGTCGCTTACGCGTCGTCAAACTCGTAGTCCCTCGCTCAGTCACCAGCTGGCACTTGGATCACGACGTGGTAAAACGATTTTGAAAACGCAGATATGCCTTGTATTTACAAGTCAACTGACAATTTTCAGAAAATACTCCTACGTGGCGTCTTTTGGTACTACGCGAAAGTCATAAAACAATAGATCAGATGTAAAGAATATTAAATTAAAAGTCACAGATAAAATAGCAACATATGTGAAACATTACATAACTGAAATGGACAATGATATACGCAACTATACTACTAATATTGTTATTAATTTATATAAATTCGATAGGGAGCCTCCCGATTGATGCAAAACTGATAAACTATGCTGACGACACAGTTATTATATTCAGTGATAGATATTCACATTCACTCATGAATGAAGCTACATGTGGTCTTAGTACTGTGAATTGTTGGTTACAATCAAACAAACTCACCCTTAATTCAAATAAAACTAAATTCATAAGTTTCTCAATCACGAACGTTAGTGAATGCAATAACGTAAACAAACTATACATCCATACGAACTGTGAATGTGAAAATTACATACAAGCTGCAGACCACATTAAATATCTTGGTATAATCATTGACAAAAATCTTAGGTGGAATATTCAAGTAGAACATTTAGCAAGCAAAGTAAGAAAACTAATTTCTAAATTTTACCAAATAAGAGAATACATGCGTATGCTTAAAAATATATACAAAGCTCTGGTGGAATCTTTATTGAAATATGGCATCGAAGCGTGGGGGGTCTATATAAAAATGCAATGGAACCTCTTAATGTTGTACAAAATTACGTCTTAAAAATAATATTAAACAAATCTAAAAGATTTTCTACGCAAACAAATGAATGTGCTAAAAGTAAGAACACTTTACATATATCAATGTCTAATCTACATGCATCTAAAAGTGGAAACTAAGTGCATAGATCATGCCTATCACACAAGAGCAGCTTACAATGAAGAAATCAAAATTAATAAATTCGCCAAAAGAAAATGTCAAAATAGTATTTCCTTCAACGGATCAAAAGTCTATAACAAACTTCCGTTAGCATTGAGATCAATTAATAATGATGTTAAAAGATTCAAATATGAAGTCTATACTTATCTCATTGATAACGCCCACATAATTTGTGAGTTGTCTCAGCGTTTCTTAATTATTGTTATATTGCTCACTCGAAATATCAATTATATTTATTATCTGACTATTAAATCGTAATATATAATATTCAATTATCTACTGTACTGTTGTAATAAATTACAACTATATATACTCCTCTCTTTTCTGAAGTTACATATAGCCTACTATTTAAGTAATCGATGGAGAATACCTCACCCCCTCCTGGTTGTGGTATATTATTTGGAAACGTTTTCCAATTGAAGAAAGTACCTACCAGTATGCAGGAAGGTTTTTACTTTTCATAATGTAATTCGACATGACTTTCAAAATTAAATAAGAAAGTAAAATACAGAGTACATCCAACTCTGATGGTGCATGCTGTTAATCGAAAGGTCCTCAGTATTTTAATAGTATTTTTAGTGGATACGGAAGATTATTTCTTATTCTCAGTGAAGTCTCTTATAGTTTATTGATTTATGTTCTTAAATATTGAAAGTTGATAGCTTCAAACACCAGATCAAGTTGCAAGTGCCAATTGTAGATCATATAATACAATGACCTTCGATTATTGTAATACGACGTTGTGAACAAAATGTTTGAAAAAAATACTCGCTCTACTACTTCACTGAATTTGAAAACAACTTGGATTTACTTTGCTCCTAGAATACTATAGACAACAAATATGAAATGTTGCAACTCTATTAACTTTTTCAAAAGTGAAAGGTGTCTTTGAATCATTCAACTTCATACAAAGAAAATAGAAATTTAATTAATCATTTGAATGAAGGGTAACTCTATTTCTTCAAAAGTAGTTACCTACCTACATAATACTTAAATCAATAATTTTCTCACCTCTTATGGAGTAACATACAGTACTATTTAAGTAATCGAAGAAAATTACCCCACCCCCTTTTGGTTGTGACTTATTGTTTGGAAAAGTTTCCCAGTAAAGAAAGAACCTAAATAGAATCAGTATGTAGGAAGGTTTTTACTTCTCATAACGTAATTCGATATAACATTATTATATAAATAAGAAATAATCAACCTTATCCCGTAAAAGAACTGTTAAAAGTACAGAGGAGCTTCCAACTCGGATGGTGCATGCTGCTAGTCGAAAGGTCCTCAGTATTTTAATAGTATTCTTAGTGGATAAGGGTGATTATTCACAGTGTTATAGTTTATACACAATGTGAACTCTTTTATGGGTTATTGGATTTTCATATGTCTTGAACCCACCTTGAAAACAAACAATGTTATTTGCAAATTTGTAACTATACCCCCTATTTTCTGTGGTATCTAGCAAATAGCTACACTTCAAATAATCGAGGGAGAACCTCCACCCCTTCTTGGTTGAATATAAGAATACAATAAGAATAATTTTTATTTTACCTTATTGTAAGATACAATAAATTTACAATAAGAGAAATAATTGCATTGAGTATAGTAGTTTATGTGACATTTGTAAAATAAAAGAAAAATTGGAATCCCATGTAAATTCTCATTGGAATTTGTTTTATGGGAATAGAGTTGTAAAAAGTTAGGATAAGTACCATTAATTAGTATTTAGCAATATAACAACCAGATATAAACAAAACGTATACCTATACATACATAAATACATAGATAATTAAATAAGTAGGTAAATAAGTAGACCAATTATTGAGGATCAGAACAAAAATTCAAAAAGCGTATAAGAAATTTTTTAAAAGAATTAAGTGAGGGAATGAGTGGTTTATTAGTGATTTGAAGTAAAAATTTAGGGAACTTATAAACAGAGTTTAACATATATGTTATGATTAAGTAAAAGAGTCTAGCACCAATAACAATAATAATTGGATTCTAGCAAAACTATTAAGCAGAATTAATACAATGTAAAACGGTATTTATCTAAATGAAATCCTTTCTGTAAGATATGTTTTTTTATTTTATTTTTAAAGGCCTTAGTAGGTCCGTTGACATTTTTCAACTCTGCTGGTGGTTGATTCCAATGTCTTGGCCCTAAATATGTAAATGTACTTTGCATTATCGTTTTATGACATCTTGTCACCAATAAGTCATTTTTTACACCTTTAATATGATTTGTATTTAATGCTAGTAAAGTGGAATAGTGATCTGTTATGGTTGTCTTTATGATAGCAGCAGTAAATTCTGTATAAAGTTTATTTTTCATTTAAATATGATCAATACAAGATTAGCTTGTATTGCTTTCCCTCTTTTCTCAAACAATGTCCTATGCTGCTTTGTAATTGTACCCTCTAATTCTCAACATTCTAACAAATAGGTACACACAATTACCTCTCCTTGTAAGAAAAAAAATTGTAATACCTACCTTATGAATATCAAGCTAATTAATTTTCAGCATTGCCATGCTAAATGCAATACAATTTTGTATGTTTATCTCTCAAGCTGCTTTTTCAATTATTTTCAATGCTATTTGCAGTATCTGTGAAGTTACTTTATAAAAAAAACATCAATCGTACCATAAAACTTCTTATGAATATTGTGCTAGTATTTTCTTAACATGCTACCTACAATTGACTTCTATTTGTAGATAGCTCAAGCAGCCTTTTACTTTATTTTCAGTCCAAATTACAGTCTCTGAGGAATGAGAAGAAGCTATTTTATAAAAAAATCTATTAGCCGTTGAGGAAGCCTAAGCATTTTGTCTGTCTGAAGCAGAATGACATTCTCTTTTGAGCTACCATAAGGATACACCTTCTCAGTCAGTATGCCATTCGATAAGATTTCTCAAACATATCGGTAGCAGAACCATTGTAAAAACCAATTCCCAGTATTAAAACTGTACGATCTACCCTTTTTGTTATAAATACAAAGATACAGAATTTATTCCTATTAGTAACTTGCAAAATGCAATTGTGTTTTGTTTGTACATCTCTCAATCAAGTTTGAACATCTCTATTCTGAATGCTACATAGTCTCAGAGGGAGTTATGTTATACAAAATTTACTTCGAATTTGATATATGCCAGGAATAATGAAGTGAAAGGAAGCATTTCATTATTAAGTTTTCCCCTTACCTTGATTCTTGTTACATATGCATAAGCAAAGTTCAATTTGAAGTATTGAAACTGTACGATTCATCCTTTGGATGCCTTCGTCTCTTAATGTATCAAAATATCCATAAAATGATGTATACTTTGTTGAAAGTATACCTTGTGGTAGCAAATTAATTGTTCAACACTTTCATAATCATTTTCATGCATATAACATCCATACAATTGGTTTTGGTGAAATTTTTCCACCAACTGTCATATGTACCTATGAAATGAGTGAATTGAACATTAAGAATTCCTCCCTTTCCAAAAACATATGAAACACTCTTGTATACATCTTTTCCTTTCCTTATTCCATATAATTTATCCATATTTGGCATTGAATTCTTGAAAGATGCTATTATATGTATCTATCATAACGTTGTATCTACGTTCGAAATGTGAAATGACAATTTAGATCCTAATACATAATACACCATACACATGTATATGAAAATATCTTTATTGTATCTATAGTGACATTACTCGAGTACTTTGAAAGGCTTGTACTGTGAATTTGAAGTAATTCTGAGTGAATCCAATGATCGTGCTGATACTGGAAGATGCTACGCTTACTGTAGAATATGACACATATCTTGTTATGTACCTTAGTAAATCAGTTGTACTAATATCGTAGATGATGTACATACCTTTCTTAATCGTTTTGTTATTCTTTCATCCCTATGTACTTTAGTTTGTTGCAAGAATATGTATGTAGGCACCATAATTGATATTCTCAATTTATCTATTTCTAAAATAAAATATGGAAAGTCTTATTGTTACACATTGTTCAGACATACCTCTAGAACGTTTTTTAATAGATGGGGCCCCACGTTCATATCTTATTTATGTAGTTTTATTGACTTTTAGTTAGAGACATGTTGTTTACTACATATAACTCCCAGACTATGAATAAGGTTAGATTTTGGTGAAATAAGACCATAGATTTGTTGCATAGCTTATTGAAAAGATTCTACAGTCGATATATATGCTATTTCGTGCCCCAAAGCTTCCAAGGATGTAGAAATGTACTTGTACCCCTAGGAAGTATACCTTCGTCCATGGACCATTTAGGAAGTTTCTGAGCAGTATATAGTTATTTAAGATCTCTTGGTATTATTTCTACATCGTTCCATTATACATACACCTCCAAAATCAGTTCTCTTCGTGAGTTATCACTTAATCCTTACATAGGTTACCGTCAAAACACGTCAAATCTTTATGATTTATTTTAAGCTACTTAGCGGCATTTTTGGGTTACGTCTTGGAATTAGTTTGGTGCCATATTAACATTATCGATGACGATCTTTCGAATGGTGAATTTTAATTGAACGTAGAGGCCCTAGTTTTTGATTTTGGAAAATTCCCGAGAAAATCTTGCAATATGGATGACAAAAATTGGTATTATATCGATTTGAATAAAAATATCCCCAACTCTTGTGTCAGATTAATTAATTTGACGTTTCTAAGAATGCCAAATTTCGCAATTTTATACGAAAGTTTAAACACTCAGATATCTTTAGCGCTTGAGGCTCCGGGATTTTCACTTGGCCTATCGAAATTAGAAGGTTCAAATTGTATAAAAACACAATTGCATGAAGGCCAAACCTCCTATGTAATAAGCTACGAACGAAATCATTTTGAAGTTTCCCTCGAGGAGCCCGCTCCGCGTAAGTTAGAGTTTATACATTTTACCTCGATCTTGTTAATTTGGGGCCGTTTCGTGGCCCGTACGGCCGGCGCCAGCTGTAATAAAGTCTTTTTTGCTATGGGCCGCTAGCATTTATCCGCTTCGGGTATATTTTAGTAGCTAGAAAATTCCCTTCGGTGCTTCGCACGTCAGACGTGCATAGCTGAGACCTGAGAGTACCTGTTTCTATTTGGATTAAATTTTCGTATTTAAAAGACATTTTGGGGCCCGAGACTATGCTATTAAGTTGACCCGGTTCATAATCTAACGACATGGATCGAAAACCGCACTCCAAATGTCCCCTTAAAGTCGTAGGAGGGAGCACTATTTTTGCACTTTTCTAACTCGCGTGCTACGCGCTTCTCGCGTGAACGTCATTCGATTTACGGAAAATTAACTATTTCAAAACAGTTTTCGACCCGGTTTGGGGCTTATGCGACCTTCTAAAAGGTTCAAAGTTAACGTTTCAATCATTTTTCGAGCTCGCTGCGCTCGCTTCGTTTAGCTTGTCGTGTTCAAAAATGTTCGTCGATTAGGTCGAAAATCGCATATTCCTAGTTTGATTTTTAGTAACTTGACTACCAACCTAATAAGCCGCTTATTCTAATACCGACTAGTTGATTTTACGGGCTACGCCCCGCTAAGATGCAGTTTTTTATACGCAACGCCTTTGTGAGGGTTTAGTCGGATGGTGCGTGGTAACCTTCATGTGAGGCGTATGGGCACCTTTAGGTTGTCACTGTGACAGACGTCGCTCTGGCAGTTGTAGGTTATATAGAGATGGGTACGCGTTTATAGAAACTTTTACTATTAGCACGTGTCACAAGTTATTCTATGGTTTGGATCGTATGTCACTTTGACATTTATTGGTTAGATAGATTGAGAGTGGTAGATATTCATAGAAGAGTATAAAATTGGAATGGAGTCAAATCTTAGTCGAAGGTATAGTTGTAGAGTACGTCACTTGGCCAATTCTAGGTTATATAATTCAATCATTGAAACTTCAAGTATTGCAAAAGAAAATGCTCATAAAATATAGTCGCTCTACAACTACATGGCTCCTCAAATACTATACAACAAATTAAAATATTGCAACTCCACTTTTTCAAAATTAAAATGTCTTTGAATCATTGATATTGTAAAATACAAATTTAATTAATTCATTGACGGAAGTACATTCTGATATTAACTTGTTCAAAAATCTTCGGCACTTTAAGAAAGAATTACATATAGTTACTATAACAGTTACTTACTTATACGGATATTAATCGAGTATCATTTTCATTAATTATTTGAATGAAAAGCAACTCCATTTCTTCAAAATTAGCCACCTATTTAAAGTAAACAGAGGAAGATACCTTATAGAAAACCGTTTATTTTCTCTGTACGCAGAAAAATTACATTCCATTTGCAACAACTTGGCTCCTAGAATACTTTGCAACAAATTAAAATATTTGCAACTCTACTTTGAAATTAAATGTCTTTGAATCATCCATCTTCCTTTAGAGAATGCAACTTTTCAAATGTAAGGAGTCTTGTACCTGAAGTGTTCTTACCACTACAGTAATAACAATACCTTAGTTTTTATTTTGTTGAATGATTCCTTGTTCTCTTAATTAATAACTATTGTTCCCTGTTATTTACTCATTTTGGTTCTTGGAATGTTATTGATATAATAATTAAATCAATAATTTTCTATGTACCTAAAGCGATAGTACAGTGGCTCACTAAATTAATAAACATAAAACACGGTCGTACATACAGGTCCGGAAACTCTATGGTTGACATGAGTCGCTTACGCGTCGTTAAACTCGTAGTCCCTTGCTCAGTCACCAGCTGGCGCTTGGATCACGAAGTGGTAAAACGATTTTGAAAACGCAGATATGCCTTGTATTTACAAGTCAACTGACAATTTTCAGAAAATACTCCTACGTGGCGTCTTTTGGTACTACGCGAAAGTCATAAAACAATAGATCAGATGTAAAGAATATTAAATTAAAAGTCACAGATAAAATAGCAATATATGTGAAACATTACATAACTGAAATGGACAATGATATAAGCAACTATACTACTAATATTGTTATTAATTTATATAAATTCGATAGGGAGCCTCCCGATTGATGCAAAACTGATAAACTATGCTGACGATACAGTTATTATATTCAGTGATAGATATTCACATTCACTCATGAATGAAGCTACATGTGGTCTTAGTACTGTGAATTGCTGGTTACAATCAAACAAACTCACCCTTAATTCAAATAAAACTAAATTCGTAAGTTTCTCAATCACGAACGTTAGTGAATGCAATAACGTAAACAAACTATACATCCATACGAACTGTGAATGTGAAAATTACATACAAGCTGCAGACCACATTAAATATCTTGTTTATATAAAAAATTCTCGGGAATTAGGTCACATTAGCACTCTGTTATAAATGTTCGTCTTTACGTACGTTTCGATCTCACGACCATCATCAGAAGACTTATTTTGTTAAAAAGGGGGTTAACTAAAACTAATTAGCACAAGCGTCCATATCGCACAATCTTCGATCAAAAAGCTCACGCCGTCGAAACGAACAGAACCACGAATAATCGAAAATTGTATCGTTAATATTAAAGTATAGATTTTTTTGTAACAAGAAACCACTGTTAAGTAATATTCTCATAATGTACAAACGCATATTGCTATGGTCTCAAAGCAACTGAAATTCGAAGCTATTTGTTTGTAATAACTCGACCCAGATGTAGATTTATGACGTACTTGAAAAGGTTTTAGACCTGCATTGGAATTTAGTTTACTTTAAGCGTTCTTCCTAAAATATACTTTTAACATTATAAAGACGTATGTAGGAATTTGCAAGAGTTTTAATTAATCAAGTTAGTATAAATCTGACTCAATCCCTGAATATCATTCCTATGATTTACAGAATTTGAATCCCTTTTTATGTGAATCATCTCCAGGATAGATCTTTTATAAAAATTGGTTTCTTTAGTTAAAATATTAACATTTTTGTAATCAAATTGATGGTTATAATCAAAACAGTGCTTAGCAAGGGCGGTGGAATTTTCTAAGTTATTATTTCTTGTGCTATACTTATGGCCATACATTCTTTTTTGTAAATATTGTTTAGAGATACCAGTATAGGTCCCATCACAATCTAAACAATTCAATTTATATACTGTGTGGGTTTGTTTATCTTTAGGTATTACAGGTTTTAGATTTGAGAAATATTTCCCAACACAGTTAGTAGGTTTATGCGCAACATTTATATCGTACTTTTTCAAACATTTCTTAATTTTTTCTGAGGTCTCCGGATTGTATGGTAAAGTTATATAATTGTTTGTATTACCTGTTATGTTATTTTTATAAGAAGAACCATTATAGATTTTGTTTATGTGCTAATTAGTTTTAGTTAACCCCCTTTTTAACAAAATAAGTCTTCTGATGATGGTCGTGAGACCGAAACGTACGTAAAGACGAACATTTATAACAGAGTGTTAATGTGACCTAATTCCCGAGAATTTTTTATATAATTCATACTGGGTCAAGAATCTTATTATATTATTAAACATCTTGGTATAATCATTGACAAAAATCTTAGGTGGAATATTCAAGTAGAACATTTAGCAAGCAAAGTAAGAAAACTAATTTATGCTTAAAAATATATACAAAGCTCTGGTGGAATCTTTATTGAAATATGGCATCGAAGCGTGGGGGGTCTATATAAAAATGCAATGGAACCTCTTAATGTTGTACAAAATTACGTCTTAAAAATAATATTAAACAAATCAAAAAGATTTTCTACGGATATTTTATACAAACAAATGAATGTGCTAAAAGTTGGAACACTTTACATATATCAATGTCTAATCTACATGCATCTAAAAGTGGAAACTAAGTGCATAGATCAAGCCTATCACACAAGAGCAGCTTACAATGAAGAAATCAAAATTAATAAATTCGCCAAAAGAAAATGTCAAAATAGTATTTCCTTCAACGGATCAAAAGTCTTTAACAAACTTCCGTTAGCATTGAGATCAATTAATAATGATGTTAAAAGATTCAAATATGAAGTCTATACTTATCTCATTGATAACGCCCACATATTTGTGAGTTGTCTCAGCGTTTCTTAATTATTGTTATATTGCTCACTCGAAATATCAATTATATTTATTATCTGACTAATAAATCGTAATATATAATATTCAATTATCTACTGTACTGTTGTGATAAATTATACGGCACAATACAAACCTCTTGGCGTTTAAGTGTCTATTTTCCTGTATTCACGTGATACCAGTTTTAGTTTCAATAAACATATTCTTATATTCTTAGGTATTCTTATTCTTATACTCCTCTCTTTTCTGAAGTTACATATAGCCTACTATTTAAGTAATCGATGGAGAATACCTCACCCTCTCCTGGTTGTGATATATTATTTGGAAACGTTTGCAACTCTATCAACTTTTTCAAAAGTGAAAGGTGTCTTTGAATCATTCAACTTCATACAAAGAAAATAGAAATTTAATTAATCATTTGAATGAAGGGTAACTCTATTTCTTCAAAAGTACCTACGTATATAATACTTGAATCAATGATTTTCTTATCTCATATGGAGTAACATACATTACTATCTAAGTAATCGAAGAAGATGTCCCCACCCCCTTTTGGTTGTGACTTATTATTTGGAAAAGTTTCCCAGTAAAGAAAGTACAGGCACCTTTGGGTTGTCACTCTGACATACGTTAACTTGACAGTTGTAGGTTACATAGAAATAATGCAAGGAACAACTGAGTAAATGGATGTATTTCATTATTAAACTTTAATCCTACCTTTATTCTTGTTATATATATATATATATTCTGCAAAGCCCAATTGTTAGTATTGAAACTGTACAATCTATACTTTGAATGCCATTTCGTTATTTGTGCTAACGTTATATAACATCCTTCAAATGATACACTTTGTGATGTCAAATTCATTTTTGACCACTTTCATAATCATTTCGATACAGATTAACATCCATATAATTAGTCTTGATTGATGAAATACTCTTGTATACATCTTCTTCATAGTTTATGTGTTACTATATAAATATGCTTTCGGCTACCTACATTGAAAATGTCAAATGACATTTTATATTTCTGAAACACAATACACCATGCACATGTATATAAAGAAAGATATCTTTATTGTAAATACAATAAAATTATACTAATACTACTTTAAAAGGCTTATACTATGAATCTGATGTGATTCTGAGTGAATCCATTGTACGTAGTGCTAAGTATCTCTGGAAGATGCTACGTATACTGTAGAATATGACAGATATCTTGATATCTTCCTTTAATATCTATAGTACCCTTCTCGTAAATGATGTACCTACATACCTTTCCAAATCGTTTTTGTGTTTCTTTCATCCCTATGAACTTTAATTTGTTCAAGAATATGTGTGTAGGTTAAACGTTGATAAATGATTTGTATCTTCATATCTAAAATCAAATATGTTAGCGCTATTGTTAAACATTGGTTAGACTTACTTTTAGAGAGTTTTTTGATAGATGAGGACCCCGATTTATATCATATTCAAGTACTTTTGGACGGAAACATGATGTTTACGATATACATCTGACAGATAGTTAATACGGGTAGTCACCAACGTGTGAGACCATAGAGGTCTGTTCGTGCTCATTTTAATGGAATTCACGTCCGTAGATCTGATTCCAGTGGGCCCCAATAGTCTATAGATGTAGAAATGTACTTGTACCGCTAGGAAGGATATCTTCGTCCATGGACCATTTTGGACACTTATACGCCGTATACAGCTTTTATTATTGCTTATACTTCATTTCATCATACAAACACCCCCGAAATTGATCATTTTCGTAAATTATCATCTAGATTGTCGTCAAACGACGTCGAATCTTTACGATTTATTTTAAGGTACTTAGCGGCATTTTTAGGGGTGCCAAAAACAACCATCAAAGTTCACCCGGAGTAAATCGATGACGATCTTTCCGATGGTGAATTTTAATTGAACGTAGAGCCTTTACTTTTCGATAAAAAAATTCCTCCAAGATAATTTTAAATATGGCCGACAAAAATTGGTACCGAATGGATTTGAATAAAAATATCCCCAAATTTTGCGTCAAATTAATTAATTTGAAGTTTTTGAAATTGCGAAATTTCGCAATTTTATACGAACGTTGAAACACACACAACTCTTTAGCGCCTGAGGCTCCGGGATTTTCACTTGGCCTATCGAAATTAGAAGGTTCGAATTGTATAAAAACACAATTGCATGAAGGCCAGATGTCCTACGTAATTAGTTACGAACGGAAACATTTTGACAAATGCCTCGAGGAGATCGCTACGCTTCAGTTAGAGTTTATACATTTTACCTTGGTCTTGTTAATTTGGGGCCGTTTCTTGCCCCGTGCGAGCGGCGCCAGTTGTAATAAAGTCTTTTTTGCTATGGGCCGCTAGCTTTTACCCGCTTCGCGTATATTTTAGTAGCTAGAAAATTCCCTTTGGTGCTTCGCACGTCAGACGTGCATAGCTGAGACTTGACACTACCCGTTTCTATTTTAATTAAATTTTCCTATTCAAACGACATTTTGGGGCCCGAAAATGTGCCTAAGCAACGGCCCCGATGGAAATCTAACGACATGGAGCGAAAACGGCACGCGAAAAGTGGTCGTACAGCCGTATTAGGTACAGAAAGTTTTCACATTTCCAACTCGCCAGCTACGCGCTCCTCACGTGAACGTCATTCGATTTACGGAAAATTAACTATTTCAAAAGAGTTTTCGACCCGGTTCGGGGCTATCGCGACCTTTTAAAAGGTTCAAAGTTTACATTTCGACCATTTTCCGGGCTCGAACCCGTCGCCAATTTTAGCTTGTCGGGTTCAAAAATGTACGTCGATTTGGTCGAAAATCGCATATTTTTAGTGAGTTTTCTAGGAACTTGCGTACCAACTCAATAAGGCCAGTATTATTGTTGACTAGTTGATTTTACGGGCTACGCCCCGCTGACGTACAGTTGTTTTTATGTGCTACGCCTTTGTAAGGGTTTAGTCGGATGGTGCGTGTTTACCTTTATGTGAGGCGTATGAGCACCTTTAGGTTGTCACGATGACAGAAGTCACTTTGGCAGTTGTAGGTTATATAGAGATGGGTACGCATTTATAGAAACTTTTACTATTAGCACGTGTCACAAGTTATTCTATGGTTTGGATCGTATGTCACTTTGACATTCATAGGTTAGATAGATTGAGAGTGGTAGATATTCATAGAAGAGTATAAAATTGGAATGGAGTCAAATCTTAGTCGAAGGTATAGTTGTAGAGTACGTCACTTGGCCAATTCAAGGTTATATAATTCAATCATTGAAACTTCAAGTATTGCAAAAGAAAATGCTCATAAAATATAGTCGCTCTACAACTACATGGCTCCTCAAATACTATACAACAAATTAAAATATTGCAACTCCACTTTTTCAAAATTAAAATGTCTTTGAATCATTGATATTGTAAAATACAAATTTAATTAATTCATTGACGGAAGTACATTCTGATATTAACTTGTTTAAAAATCTTTGGCACATTATGAAAGAATCTACATATAGTTACTATAACAGTTACTTACTTATACGGATGTATCATTTTCATTACTTATTTGAATGAAAAGCAACTCTATTTTTCCAAAAGTACCTAACTATTTTAACTAAACAGAGGAAGGTACCTTATAGAAAACCGTTTATTTATCCAAAATTAACCATTTCAAAACAGTTTTCGAGCAGATTTGTGGCTATCACCACCTTCTAAAAGGTTCAAAGTTAACATTTCGACCATTGGCAAATTTATATCCTAATCCAGGAAACCCTCAAGTTCCAGTGAATACGATATGGTTCCAGCAGGATGGAGCACCACCACATTACCAATTTAATGTCCGGCAGTACGATTGAATGGTCAGCGCGATCACCTGATCTTACATTATTAGATTTCTTTCTATGGGGATATGTGAAGACCATTGTGTACAAAACTAAACCTTTTGATTTAAATGACTTGAAAGAACGAATAACGCTTGTGATGAGGTCAATCACGCCTGATATGTTCAATAATGTTAGAAGACAGTTTTATTTAAGATAAGGAACATCTACTTTATTAAAATACATAGTTCTTTTTAGTGTTTTACATTTTATCACGTTTTGAATTACATTTTAGTTTTTGATTGTATTGTAGCGAATTTCGGTAACCACATGATTTTATTTTATTCTATGTTAATTGTTGCAATAAACTTGAAAGCGATAACATTTTTGAATGGAGAGACCTTTCAAACGATATATCACAAGCCTATACTTCCTATTTCAAAAATAGGGTGTTGTACCTGACATTCAGAGGGGGTTGAAGATAGGGGTCGCATTTTCACGTAGAAGGACGTCAATTTATAATTTAAATTTGACATGTTTCGGGATTTTTTTTAAATATGTATAGTAATCGAAATAATGAATTTATTCCGTTTGGCGTTTACACACTGTATAGACAACACCCATAAGCACTTTGAAAACTGTCACATTATCCTAATAATTCAATAAACTCAGCATTATACATATTTAAATTTAGTTCGATATAAATTGGAGGCATCGATAAAAGACTTGTTGAGAATTCTGACCACTGTTTATTCAAAGCAGAGGGTAGAGGTTCGTTCCAATGTTATTTTTTGAGCCATAGCCATAACCAATATAGGCCCCACCAATTCAAGAGGATCATAAAATTTGCAAACGAAACTTAAAATTTGTCTTTTGGTAAAATGACTATTCAAACATTGGGGTGTACAAACCATTTTGAATTTATCTAAGTTTACATCATAAAATAAACCTAAAGTTTCAAAAACCATATTAGCAGTATTCATATCAATGTCATCAAAATGCTGATTTTCAATTGATATGTCCTTAAGAAGTTTCTTCCTATTGGAACACCATTTATGTAGCTTGAATGTACCCAATTTTAAAAGTTCGATCAATTCATTTTATAATTAAGTATGATTTAATAAGATTTATACTATTGTTATCAAAGTTGTATTCTTGGAGCTTTTGCATCAACAGATCATGGGACACACAGTCAAAAGCCTTGGTAACGTCGAAAAAGGAGGCTTGCATGAACTTCTTTTCCTCAAAACATTCTCGAACATAGCTAGTAAGTTTGTTTATAGCAGCTGTAGTAGAAACATTGCTACGAAATCCAAATTGACATTTATTAAACCAATTATTTGCCTCAAAATAGTATGTTATTTGCCGTTTCAGCACAGTCTCAAAAATTTTGCCAAAGATGGGTGTAATTGATATTGGCCTATAGTTATCAACATCATCGCATAAGCCTTTTTTGTAAATCGGAACTACTTTAGATATTTTGAGGGAATCTGGAAAAATGTTAGAGGTGATACGTTGGTTTATAATTTTACATAGAGGAAAAACGATAAAATTTAGAATAGTTTTAAGTATTTTAACATTTATATTATAAGTGTCCTTGCTGGGACTATTATTTAAATTTGAAATTATATCTCTCATTTCATTGAAAGTAACTTCTATGAATTTAAATTCTGAATGGAAGACTGAATTAATTTTTTTTGTATAATCAATAGGATTATTTTGTAAAGGTGGAAGATTCTTGACAAGGGATTCTGCTATATTTGTAAAAAAAATATTTAAATCAGTGGCACAATGCCTTTTGCATATTTTTTGAATTGTTAATGTATTTATCGTTAGCTTCTTTTTTACTTTTATTAATGTCCTCACGATACCTTTTTTAAATTTATTAAGTGATTCATTGGAAACAATTTGTGGATTAGTTTTATTTAAACTGTTTGATAACTGCAATTTTTCTCTACTTTGTTTTAAGTTGTCATTGAACCAATGTATTTTAGGTATGTTAGGTTCGTTTTGTTTTATAAATTTTGTTTTCATTGGGAAGCTAGAATCACAGACATCTATTATCAGATTTAAAAAATGATCAAATTTGTTATTTACATTTATTTGAGAATTGTTTACAAATGACCAATGTACTTTATCTACATAATTATAAAGTTTAAAGAAGCCTTGTTCTGTTATTGGTCTGTAGGTTATTCTGATTTTATTATTTAATGATGTTTTGTTTTCCACTTCAAAATTAAATGATATAGCAAGATGATCAGATAAATTGAGATCTGTTACTGTTGCAACATAACAATTGCTGTTAAAATTGGTAAATATGTTATCAAGAGTTGCTCCGTTTCTAGTATAGTTATGAACAGTTTTATGTAGTCTGTAGGATTCAAACATATTACATAGTAACTGAGATTCTTTACTATCTGAATGGAAATGTACGTTAAAGTTCCCAGTTATTATAGTACCTTTGTGTAATGATAGCTTATTAAATGTTGCATCTAATCTATTTAAAAATATGTCAAAATCCCCAAGAGGTGAGCGATAGATTGTCAGTACCTGTATATTGTTGTACATTATACCTGCTATTTCAAAATGTATTTCATCAGATATTTCTTGAGTATCAAAGGCTAACGGAATTGCTTCTATGATATTACTTATAAAAATACCCACTCCCCCATGTTTATGCGTTGTTCTGCAAAAAGCTGAGAGATTTACAAAACCACTTATGTTCAGAGTGTTTATAATTCGTCAGATCCCAACCAATGTTCATTTATACAAAGTATATCATAACTTTTACCTATTAGAAAAGCTTCTAGTTCTGAAGTTTTGTCTCTTAGACATTGAATGTTATAACGTAAAATTTTAGAGAAGTTTGACATTTTAGAGGTATCGAGTTTGTTATTAGGTAATTGCTATTGATTTGTTTCCATTTCTAATTTTCGTTAATTATTTGAACTAACACTGGACAGTTATAATCGAATGGGGAATGATTCGAATTCAATTTTAAAGAGAATTTGTCATTTGCTTCTACACGGTTGGGACATCTGTTTGATTCACTATCACAATTAATACCAGATTGATCATGATTGCCACATTTCAAACAAACATTTTCTATTTTACAGTCTTTAGCACTATGACCAAAACCTGAGCAGTTATAGCACCTATAGATACCAAAATATTCATAGACAGAACATGCTCCAAACCGAATATATAAAGCTCCATTTTCAATGTGGAAACTGATATCATTAGGATATTATGTACTTATATGTTTGAAAAGTATTCATTTTAGATTTATTTAGTTTGTAATCGTTTTACATATAACATCAGAAGTAGGTAGATATATTAAATAAATTCAATTAATCCTTTGAATGGAGGGTAACTCTATTTCTTCAAAAGTACCTACCTATATAATAGTTAAATCAATAATTTTCTTACTTCTTGTGGAGTAACATACCTACATTACTATTTAAGTAATCGAAGATGACCCAACCCCCTTTTGGTTGTGATTTATTATTTGGAAAAGTTTCCCAGTAAAGAGAGTACCTAAATAGAACCAGTATGTAGGAGGGTATTCCTCTTTATAATGCAATTCGATAGCTACTCTGTACTTTGATAGTATTTTTAGTAGATGATGGTGATTATTCTTTATTTAGTGATATAGTTTATCCACAATGGGAACTCTTTTGATATGTTTATTAAATTTTCAAATGTAAAAGAAAAAACCTAAATAAAACCACCTATTTGTGAATGAACAAATACTTGAAATCAGACAATGATATATTATGCAAGTCTGTAACTATACCATTCTCTTTTCTGAAGTAAGATACAGTTACCACTTAAGTAATCGAAGGACAATACCTAAAACCCCAACACCCCTTAGGGTCTGATATATTATTTGGAAATCTTTCCTCAGTTGAAGTTAAAATGTTATTCGATAACTTTCAAATATAAATAAAAAAAAAATCAACCTTATCCAGTAAAAGAACTGCTCAATTACAGAGAATCTGTCAACTCTGATGCCTTTTGCTTGTCGAAAGGTCCTTTGTACTTTAATAGTATTTTTAGTGGATAATGGTGATTATTTCTTATTTAGTGATATAGTTTATCCACAATGTGAACTCTTTTATTATTTATTAAATTCTCAAATGTAAAAGAAAAAACCTAAATAAAACCAACTATTTGTGAATCAACAAATACTTGAAATCAGACAATGATATATTATGCAAGTCTGTAACTATACCATTCTCTTTTCTGAAGTAAGATACAGTTACTACTTAAGTAATCGAAGGAGAATACCTCCCACCTCTACCCCGTTAGGTCTGACATATTATTTGGAAATCTTTCCTCAGTTGAAGTTGAAATGTTATTCGATAACTTTCAATCAGATAATGTTGTTTGCAACTACTTTTGTATGTAAATCTCTCAAGCTGCTTTTTCAATTATTTTTAATGCTATTTGCATTATCTGTGAAGTTACTTTATGCTAGCTAGTTACAGTACAGAGAAATCAGAGGAAGGTATGTTATAATAAAAAAATTATTACCCGTTTTTCTCTTTTCAGCCCGAATCTATCTGATATATGTCAGGAATAACTGAATGAATGGAAGTATGTCATCATTAAACTTTACTCTAACCTGGGTTCTTTTCAAATATATATTTACAAAGCTCAATTTGAAGTATTGAAACTGTACAATCTATCATTTGTAAACTTTCCCGTCATCTCTCTTAATGTTGTATAACATCCATATAGTGATGTATACTTTGTCGAAAGTATACCTTGTGGCAGCAACTTCATTGTTGAAGACTTTTATAATCATTTTCATGCATGTACGTTTCCATACAATTTTGATAACGATTTGGTGAAATTTTTCCACCAACTGACATATGTATGAAATGATAGGTACATGTAAATTGAACATTGAATGCTTTCCTTTCCAAGAACATATGAAATACTCTTGTATACATCTTTCCTTATTCCATATAATTTATCCATATTTGGCATTGAATTCTTGAAAGATGTTATTATATGTATGTATCATAACGTTGTATCTACGTTCGAAATGTGAAATGACAATTTAGATCCTAATACATAATACACCATACACATGTATATGAAAATATCTTTATTGTATCTATAGTGACATTACTCGAGTACTTTGAAAGGCTTGTACTGTGAATTTGAAGTAATTCTGAGTGAATCCAATGATCGTGCTGCTACTGGAAGATGCTACGCTTACTGTAGAATATGACACATATCTTGTTATGTACCTTAGTAAATCAGTTGTACTAATATCGTAGATGATGTACATACCTTTCTTAATCGTTTTGTTATTCTTTCATCCCTATGTACTTTAGTTTGTTGCAAGAATATGTATGTAGGCACCATAATTGATATTCTCAATTTATCTATTTCTAAAATAAAATATGGAAAGTCTTATTGTTACACATTGTTCAGACATACCTCTAGAACGTTTTTTAATAGATGGGGCCCCACGTTCATATCTTATTTATGTAGTTTTATTGACTTTTAGTTAGAGACATGTTGTTTACTACATATAACTCCCAGACTATGAATAAGGTTAGATTTTGGTGAAATAAGACCATAGATTTGTTGCATAGCTTATTGAAAAGATTCTACAGTCGATATATATGCTATTTCGTGCCCCAAAGCTTCCAAGGATGTAGAAATGTACTTGTACCCCTAGGAAGTATACCTTCGTCCATGGACCATTTAGGAAGTTTCTGAGCAGTATATAGCTATTTAAGATCTCTTGGTATTATTTCTACATCGTTCCATTATACATACACCTCCAAAATCAGTTCTCTTCGTGAGTTATCACTTAATCCTTACATAGGTTACCGTCAAAACACGTCAAATCTTTATGATTTATTTTAAGCTACTTAGCGGCATTTTTGGGTTACGTCTTGGAATTAGTTTGGTGTCATATTAACATTATCGATGACGATCTTTCGAATGGTGAATTTTAATTGAACGTAGA
Organism: Endomychus coccineus; assembly: GCA_958510875.1. Taxonomy (NCBI): domain Eukaryota; kingdom Metazoa; phylum Arthropoda; class Insecta; order Coleoptera; family Endomychidae; genus Endomychus; species Endomychus coccineus. The sequence continues at coordinate 62,230,368 of OY294069.1, forward strand.
GGCCCTAGTTTTTGATTTTGGAAAATTCCCGAGAAAATCTTGCAATATGGATGACAAAAATTGGTATTATATCGATTTGAATAAAAATATCCCCAACTCTTGTGTCAGATTAATTAATTTGACGTTTCTAAGAATGCCAAATTTCGCAATTTTATACGAAAGTTTAAACACTCAGATATCTTTAGCGCTTGAGGCTCCGGGATTTTCACTTGGCCTATCGAAATTAGAAGGTTCAAATTGTATAAAAACACAATTGCATGAAGGCCAAACCTCCTATGTAATAAGCTACGAACGAAATCATTTTGAAGTTTCCCTCGAGGAGCCCGCTCCGCGTAAGTTAGAGTTTATACATTTTACCTCGATCTTGTTAATTTGGGGCCGTTTCGTGGCCCGTGCGGCCGGCGCCAGCTGTAATAAAGTCTTTTTTGCTATGGGCCGCTAGCATTTATCCGCTTCGGGTATATTTTAGTAGCTGGAAAATTCCCTTTGGTACGTTGCACGTTAGACGTGCATAGGTGAGACCTGAGAGTACCTGTTTCTATTTTAATTAAATTTTCGTATTTAAAAGACATTTTGGGGCTCAAAAATGTGCCTATCCTATGACCCCGCTCATAATCTAACGACATGGAGCGAAAACGGCACGCCAAAAGTCCTCGTAAAGACGTTCTATGTACCGTAAATTTGCACTTTTCTAACTCGCGAGCTACGGGCTTCTAACGTGAACGTCATTCGATTTACGGAAAATTAACTATTTCAAAACAGTTTTCGACCCGGTTTGGAGCTATCACCACCTTTTACAAGGTTCAAAGTTAACGTTTCAATCATTTTTCGAGCTCGCTGCGCTCGCTTCGTTTAGCTTGTCGTGTTCAAAAATGTTCGTCGATTAGGTCGAAAATCGCATATTCCTAGTTTGATTTTTAGTAACTTGACTACCAACTTAAACTGCCGCTTATTCTAATACCGACTAGTTGATTTTACGGGCTACGCCCCGCTAAGATGCAGTTTTTTATACGCAACGCCTTTGTGAGGGTTTAGTCGGATGGTGCGTGGTAACCTTCATGTGAGGCGTATGGGCACCTTTAGGTTGTCACTGTGACAGACGTCGCTCTGGCAGTTGTAGGTTATATAGAGATGGGTACGCGTTTATAGAAACTTTTACTATTAGCACGTGTCACAAGTTATTCTATGGTTTGGATCGTATGTCACTTTGACATTTATTGGTTAGATAGATTGAGAGTGGTAGATATTCATAGAAGAGTATAAAATTGGAATGGAGTCAAATCTTAGTCGAAGGTATAGTTCAAGAGTACTTTCTTGAATTTGTGACGTACGTCACTTGGCCAATTCTAGGTTATATAATTCAATCATTGAAACTTCAAGTATTGCAAAAGAAAATGCTCATAAAATATAGTCGCTCTACAACTACATGGCTCCTCAAATACTATACAACAAATTAAAATATTGCAACTGTACTTTTCAAAATTAAAATGTCTTTGAATCATCGATATTGTAGAATACAAATTTAAAGCAACTCTATTTCTTCAAAAGTAGCCACCTATTTACAGTAAACAGAGGAAGATACACTATTGAAAACCGTTTATTTTCTCTGTACGCAGAAAAATTACATTCCATTTGGAACAACTTGGCTCCTAGAATACTTTGCAACAAATTAAAATATTTGCAACTTTACTTTGAAATTAAATGTCTTTGAATCATTCATCTTCCTTTAGAGAATGCAACTTTTCAAATGTAAGGAGTCTTGTACCTGAAGTGTTCTTACCACTACAGTAATAACAATACCTTAGTTTTTATTTTGTTGAATGATTCCTTGTTCTCTTAATTATTAACTATTGTTCCCTGTTATTTACTCATTTTTGTTCTTGGAATGTTGTTGATATAATAATTAAATCAATAATTTTCTATGTACCTAAAGCGATAGTACAGTGGCTCACTAAATTAATAAACATAAAACACGGTCGTACATACAGGTCCGGAAACTCTATGGTTGACATGAGTCGCTTACGCGTCGTCAAACTCGTAGTCCCTCGCTCAGTCACCAGCTGGCGCTTGGATCACGAAGTGGTAAAACGATTTTGAAAACGCAGATATGCCTTGTGTTTACAAGTTAACTTACAGTTTTCAGAAAATACTCCTATGTGGCGTCTTTTGGTACCACGCGAAAGTCATAAAACAATAGATCAGATGTGAAGAATATTAAATTAAAAGTCACAGATAAAATAGCAACATATGTGAAACATTACATAACTGAAATGGACAATGATATACGCAACTATACTACTAATATTGTTATTAATTTATATAAATTCGATAGGGAGCCTCCCGTTTGATGCAAAACTGATAAACTCTGCTGACGATACAGTTATTATATTCAGTGATAGATATTCACATTCACTCATGAATGAAGCTACAAGTAGTCTTAGTACTGTGAATTGCTGGTTACAATCAAACAAACTCACCCTTAATTCAAATAAAACTAAATTCATAAGTTTCTCAATCACGAACGTTAGTGAATGCAATAACGTAAACAAACTATACATCCATACGAACTGTGAACGTGAAAATTACATACAAGCTGCAGACCACATTAAATATCTTGGTATAATCATTGACAAAAATCTTAGGTGGAATATTCAAGTAGAACATTTAGCAAGCAAAGTAAGAAAAGTAATTTATAAATTTTACCAAATAAGAGAATACATGTGTATGCTTAAAAATATATACAAAGCTCTGGTGGAATCTTTATTGAAATATGGCATCGAAGCGTGGGGGATCTATATAAAAATGCAATGGAACATCTTAATGTTGTACAAAATTACGTCTTAAAAATAATATTAAACAAATGTAAAAGATTTTCTACGAATATTTTATACAAACAAATGAATGTGCTAAAAGTAACAACCCTTTACATATATCAATGTCTAATCTACATGCATCTAAAAGTGGAAACTAAGTGCATAGATCATGCCTATCACACAAGAGCAGCTTACAATGAAGAAATCAAAATTAATAAATTCGCCAAAAGAAAATGTCAAAATAGTACCTATTTCCTTCAAAGGATCAAAAGTCTATGAAAAACTTCCGTTAGCATTGAGATCAATTAATAATGATGTTAAAAGATTCAAATATGAAGTCTATACTTATCTCATTGATAACGCCCACATATTTGTGAGTTGTCTCAGCGTTTCTTAATTATTGTTATATTGCTCACTCGAAATATCAATTATATTTATTATCTGACTAATAAATCGTAATTAATTAATAAATATTGTGCCAATTTGAAATTATGTATTTTCTCAACATGCTACCTACAATTGACTTCTATTTGTTCATAGCTCAAACAGCTATTCACACTATTTTCAATCCAAATTACATTCTCTGAGGAATGAGAAGAAGCTATTTTATAAAAAAATCTATAAGCCGTTGAAGAAACCTGAGCATTTTGTCTATCTGAAGCAGAATGACATTCTCTTTTGAGCTACCTCAAGGATACACCTTCTTAGTATACCATTCGAAAAGATTTCTCAAACATATCGGTAGTAGAACCATTGTAAAAACCAATTCCCAGTCTTAAAACTGTTCGATTTACCCTTTTTGTTATAAATACAAAGATACAGAATTTATTCCTATTAGTAACTTGCAAAATGCAATTGTGTTTCGTTTGTACCTACAGGTCTCAAGCAAGTTTGTACATATCTATTTTTATTGCTAGATAGTCTCAGAGAAAGTTATGCCCGAATCTGATATACTTATGCCAGGAATAATGAAGAAAAAGGGTGCATTTCATTATTAAGTTTTCCTCCTACCTTTATTCTTTTCATATATACATTTGCAAAGCTCAATTTAAAGTATCGAAACTGTACCATCTATCCTTTGAATGTATTTCCGTCATATCTCTCAATATTGTATAACATCCATAAAGTGATGTATACTTTGTTGAAAGTATACTTTGTGGAAGCAGATTAATTGTTTAACACTTTTATAATCATTTTCATGCATGTAACATCAGTTTTGGTGAAATTTTTCCTCCAACTGACATATGTATAAAATGATACATCATGTAAATTGAACATTAAGAATGCTTTCCTTTCCAATAACATATGAAATACTCTTGTATACATCTTTTCCTTCCTTTATTTCATATGATTTAGGCCTAATTAGCATCCGATTCCTAAAAGATGCTATTATATCATAACCTTGGATCTACGTTGAAAATGTGAAATGTCAATTTAGATCCTGAAACATAATAAACCATACACATATATGAAAATGTCTTTATTGTAACTAAAATAACATTATTTGAATACTTTGAAAGGCTTGTACTATGAATTTGAACTAATTATGAGTGAATCCAATGTTCGTGGTGCTACATAACTCTGGACGATGCCACGTGTATAGTAGAATATGACAGATATCTTGTTATTTTCCTCGAAAATTTATTGTACCCTTCTCGTAGATGATGTAGATACCTTTCCAAATCGTTTTTGTGTTTCTTTCAATCCTTATGAACTTTAATTTGTTCAAGAATATGTGTGTAGGTTAAACGTTGATAAATGATTTGTATCTTCATATCTAAAATCAAATATGTTAGCGCTATTGTTAAACATTGCTTAGACTTACCTTTAGAGAGTTTTTTGATAGATGAGGACCCCGATTTATATCATATTCAAGTACTTTTGAACGGAAACATGATGTTTACGATATACATCTGACAGTTGGTTAATATGTTGAGACATCGAAGTGTGAGACCATAGAGGTCTGTTCGTGCTCATTTTAATGGAATTCACGTCCGTAGATCTGATTTCAGTGGGCCCCAATAGTCTATAGATGTAGAAATGTACTTGTACCGCTAGGAAGGATATCTTCGTCCATGGACCATTTTGGACACTTATACGCCGTATACAGCTTTTATTATTGCTTATACTTCATTTCATCATAACAACACCCCCGAAATTGATCATTTTCGTAAATTATCATCTAGATTGTCGTCAAACGACGTCGAATCTTTACGATTTATTTTAAGGTACTTAGCGGCATTTTTAGGGGTGCCAAAAACAACCACCAAAGTTCACCCGGAGTAAATCGATGACGATCTTTCCGATGGTGAATTTTAATTGAACGTAGAGGCTTTACTTTTCGATAAAAAAATTCCTCCAAGATAATTTTAAATATGGCCGACAAAAATTGGTACCGAATGGATTTGAATAAAAATATCCCCAAATCTTGTGTCAAATTAATTAATTTGAAGTTTCTGAAATTGCGAAATTTCGCAATTTTATACGAACGTGGAAACACACACAACTCTTTAGCGCGTGAGGCTCCGGGATTTTCACTTGGTCTATCGAAATTAGAAGGTTCGAATTGTATAAAAACACAATTGCATGAAGGCCAGATGTCCTACGTAATTAGTTACGAACGGAAACATTTTGACAAATGCCTCGAGGAGCTCTCTACGTTTCAGTTAGAGTTTATACATTTTACCTCGGTCTTGTTAATTTGGGGCCGTTTCTTGCCCCGTGCGAGCGGCGCCAGTTGTAATAAAGTCTTTTTTGCTATGGGCCGCTAGCTTTTACCCGCTTCGCGTATATTTTAGTAGCTAGAAAATTCCCTTTGGTGCTTCGCACGTCAGACGTGCATAGCTGAGACCTGAGAGTACCTGTTTCTATTTGAATTAAATTTTCTTATTTAAAAGACATGTTGGGGCCCGAAAATGTGCCTAAGCAACGGCCCCGATGAAAATCTAACGACATGGAGTGAAAACGGCACGCGGAAAGCCCCCGGAAAGACGTTCTATGTTCCGAAAGTTTTCACATTTCCAACTCGCCAGCTACGCGCTCCTCACGTGAACGTCATTCGATTTACGGAAAATTAACTATTTCAAAAGAGTTTTCGACCCGGTTCGGGGCTATCACGACCTTTTAAAAGGTTCAAAGTTTACATTTCGATCATATTACAGGCTCGCTCTGCTCGCCTCATTTAGCTTGTCCGGTCCAAAATTGACGGTGAAAATCGCATATTCCTAGTTACATTTTTAGTAACTTGACTACCAACCTAATAAGCCGCTTATTCTAATACCGACTAGTTGATTTTACGGGCTACGCCCCGCTAAGATGCAGTTTTTTATACGCAACGCCTTTGTGAGGGTTTAGTCGGATGGTGCGTGGTAACCTTCATGTGAGGCGTATGGGCACCTTTAGGTTGTCACTGTGACAGACGTCGCTCTGGCAGTTGTAGGTTATATAGAGATGGGTACGCGTTTATAGAAACTTTTACTATTAGCACGTGTCACAAGTTATTCTATGGTTTGGATCGTATGTCACTTTGACATTTATTGGTTAGATAGATTGAGAGTGGTAGATATTCATAGAAGAGTATAAAATTGGAATGGAGTCAAATCTTAGTCGAAGGTATAGTTCAAGAGTACTTTCTTGAATTTGTGACGTACGTCACTTGGCCAATTCTAGGTTATATAATTCAATCATTGAAACTTCAAGTATTGCAAAAGAAAATGCTCATAAAATATAGTCGCTCTACAACTACATGGCTCCTCAAATACTATACAACAAATTAAAATATTGCAACTGTACTTTTCAAAATTAAAATGTCTTTGAATCATCGATATTGTAGAATACAAATTTAAAGCAACTCTATTTCTTCAAAAGTAGCCACCTATTTACAGTAAACAGAGGAAGATACACTATTGAAAACCGTTTATTTTCTCTGTACGCAGAAAAATTACATTCCATTTGGAACAACTTGGCTCCTAGAATACTTTGCAACAAATTAAAATATTTGCAACTTTACTTTGAAATTAAATGTCTTTGAATCATTCATCTTCCTTTAGAGAATGCAACTTTTCAAATGTAAGGAGTCTTGTACCTGAAGTGTTCTTACCACTACAGTAATAACAATACCTTAGTTTTTATTTTGTTGAATGATTCCTTGTTCTCTTAATTATTAACTATTGTTCCCTGTTATTTACTCATTTTTGTTCTTGGAATGTTGTTGATATAATAATTAAATCAATAATTTTCTATGTACCTAAAGCGATAGTACAGTGGCTCACTAAATTAATAAACATAAAACACGGTCGTACATACAGGTCCGGAAACTCTATGGTTGACATGAGTCGCTTACGCGTCGTCAAACTCGTAGTCCCTCGCTCAGTCACCAGCTGGCGCTTGGATCACGAAGTGGTAAAACGATTTTGAAAACGCAGATATGCCTTGTGTTTACAAGTTAACTTACAGTTTTCAGAAAATACTCCTATGTGGCGTCTTTTGGTACCACGCGAAAGTCATAAAACAATAGATCAGATGTGAAGAATATTAAATTAAAAGTCACAGATAAAATAGCAACATATGTGAAACATTACATAACTGAAATGGACAATGATATACGCAACTATACTACTAATATTGTTATTAATTTATATAAATTCGATAGGGAGCCTCCCGTTTGATGCAAAACTGATAAACTCTGCTGACGATACAGTTATTATATTCAGTGATAGATATTCACATTCACTCATGAATGAAGCTACAAGTAGTCTTAGTACTGTGAATTGCTGGTTACAATCAAACAAACTCACCCTTAATTCAAATAAAACTAAATTCATAAGTTTCTCAATCACGAACGTTAGTGAATGCAATAACGTAAACAAACTATACATCCATACGAACTGTGAACGTGAAAATTACATACAAGCTGCAGACCACATTAAATATCTTGGTATAATCATTGACAAAAATCTTAGGTGGAATATTCAAGTAGAACATTTAGCAAGCAAAGTAAGAAAAGTAATTTATAAATTTTACCAAATAAGAGAATACATGTGTATGCTTAAAAATATATACAAAGCTCTGGTGGAATCTTTATTGAAATATGGCATCGAAGCGTGGGGGATCTATATAAAAATGCAATGGAACATCTTAATGTTGTACAAAATTACGTCTTAAAAATAATATTAAACAAATGTAAAAGATTTTCTACGAATATTTTATACAAACAAATGAATGTGCTAAAAGTAACAACCCTTTACATATATCAATGTCTAATCTACATGCATCTAAAAGTGGAAACTAAGTGCATAGATCATGCCTATCACACAAGAGCAGCTTACAATGAAGAAATCAAAATTAATAAATTCGCCAAAAGAAAATGTCAAAATAGTACCTATTTCCTTCAAAGGATCAAAAGTCTATAAAAAACTTCCGTTAGCATTGAGATCAATTAATAATGATGTTAAAAGATTCAAATATGAAGTCTATACTTATCTCATTGATAACGCCCACATATTTGTGAGTTGTCTCAGCGTTTCTTAATTATTGTTATATTGCTCACTCGAAATATCAATTATATTTATTATCTGACTAATAAATCGTAATATATAATATTCAATTATCTACTGTACTGTTGTAATAAATTATACGGCACAATACAAACCTCTTGGCGTTTAAGTGTCTATTTTCCTGTATTCACGTGATACCAGTTTTAGTTTCAATAAACATATTCTTATATTCTTAGGTATTCTTATTCTTATACTCTTCTCTTTTCTGAAGTTACATATAGCCTACTATTTAAGTAATCGATGGAGAATACCTCACCCTCTCCTGGTTGTGATATATTATTTGGAAACGTTTGCAACTCTATCAACTTTTTCAAAAGTGAAAGGTGTCTTTGAATCATTCAACTTCATACAAAGAAAATAGAAATTTAATTAATCATTTGAATGAAGGGTAACTCTATTTCTTTAAAAAGTACCTACCTATATAATACTTAAATCAATGATTTTCTCATCTCATATGGAGTAACATACATTACTATTTAAGTAATCGAAGAAAATTACCCCACCCCCTTTTGGTTGTGACTTATTATTTGGAAAAGTTTCCCAGTAAAGAAAGTACAGGCACCTTTGGGTTGTCACTCTGACATACGTTAACTTGACAGTTGTAGGTTACATAGAAATAATGCAAGGAACAACTGAGTAAATGGATGTATTTCATTATTAAACTTTAATCCTACCTTTATTCTTGTTATATATATATATATTCTGCAAAGCCCAATTGTTAGTATTGAAACTGTACAATCTATACTTTGAATGCCATTTCGTTATTTGTGCTAACGTTATATAACATCCTTCAAATGATACACTTTGTGATGTCAAATTCATTTTTGACCACTTTCATAATCATTTCGATACAGATTAACATCCATATAATTAGTCTTGATTGATGAAATACTCTTGTATTCTTCTTCATAGTTTATGTGTTACTATATAAATATGCTTTCGGCTACCTACATTGAAAATGTCAAATGACATTTTATATTTCTGAAACACAATACACCATGCACATGTATATAAAGAAAGATATCTTTATTGTAAATACAATGAAATTATCCTAATACTACTTTAAAAGGCTTATACTATGAATCTGATGTGATTCTGAGTGAATCCATTGTACGTAGTGCTAAGTATCTCTGGAAGATGCTACGTATACTGTAGAATATGACAGATATCTTGATATCTTCCTTTAATATCTATAGTACCCTTCTCGTAAATGATGTACCTACATACCTTTCCAAATCGTTTTTGTGTTTCTTTCATCCCTATGAACTTTAATTTGTTCAAGAATATGTGTGTAGGTTAAACGTTGATAAATGATTTGTATCTTCATATCTAAAATCAAATATGTTAGCGCTATTGTTAAACATTGGTTAGACTTACTTTTAGAGAGTTTTTTGATAGATGAGGACCCCGATTTATATCATATTCAAGTACTTTTGGACGGAAACATGATGTTTACGATATACATCTGACAGATAGTTAATACGGGTAGTCACCAACGTGTGAGACCATAGAGGTCTGTTCGTGCTCATTTTAATGGAATTCACGTCCGTAGATCTGATTCCAGTGGGCCCCAATAGTCTATAGATGTAGAAATGTACTTGTACCGCTAGGAAGGATATCTTCGTCCATGGACCATTTTGGACACTTATACGCCGTATACAGCTTTTATTATTGCTTATACTTCATTTCATCATACAAACACCCCCGAAATTGATCATTTTCGTAAATTATCATCTAGATTGTCGTCAAACGACGTCGAATCTTTACGATTTATTTTAAGGTACTTAGCGGCATTTTTAGGGGTGCCAAAAACAACCATCAAAGTTCACCCGGAGTAAATCGATGACGATCTTTCCGATGGTGAATTTTAATTGAACGTAGAGCCTTTACTTTTCGATAAAAAAATTCCTCCAAGATAATTTTAAATATGGCCGACAAAAATTGGTACCGAATGGATTTGAATAAAAATATCCCCAAATTTTGCGTCAAATTAATTAATTTGAAGTTTTTGAAATTGCGAAATTTCGCAATTTTATACGAACGTTGAAACACACACAACTCTTTAGCGCCTGAGGCTCCGGGATTTTCACTTGGCCTATCGAAATTAGAAGGTTCGAATTGTATAAAAACACAATTGCATGAAGGCCAGATGTCCTACGTAATTAGTTACGAACGGAAACATTTTGACAAATGCCTCGAGGAGATCGCTACGCTTCAGTTAGAGTTTATACATTTTACCTTGGTCTTGTTAATTTGGGGCCGTTTAGTGGCCCGTGCGAGCGGCGCCAGTTGTAATAAAGTCTTTTTTGCTATGGGCCGCTAGCTTTTACCCGCTTCGCGTATATTTTAGTAGCTAGAAAATTCCCTTTGGTTCTTCGCACGTCAGACGTGCATAGCTGAGACTTGACACTACCCGTTTCTATTTTAATTAAATTTTCCTATTCAAACGACATTTTGGGGCCCGAAAATGTGCCTAAGCAACGGCCCCGATGGAAATCTAACGACATGGAGCGAAAACGGCACGCGAAAAGTGGTCGTACAGCCGTATTAGGTACAGAAAGTTTTCACATTTCCAACTCGCCAGCTACGCGCTCCTCACGTGAACGTCATTCGATTTACGGAAAATTAACTATTTCAAAAGAGTTTTCGACCCGGTTCGGGGCTATCGCGACCTTTTAAAAGGTTCAAAGTTTACATTTCGACCATTTTCCGGGCTCGAACCCGTCGCCAATTTTAGCTTGTCGGGTTCAAAAATGTACGTCGATTTGGTCGAAAATCGCATATTTTTAGTGAGTTTTCTAGGAACTTGCGTACCAACTCAATAAGGCCAGTATTATTGTTGACTAGTTGATTTTACGGGCTACGCCCCGCTGACGTACAGTTGTTTTTATGTGCTACGCCTTTGTAAGGGTTTAGTCGGATGGTGCGTGTTTACCTTTATGTGAGGCGTATGAGCACCTTTAGGTTGTCACGATGACAGAAGTCACTTTGGCAGTTGTAGGTTATATAGAGATGGGTACGCATTTATAGAAACTTTTACTATTAGCACGTGTCACAAGTTATTCTATGGTTTGGATCGTATGTCACTTTGACATTCATAGGTTAGATAGATTGAGAGTGGTAGATATTCATAGAAGAGTATAAAATTGGAATGGAGTCAAATCTTAGTCGAAGGTATAGTTGTAGAGTACGTCACTTGGCCAATTCAAGGTTATATAATTCAATCATTGAAACTTCAAGTATTGCAAAAGAAAATGCTCATAAAATATAGTCGCTCTACAACTACATGGCTCCTCAAATACTATACAACAAATTAAAATATTGCAACTCCACTTTTTCAAAATTAAAATGTCTTTGAATCATTGATATTGTAAAATACAAATTTAATTAATTCATTGACGGAAGTACATTCTGATATTAACTTGTTTAAAAATCTTTGGCACATTATGAAAGAATCTACATATAGTTACTATAACAGTTACTTACTTATACGGATGTATCATTTTCATTACTTATTTGAATGAAAAGCAACTCTATTTTTCCAAAAGTACCTAACTATTTTAACTAAACAGAGGAAGGTACCTTATAGAAAACCGTTTATTTATCCAAAATTAACCATTTCAAAACAGTTTTCGAGCAGATTTGTGGCTATCACCACCTTCTAAAAGGTTCAAAGTTAACATTTCGACCATTGGCAAATTTATATCCTAATCCAGGAAACCCTCAAGTTCCAGTGAATACGATATGATTCCAGCAGGATGGAGCACCACCACATTACCAATTTAATGTCCGGCAGTACGATTGAATGGTCAGCGCGATCACCTGATCTTACATTATTAGATTTCTTTCTATGGGGATATGTGAAGACCATTGTGTACAAAACTAAACCTTTTGATTTAAATGACTTGAAAGAACGAATAACGCTTGTGATGAGGTCAATCACGCCTGATATGTTCAATAATGTTAGAAGACAGTTTTATTTAAGATTAGGAACATCTACTTTATTAAAATACATAGTTCTTTTTAGTGTTTTACATTTTATCACGTTTTGAATTACATTTTAGTTTTTGATTGTATTGTAGCGAATTTCGGTAACCACATGATTTTATTTTATTCTATGTTAATTGTTGCAATAAACTTGAAAGCGATAACATTTTTGAATGGAGAGACCTTTCAAACGATATATCACAAGCCTATACTTCCTATTTCAAAAATAGGGTGTTGTACCTGACATTCAGAGGGGGTTGAAGATAGGGGTCGCATTTACACGTAGAAGGACGTCAATTTATAATTTAAATTTGACATGTTTCGGGATTTTTTTTAAATATGTATAGTAATCGAAATAATGAATTTATTCCGTTTGGCGTTTACACACTGTATAGACAACACCCATAAGCACTTTGAAAACTGTCACATTATCCTAATAATTCAATAAACTCAGCATTATACATATTTAAATTTAGTTCGATATAAATTGGAGGCATCGATAAAAGACTTGTTGAGAATTCTGACCACTGTTTATTCAAAGCAGAGGGTAGAGGTTCGTTCCAATGTTATTTTTTGAGCCATAGCCATAACCAATATAGGCCCCACCAATTCAAGAGGATCATAAAATTTGCAAACGAAACTTAAAATTTGTCTTTTGGTAAAATGACTATTCAAACATTGGGGTGGACAAACCATTTTGAATTTATCTAAGTTTACATCATAAAATAAACCTAAAGTTTCAAAAACCATATTAGCAGTATTCATATCAATGTCATCAAAATGCTGATTTTCAATTGATATGTCCTTAAGAAGTTTCTTCCTATTGGAACACCATTTATGTAGCTTGAATGTACCCAATTTTAAAAGTTCGATCAATTCATTTTATAATTAAGTATGATTTAATAAGATTTATACTATTGTTATCAAAGTTGTATTCTTGGAGCTTTTGCATCAACAGATCATGGGACACACAGTCAAAAGCCTTGGTAACGTCGAAAAAGGAGGCTTGCATGAACTTCTTTTCCTCAAAACATTCTCGAACATAGCTAGTAAGTTTGTTTATAGCAGCTGTAGTAGAAACATTGCTACGAAATCCAAATTGACATTTATTAAACCAATTATTTGCCTCAAAATAGTATGTTATTTGCCGTTTCAGCACAGTCTCAAAAATTTTGCCAAAGATGGGTGTAATTGATATTGGCCTATAGTTATCAACATCATCGCATAAGCCTTTTTTGTAAATCGGAACTACTTTAGATATTTTGAGGGAATCTGGAAAAATGTTAGAGGTGATACGTTGGTTTATAATTTTACATAGAGGAAAAACGATAAAATTTAGAATAGTTTTAAGTATTTTAACATTTATATTATAAGTGTCCTTGCTGGGACTATTATTTAAATTTGAAATTATATCTCTCATTTCATTGAAAGTAACTTCTATGAATTTAAATTCTGAATGGAAGACTGAATTAATTTTTTTTGTATAATCAATAGGATTATTTTGTAAAGGTGGAAGATTCTTGACAAGGGATTCTGCTATATTTGTAAAAAAAATATTTAAATCAGTGGCACAATGCCTTTTGCATATTTTTTGAATTGTTAATGTATTTATCGTTAGCTTCTTTTTTACTTTTATTAATGTCCTCACGATACCTTTTTTAAATTTATTAAGTGATTCATTGGAAACAATTTGTGGATTAGTTTTATTTAAACTGTTTGATAACTGCAATTTTTCTCTACTTTGTTTTAAGTTGTCATTGAACCAATGTATTTTAGGTATGTTAGGTTCGTTTTGTTTTATAAATTTTGTTTTCATTGGGAAGCTAGAATCACAGACATCTATTATCAGATTTAAAAAATGATCAAATTTGTTATTTACATTTATTTGAGAATTGTTTACAAATGACCAATGTACTTTATCTACATAATTATAAAGTTTAAAGAAGCCTTGTTCTGTTATTGGTCTGTAGGTTATTCTGATTTTATTATTTAATGATGTTTTGTTTTCCACTTCAAAATTAAATGATATAGCAAGATGATCAGATAAATTGAGATCTGTTACTGTTGCAACATAACAATTGCTGTTAAAATTGGTAAATATGTTATCAAGAGTTGCTCCGTTTCTAGTATAGTTATGAACAGTTTTATGTAGTCTGTAGGATTCAAACATATTACATAGTAACTGAGATTCTTTACTATCTGAATGGAAATGTACGTTAAAGTTCCCAGTTATTATAGTACCTTTGTGTAATGATAGCTTATTAAATGTTGCATCTAATCTATTTAAAAATATGTCAAAATCCCCAAGAGGTGAGCGATAGATTGTCAGTACCTGTATATTGTTGTACATTATACCTGCTATTTCAAAATGTATTTCATCAGATATTTCTTGAGTATCAAAGGCTAACGGAATTGCTTCTATGATATTACTTATAAAAATACCCACTCCCCCATGTTTATGCGTTGTTCTGCAAAAAGCTGAGAGATTTACAAAACCACTTATGTTCAGAGTGTTTATAATTCGTCAGATCCCAACCAATGTTCATTTATACAAAGTATATCATAACTTTTACCTATTAGAAAAGCTTCTAGTTCTGAAGTTTTGTCTCTTAGACATTGAATGTTATAACGTAAAATTTTAGAGAAGTTTGACATTTTAGAGGTATCGAGTTTGTTATTAGGTAATTGCTATTGATTTGTTTCCATTTCTAATTTTCGTTAATTATTTGAACTAACACTGGACAGTTATAATCGAATGGGGAATGATTCGAATTCAATTTTAAAGAGAATTTGTCATTTGCTTCTACACGGTTGGGACATCTGTTTGATTCACTATCACAATTAATACCAGAGTGATCATGATTGCCACATTTCAAACAAACATTTTCTATTTTACAGTCTTTAGCACTATGACCAAAACCTGAGCAGTTATAGCACCTATAGATACCAAAATATTCATAGACAGAACATGCTCCAAACCGAATATATAAAGCTCCATTTTCAATGTGGAAACTGATATCATTAGGATATTATGTACTTATATGTTTGAAAAGTATTCATTTTAGATTTATTTAGTTTGTAATCGTTTTACATATAACATCAGAAGTAGGTAGATATATTAAATAAATTCAATTAATCCTTTGAATGGAGGGTAACTCTATTTCTTCAAAAGTACCTACCTATATAATAGTTAAATCAATAATTTTCTTACTTCTTGTGGAGTAACATACCTACATTACTATTTAAGTAATCGAAGATGACCCAACCCCCTTTTGGTTGTGATTTATTATTTGGAAAAGTTTCCCAGTAAAGAGAGTACCTAAATAGAACCAGTATGTAGGAGGGTATTCCTCTTTATAATGTAATTCGATAGCTACTCTGTACTTTGATAGTATTTTTAGTAGATGATGGTGATTATTCTTTATTTAGTGATATAGTTTATCCACAATGGGAACTCTTTTGATATGTTTATTAAATTTTCAAATGTAAAAGAAAAAACCTAAATAAAACCACCTATTTGTGAATGAACAAATACTTGAAATCAGACAATGATATATTATGCAAGTCTGTAACTATACCATTCTCTTTTCTGAAGTAAGATACAGTTACCACTTAAGTAATCGAAGGACAATACCTAAAACCCCAACACCCCTTAGGGTCTGATATATTATTTGGAAATCTTTCCTCAGTTGAAGTTAAAATGTTATTCGATAACTTTCAAATATAAATAAAAAAAAAATCAACCTTATCCAGTAAAAGAACTGCTCAATTACAGAGAATCTGTCAACTCTGATGCCTTTTGCTTGTCGAAAGGTCCTTTGTACTTTAATAGTATTTTTAGTGGATAATGGTGATTATTTCTTATTTAGTGATATAGTTTATCCACAATGTGAACTCTTTTATTATTTATTAAATTCTCAAATGTAAAAGAAAAAACCTAAATAAAACCAACTATTTGTGAATCAACAAATACTTGAAATCAGACAATGATATATTATGCAAGTCTGTAACTATACCATTCTCTTTTCTGAAGTAAGATACAGTTACTACTTAAGTAATCGAAGGAGAATACCTCCCACCTCTACCCCGTTAGGTCTGACATATTATTTGGAAATCTTTCCTCAGTTGAAGTTGAAATGTTATTCGATAACTTTCAATCAGATAATGTTGTTTGCAACTACTTTTGTATGTAAATCTCTCAAGCTGCTTTTTCAATTATTTTTAATGCTATTTGCATTATCTGTGAAGTTACTTTATGCTAGCTAGTTACAGTACAGAGAAATCAGAGGAAGGTATGTTATAATAAAAAAATTATTACCCGTTTTTCTCTTTTCAGCCCGAATCTATCTGATATATGTCAGGAATAACTGAATGAATGGAAGTATGTCATCATTAAACTTTACTCTAACCTGGGTTCTTTTCAAATATATATTTACAAAGCTCAATTTGAAGTATTGAAACTGTACAATCTATCATTTGTAAACTTTCCCGTCATCTCTCTTAATGTTGTATAACATCCATATAGTGATGTATACTTTGTCGAAAGTATACCTTGTGGCAGCAACTTCATTGTTGAAGACTTTTATAATCATTTTCATGCATGTACGTTTCCATACAATTTTGATAACGATTTGGTGAAATTTTTCCACCAACTGACATATGTATGAAATGATAGGTACATGTAAATTGAACATTGAATGCTTTCCTTTCCAAGAACATATGAAATACTCTTGTATACATCTTTCCTTATTCCATATAATTTATCCATATTTGGCATTGAATTCTTGAAAGATGTTATTATATGTATGTATCATAACGTTGTATCTACGTTCGAAATGTGAAATGACAATTTAGATCCTAATACATAATACACCATACACATGTATATGAAAATATCTTTATTGTATCTATAGTGACATTACTCGAGTACTTTGAAAGGCTTGTACTGTGAATTTGAAGTAATTCTGAGTGAATCCAATGATCGTGCTGCTACTGGAAGATGCTACGCTTACTGTAGAATATGACACATATCTTGTTATGTACCTTAGTAAATCAGTTGTACTAATATCGTAGATGATGTACATACCTTTCTTAATCGTTTTGTTATTCTTTCATCCCTATGTACTTTAGTTTGTTGCAAGAATATGTATGTAGGCACCATAATTGATATTCTCAATTTATCTATTTCTAAAATAAAATATGGAAAGTCTTATTGTTACACATTGTTCAGACATACCTCTAGAACGTTTTTTAATAGATGGGGCCCCACGTTCATATCTTATTTATGTAGTTTTATTGACTTTTAGTTAGAGACATGTTGTTTACTACATATAACTCCCAGACTATGAATAAGGTTAGATTTTGGTGAAATAAGACCATAGATTTGTTGCATAGCTTATTGAAAAGATTCTACAGTCGATATATATGCTATTTCGTGCCCCAAAGCTTCCAAGGATGTAGAAATGTACTTGTACCCCTAGGAAGTATACCTTCGTCCATGGACCATTTAGGAAGTTTCTGAGCAGTATATAGCTATTTAAGATCTCTTGGTATTATTTCTACATCGTTCCATTATACATACACCTCCAAAATCGGTTCTCTTCGTGAGTTATCACTTAATCCTTACATAGGTTACCGTCAAAACACGTCAAATCTTTATGATTTATTTTAAGCTACTTAGCGGCATTTTTGGGTTACGTCTTGGAATTAGTTTGGTGCCATATTAACATTATCGATGACGATCTTTCGAATGGTGAATTTTAATTGAACGTAGAGGCCCTAGTTTTTGATTTTGGAAAATTCCCGAGAAAATCTTGCAATATGGATGACAAAAATTGGTATTATATCGATTTGAATAAAAATATCCCCAACTCTTGTGTCAGATTAATTAATTTGACGTTTCTAAGAATGCCAAATTTCGCAATTTTATACGAAAGTTTAAACACTCAGATATCTTTAGCGCTTGAGGCTCCGGGATTTTCACTTGGCCTATCGAAATTAGAAGGTTCAAATTGTATAAAAACACAATTGCATGAAGGCCAAACCTCCTATGTAATAAGCTACGAACGAAATCATTTTGAAGTTTCCCTCGAGGAGCCCGCTCCGCGTAAGTTAGAGTTTATACATTTTACCTCGATCTTGTTAATTTGGGGCCGTTTCGTGGCCCGTGCGGCCGGCGCCAGCTGTAATAAAGTCTTTTTTGCTATGGGCCGCTAGCATTTATCCGCTTCGGGTATATTTTAGTAGCTAGAAAATTCCCTTTGGTACGTTGCACGTTAGACGTGCATAGGTGAGACCTGAGAGTACCTGTTTCTATTTTAATTAAATTTTCGTATTTAAAAGACATTTTGGGGCTCAAAAATGTGCCTATCCTATGACCCCGCTCATAATCTAACGACATGGAGCGAAAACGGCACGCCAAAAGTCCTCGTAAAGACGTTCTATGTACCGTAAATTTGCACTTTTCTAACTCGCGAGCTACGGGCTTCTAACGTGAACGTCATTCGATTTACGGAAAATTAACTATTTCAAAACAGTTTTCGACCCGGTTTGGGGCTATCACCACCTTTTAAAAGGTTCAAAGTTAACGTTTCAATCATTTTTCGAGCTCGCTGCGCTCGCTTCGTTTAGCTTGTCGTGTCCAAAGTTGACCGTCGATATGGTCGAAAATCGCATATTCCTAGTTTGATTTTTAGTAACTTGACTACCAACTTAAACTGCCGCTTATTCTAATACCGACTAGTTGATTTTACGGGCTACGCCCCGCTGACGTACAGTTGTTTTTATGTGCTACGCCTTTGTAAGGGTTTAGTCGGATGGTGCGTGTTTACCTTTATGTGAGGCGTATGAGCACCTTTAGGTTGTCACGATGACAGAAGTCACTTTGGCAGTTGTAGGTTATATAGAGATGGGTACGCATTTATAGAAACTTTTACTATTAGCACGTGTCACAAGTTATTCTATGGTTTGGATCGTATGTCACTTTGACATTCATAGGTTAGATAGATTGAGAGTGGTAGATATTCATAGAAGAGTATAAAATTGGAATGGAGTCAAATCTTAGTCGAAGGTATAGTTGTAGAGTACGTCACTTGGCCAATTCAAGGTTATATAATTCAATCATTGAAACTTCAAGTATTGCAAAAGAAAATGCTCATAAAATATAGTCGCTCTACAACTACATGGCTCCTCAAATACTATACAACAAATTAAAATATTGCAACTCCACTTTTTCAAAATTAAAATGTCTTTGAATCATTGATATTGTAAAATACAAATTTAATTAATTCATTGACGGAAGTACATTCTGATATTAACTTGTTTAAAAATCTTTGGCACATTATGAAAGAATCTACATATAGTTACTATAACAGTTACTTACTTATACGGATGTATCATTTTCATTACTTATTTGAATGAAAAGCAACTCTATTTTTCCAAAAGTACCTAACTATTTTAACTAAACAGAGGAAGGTACCTTATAGAAAACCGTTTATTTATCCAAAATTAACCATTTCAAAACAGTTTTCGAGCAGATTTGTGGCTATCACCACCTTCTAAAAGGTTCAAAGTTAACATTTCGACCATTGGCAAATTTATATCCTAATCCAGGAAACCCTCAAGTTCCAGTGAATACGATATGGTTCCAGCAGGATGGAGCACCACCACATTACCAATTTAATGTCCGGCAGTACGATTGAATGGTCAGCGCGATCACCTGATCTTACATTATTAGATTTCTTTCTATGGGGATATGTGAAGACCATTGTGTACAAAACTAAACCTTTTGATTTAAATGACTTGAAAGAACGAATAACGCTTGTGATGAGGTCAATCACGCCTGATATGTTCAATAATGTTAGAAGACAGTTTTATTTAAGATAAGGAACATCTACTTTATTAAAATACATAGTTCTTTTTAGTGTTTTACATTTTATCACGTTTTGAATTACATTTTAGTTTTTGATTGTATTGTAGCGAATTTCGGTAACCACATGATTTTATTTTATTCTATGTTAATTGTTGCAATAAACTTGAAAGCGATAACATTTTTGAATGGAGAGACCTTTCAAACGATATATCACAAGCCTATACTTCCTATTTCAAAAATAGGGTGTTGTACCTGACATTCAGAGGGGGTTGAAGATAGGGGTCGCATTTTCACGTAGAAGGACGTCAATTTATAATTTAAATTTGACATGTTTCGGGATTTTTTTTAAATATGTATAGTAATCGAAATAATGAATTTATTCCGTTTGGCGTTTACACACTGTATAGACAACACCCATAAGCACTTTGAAAACTGTCACATTATCCTAATAATTCAATAAACTCAGCATTATACATATTTAAATTTAGTTCGATATAAATTGGAGGCATCGATAAAAGACTTGTTGAGAATTCTGACCACTGTTTATTCAAAGCAGAGGGTAGAGGTTCGTTCCAATGTTATTTTTTGAGCCATAGCCATAACCAATATAGGCCCCACCAATTCAAGAGGATCATAAAATTTGCAAACGAAACTTAAAATTTGTCTTTTGGTAAAATGACTATTCAAACATTGGGGTGTACAAACCATTTTGAATTTATCCAAGTTTACATCATAAAATAAACCTAAAGTTTCAAAAACCATATTAGCAGTATTCATATCAATGTCATCAAAATGCTGATTTTCAATTGATATGTCCTTAAGAAGTTTCTTCCTATTGGAACACCATTTATGTAGCTTGAATGTACCCAATTTTAAAAGTTCGATCAATTCATTTTATAATTAAGTATGATTTAATAAGATTTATACTATTGTTATCAAAGTTGTATTCTTGGAGCTTTTGCATCAACAGATCATGGGACACACAGTCAAAAGCCTTGGTAACGTCGAAAAAGGAGGCTTGCATGAACTTCTTTTCCTCAAAACATTCTCGAACATAGCTAGTAAGTTTGTTTATAGCAGCTGTAGTAGAAACATTGCTACGAAATCCAAATTGACATTTATTAAACCAATTATTTGCCTCAAAATAGTATGTTATTTGCCGTTTCAGCACAGTCTCAAAAATTTTGCCAAAGATGGGTGTAATTGATATTGGCCTATAGTTATCAACATCATCGCATAAGCCTTTTTTGTAAATCGGAACTACTTTAGATATTTTGAGGGAATCTGGAAAAATGTTAGAGGTGATACGTTGGTTTATAATTTTACATAGAGGAAAAACGATAAAATTTAGAATAGTTTTAAGTATTTTAACATTTATATTATAAGTGTCCTTGCTGGGACTATTATTTAAATTTGAAATTATATCTCTCATTTCATTGAAAGTAACTTCTATGAATTTAAATTCTGAATGGAAGACTGAATTAATTTTTTTTGTATAATCAATAGGATTATTTTGTAAAGGTGGAAGATTCTTGACAAGGGATTCTGCTATATTTGTAAAAAAAATATTTAAATCAGTGGCACAATGCCTTTTGCATATTTTTTGAATTGTTAATGTATTTATCGTTAGCTTCTTTTTTACTTTTATTAATGTCCTCACGATACCTTTTTTAAATTTATTAAGTGATTCATTGGAAACAATTTGTGGATTAGTTTTATTTAAACTGTTTGATAACTGCAATTTTTCTCTACTTTGTTTTAAGTTGTCATTGAACCAATGTATTTTAGGTATGTTAGGTTCGTTTTGTTTTATAAATTTTGTTTTCATTGGGAAGCTAGAATCACAGACATCTATTATCAGATTTAAAAAATGATCAAATTTGTTATTTACATTTATTTGAGAATTGTTTACAAATGACCAATGTACTTTATCTACATAATTATAAAGTTTAAAGAAGCCTTGTTCTGTTATTGGTCTGTAGGTTATTCTGATTTTATTATTTAATGATGTTTTGTTTTCCACTTCAAAATTAAATGATATAGCAAGATGATCAGATAAATTGAGATCTGTTACTGTTGCAACATAACAATTGCTGTTAAAATTGGTAAATATGTTATCAAGAGTTGCTCCGTTTCTAGTATAGTTATGAACAGTTTTATGTAGTCTGTAGGATTCAAACATATTACATAGTAACTGAGATTCTTTACTATCTGAATGGAAATGTACGTTAAAGTTCCCAGTTATTATAGTACCTTTGTGTAATGATAGCTTATTAAATGTTGCATCTAATCTATTTAAAAATATGTCAAAATCCCCAAGAGGTGAGCGATAGATTGTCAGTACCTGTATATTGTTGTACATTATACCTGCTATTTCAAAATGTATTTCATCAGATATTTCTTGAGTATCAAAGGCTAACGGAATTGCTTCTATGATATTACTTATAAAAATACCCACTCCCCCATGTTTATGCGTTGTTCTGCAAAAAGCTGAGAGATTTACAAAACCACTTATGTTCAGAGTGTTTATAATTCGTCAGATCCCAACCAATGTTCATTTATACAAAGTATATCATAACTTTTACCTATTAGAAAAGCTTCTAGTTCTGAAGTTTTGTCTCTTAGACATTGAATGTTATAACGTAAAATTTTAGAGAAGTTTGACATTTTAGAGGTATCGAGTTTGTTATTAGGTAATTGCTATTGATTTGTTTCCATTTCTAATTTTCGTTAATTATTTGAACTAACACTGGACAGTTATAATCGAATGGGGAATGATTCGAATTCAATTTTAAAGAGAATTTGTCATTTGCTTCTACACGGTTGGGACATCTGTTTGATTCACTATCACAATTAATACCAGATTGATCATGATTGCCACATTTCAAACAAACATTTTCTATTTTACAGTCTTTAGCACTATGACCAAAACCTGAGCAGTTATAGCACCTATAGATACCAAAATATTCATAGACAGAACATGCTCCAAACCGAATATATAAAGCTCCATTTTCAATGTGGAAACTGATATCATTAGGATATTATGTACTTATATGTTTGAAAAGTATTCATTTTAGATTTATTTAGTTTGTAATCGTTTTACATATAACATCAGAAGTAGGTAGATATATTAAATAAATTCAATTAATCCTTTGAATGGAGGGTAACTCTATTTCTTCAAAAGTACCTACCTATATAATAGTTAAATCAATAATTTTCTTACTTCTTGTGGAGTAACATACCTACATTACTATTTAAGTAATCGAAGATGACCCAACCCCCTTTTGGTTGTGATTTATTATTTGGAAAAGTTTCCCAGTAAAGAGAGTACCTAAATAGAACCAGTATGTAGGAGGGTATTCCTCTTTATAATGCAATTCGATAGCTACTCTGTACTTTGATAGTATTTTTAGTAGATGATGGTGATTATTCTTTATTTAGTGATATAGTTTATCCACAATGGGAACTCTTTTGATATGTTTATTAAATTTTCAAATGTAAAAGAAAAAACCTAAATAAAACCACCTATTTGTGAATGAACAAATACTTGAAATCAGACAATGATATATTATGCAAGTCTGTAACTATACCATTCTCTTTTCTGAAGTAAGATACAGTTACCACTTAAGTAATCGAAGGACAATACCTAAAACCCCAACACCCCTTAGGGTCTGATATATTATTTGGAAATCTTTCCTCAGTTGAAGTTAAAATGTTATTCGATAACTTTCAAATATAAATAAAAAAAAAATCAACCTTATCCAGTAAAAGAACTGCTCAATTACAGAGAATCTGTCAACTCTGATGCCTTTTGCTTGTCGAAAGGTCCTTTGTACTTTAATAGTATTTTTAGTGGATAATGGTGATTATTTCTTATTTAGTGATATAGTTTATCCACAATGTGAACTCTTTTATTATTTATTAAATTCTCAAATGTAAAAGAAAAAACCTAAATAAAACCAACTATTTGTGAATCAACAAATACTTGAAATCAGACAATGATATATTATGCAAGTCTGTAACTATACCATTCTCTTTTCTGAAGTAAGATACAGTTACTACTTAAGTAATCGAAGGAGAATACCTCCCACCTCTACCCCGTTAGGTCTGACATATTATTTGGAAATCTTTCCTCAGTTGAAGTTGAAATGTTATTCGATAACTTTCAATCAGATAATGTTGTTTGCAACTACTTTTGTATGTAAATCTCTCAAGCTGCTTTTTCAATTATTTTTAATGCTATTTGCATTATCTGTCAAGTTACTTTATGCTAGCTAGTTACAGTACAGAGAAATCAGAGGAAGGTATGTTATAATAAAAAAATTATTACCCGTTTTTCTCTTTTCAGCCCGAATCTATCTGATATATGTCAGGAATAACTGAATGAATGGAAGTATGTCATCATTAAACTTTACTCTAACCTGGGTTCTTTTCAAATATATATTTACAAAGCTCAATTTGAAGTATTGAAACTGTACAATCTATCATTTGTAAACTTTCCCGTCATCTCTCTTAATGTTGTATAACATCCATATAGTGATGTATACTTTGTCGAAAGTATACCTTGTGGCAGCAACTTCATTGTTGAAGACTTTTATAATCATTTTCATGCATGTACGTTTCCATACAATTTTGATAACGATTTGGTGAAATTTTTCCACCAACTGACATATGTATGAAATGATAGGTACATGTAAATTGAACATTGAATGCTTTCCTTTCCAAGAACATATGAAATACTCTTGTATACATCTTTCCTTATTCCATATAATTTATCCATATTTGGCATTGAATTCTTGAAAGATGTTATTATATGTATGTATCATAACGTTGTATCTACGTTCGAAATGTGAAATGACAATTTAGATCCTAATACATAATACACCATACACATGTATATGAAAATATCTTTATTGTATCTATAGTGACATTACTCGAGTACTTTGAAAGGCTTGTACTGTGAATTTGAAGTAATTCTGAGTGAATCCAATGATCGTGCTGCTACTGGAAGATGCTACGCTTACTGTAGAATATGACACATATCTTGTTATGTACCTTAGTAAATCAGTTGTACTAATATCGTAGATGATGTACATACCTTTCTTAATCGTTTTGTTATTCTTTCATCCCTATGTACTTTAGTTTGTTGCAAGAATATGTATGTAGGCACCATAATTGATATTCTCAATTTATCTATTTCTAAAATAAAATATGGAAAGTCTTATTGTTACACATTGTTCAGACATACCTCTAGAACGTTTTTTAATAGATGGGGCCCCACGTTCATATCTTATTTATGTAGTTTTATTGACTTTTAGTTAGAGACATGTTGTTTACTACATATAACTCCCAGACTATGAATAAGGTTAGATTTTGGTGAAATAAGACCATAGATTTGTTGCATAGCTTATTGAAAAGATTCTACAGTCGATATATATGCTATTTCGTGCCCCAAAGCTTCCAAGGATGTAGAAATGTACTTGTACCCCTAGGAAGTATACCTTCGTCCATGGACCATTTAGGAAGTTTCTGAGCAGTATATAGCTATTTAAGATCTCTTGGTATTATTTCTACATCGTTCCATTATACATACACCTCCAAAATCGGTTCTCTTCGTGAGTTATCACTTAATCCTTACATAGGTTACCGTCAAAACACGTCAAATCTTTATGATTTATTTTAAGCTACTTAGCGGCATTTTTGGGTTACGTCTTGGAATTAGTTTGGTGTCATATTAACATTATCGATGACGATCTTTCGAATGGTGAATTTTAATTGAACGTAGAGGCCCTAGTTTTTGATTTTGGAAAATTCCCGAGAAAATCTTGCAATATGGATGACAAAAATTGGTATTATATCGATTTGAATAAAAATATCCCCAACTCTTGTGTCAGATTAATTAATTTGACGTTTCTAAGAATGCCAAATTTCGCAATTTTATACGAAAGTTTAAACACTCAGATATCTTTAGCGCTTGAGGCTCCGGGATTTTCACTTGGCCTATCGAAATTAGAAGGTTCAAATTGTATAAAAACACAATTGCATGAAGGCCAAACCTCCTATGTAATAAGCTACGAACGAAATCATTTTGAAGTTTCCCTCGAGGAGCCCGCTCCGCGTAAGTTAGAGTTTATACATTTTACCTCGATCTTGTTAATTTGGGGCCGTTTCGTGGCCCGTGCGGCCGGCGCCAGCTGTAATAAAGTCTTTTTTGCTATGGGCCGCTAGCATTTATCCGCTTCGGGTATATTTTAGTAGCTGGAAAATTCCCTTTGGTACGTTGCACGTTAGACGTGCATAGGTGAGACCTGAGAGTACCTGTTTCTATTTTAATTAAATTTTCGTATTTAAAAGACATTTTGGGGCTCAAAAATGTGCCTATCCTATGACCCCGCTCATAATCTAACGACATGGAGCGAAAACGGCACGCCAAAAGTCCTCGTAAAGACGTTCTATGTACCGTAAATTTGCACTTTTCTAACTCGCGAGCTACGGGCTTCTAACGTGAACGTCATTCGATTTACGGAAAATTAACTATTTCAAAACAGTTTTCGACCCGGTTTGGGGCTATCACCACCTTTTAAAAGGTTCAAAGTGAACGTTTCAATCATTTTTCGAGCTCGCTGCGCTCGCTTCGTTTAGCTTGTCGTGTCCAAAGTTGACCGTCGATATGGTCGAAAATCGCATATTCCTAGTTTGATTTTTAGTAACTTGACTACCAACTTAAACTGCCGCTTATTCTAATACCGACTAGTTGATTTTACGGGCTACGCCCCGCTGACGTACAGTTGTTTTTATGTGCTACGCCTTTGTAAGGGTTTAGTCGGATGGTGCGTGTTTACCTTTATGTGAGGCGTATGAGCACCTTTAGGTTGTCACGATGACAGAAGTCACTTTGGCAGTTGTAGGTTATATAGAGATGGGTACGCATTTATAGAAACTTTTACTATTAGCACGTGTCACAAGTTATTCTATGGTTTGGATCGTATGTCACTTTGACATTCATAGGTTAGATAGATTGAGAGTGGTAGATATTCATAGAAGAGTATAAAATTGGAATGGAGTCAAATCTTAGTCGAAGGTATAGTTGTAGAGTACGTCACTTGGCCAATTCAAGGTTATATAATTCAATCATTGAAACTTCAAGTATTGCAAAAGAAAATGCTCATAAAATATAGTCGCTCTACAACTACATGGCTCCTCAAATACTATACAACAAATTAAAATATTGCAACTCCACTTTTTCAAAATTAAAATGTCTTTGAATCATTGATATTGTAAAATACAAATTTAATTAATTCATTGACGGAAGTACATTCTGATATTAACTTGTTTAAAAATCTTTGGCACATTATGAAAGAATCTACATATAGTTACTATAACAGTTACTTACTTATACGGATGTATCATTTTCATTACTTATTTGAATGAAAAGCAACTCTATTTTTCCAAAAGTACCTAACTATTTTAACTAAACAGAGGAAGGTACCTTATAGAAAACCGTTTATTTATCCAAAATTAACCATTTCAAAACAGTTTTCGAGCAGATTTGTGGCTATCACCACCTTCTAAAAGGTTCAAAGTTAACATTTCGACCATTGGCAAATTTATATCCTAATCCAGGAAACCCTCAAGTTCCAGTGAATACGATATGGTTCCAGCAGGATGGAGCACCACCACATTACCAATTTAATGTCCGGCAGTACGATTGAATGGTCAGCGCGATCACCTGATCTTACATTATTAGATTTCTTTCTATGGGGATATGTGAAGACCATTGTGTACAAAACTAAACCTTTTGATTTAAATGACTTGAAAGAACGAATAACGCTTGTGATGAGGTCAATCACGCCTGATATGTTCAATAATGTTAGAAGACAGTTTTATTTAAGATAAGGAACATCTACTTTATTAAAATACATAGTTCTTTTTAGTGTTTTACATTTTATCACGTTTTGAATTACATTTTAGTTTTTGATTGTATTGTAGCGAATTTCGGTAACCACATGATTTTATTTTATTCTATGTTAATTGTTGCAATAAACTTGAAAGCGATAACATTTTTGAATGGAGAGACCTTTCAAACGATATATCACAAGCCTATACTTCCTATTTCAAAAATAGGGTGTTGTACCTGACATTCAGAGGGGGTTGAAGATAGGGGTCGCATTTTCACGTAGAAGGACGTCAATTTATAATTTAAATTTGACATGTTTCGGGATTTTTTTTAAATATGTATAGTAATCGAAATAATGAATTTATTCCGTTTGGCGTTTACACACTGTATAGACAACACCCATAAGCACTTTGAAAACTGTCACATTATCCTAATAATTCAATAAACTCAGCATTATACATATTTAAATTTAGTTCGATATAAATTGGAGGCATCGATAAAAGACTTGTTGAGAATTCTGACCACTGTTTATTCAAAGCAGAGGGTAGAGGTTCGTTCCAATGTTATTTTTTGAGCCATAGCCATAACCAATATAGGCCCCACCAATTCAAGAGGATCATAAAATTTGCAAACGAAACTTAAAATTTGTCTTTTGGTAAAATGACTATTCAAACATTGGGGTGGACAAACCATTTTGAATTTATCTAAGTTTACATCATAAAATAAACCTAAAGTTTCAAAAACCATATTAGCAGTATTCATATCAATGTCATCAAAATGCTGATTTTCAATTGATATGTCCTTAAGAAGTTTCTTCCTATTGGAACACCATTTATGTAGCTTGAATGTACCCAATTTTAAAAGTTCGATCAATTCATTTTATAATTAAGTATGATTTAATAAGATTTATACTATTGTTATCAAAGTTGTATTCTTGGAGCTTTTGCATCAACAGATCATGGGACACACAGTCAAAAGCCTTGGTAACGTCGAAAAAGGAGGCTTGCATGAACTTCTTTTCCTCAAAACATTCTCGAACATAGCTAGTAAGTTTGTTTATAGCAGCTGTAGTAGAAACATTGCTACGAAATCCAAATTGACATTTATTAAACCAATTATTTGCCTCAAAATAGTATGTTATTTGCCGTTTCAGCACAGTCTCAAAAATTTTGCCAAAGATGGGTGTAATTGATATTGGCCTATAGTTATCAACATCATCGCATAAGCCTTTTTTGTAAATCGGAACTACTTTAGATATTTTGAGGGAATCTGGAAAAATGTTAGAGGTGATACGTTGGTTTATAATTTTACATAGAGGAAAAACGATAAAATTTAGAATAGTTTTAAGTATTTTAACATTTATATTATAAGTGTCCTTGCTGGGACTATTATTTAAATTTGAAATTATATCTCTCATTTCATTGAAAGTAACTTCTATGAATTTAAATTCTGAATGGAAGACTGAATTAATTTTTTTTGTATAATCAATAGGATTATTTTGTAAAGGTGGAAGATTCTTGACAAGGGATTCTGCTATATTTGTAAAAAAAATATTTAAATCAGTGGCACAATGCCTTTTGCATATTTTTTGAATTGTTAATGTATTTATCGTTAGCTTCTTTTTTACTTTTATTAATGTCCTCACGATACCTTTTTTAAATTTATTAAGTGATTCATTGGAAACAATTTGTGGATTAGTTTTATTTAAACTGTTTGATAACTGCAATTTTTCTCTACTTTGTTTTAAGTTGTCATTGAACCAATGTATTTTAGGTATGTTAGGTTCGTTTTGTTTTATAAATTTTGTTTTCATTGGGAAGCTAGAATCACAGACATCTATTATCAGATTTAAAAAATGATCAAATTTGTTATTTACATTTATTTGAGAATTGTTTACAAATGACCAATGTACTTTATCTACATAATTATAAAGTTTAAAGAAGCCTTGTTCTGTTATTGGTCTGTAGGTTATTCTGATTTTATTATTTAATGATGTTTTGTTTTCCACTTCAAAATTAAATGATATAGCAAGATGATCAGATAAATTGAGATCTGTTACTGTTGCAACATAACAATTGCTGTTAAAATTGGTAAATATGTTATCAAGAGTTGCTCCGTTTCTAGTATAGTTATGAACAGTTTTATGTAGTCTGTAGGATTCAAACATATTACATAGTAACTGAGATTCTTTACTATCTGAATGGAAATGTACGTTAAAGTTCCCAGTTATTATAGTACCTTTGTGTAATGATAGCTTATTAAATGTTGCATCTAATCTATTTAAAAATATGTCAAAATCCCCAAGAGGTGAGCGATAGATTGTCAGTACCTGTATATTGTTGTACATTATACCTGCTATTTCAAAATGTATTTCATCAGATATTTCTTGAGTATCAAAGGCTAACGGAATTGCTTCTATGATATTACTTATAAAAATACCCACTCCCCCATGTTTATGCGTTGTTCTGCAAAAAGCTGAGAGATTTACAAAACCACTTATGTTCAGAGTGTTTATAATTCGTCAGATCCCAACCAATGTTCATTTATACAAAGTATATCATAACTTTTACCTATTAGAAAAGCTTCTAGTTCTGAAGTTTTGTCTCTTAGACATTGAATGTTATAACGTAAAATTTTAGAGAAGTTTGACATTTTAGAGGTATCGAGTTTGTTATTAGGTAATTGCTATTGATTTGTTTCCATTTCTAATTTTCGTTAATTATTTGAACTAACACTGGACAGTTATAATCGAATGGGGAATGATTCGAATTCAATTTTAAAGAGAATTTGTCATTTGCTTCTACACGGTTGGGACATCTGTTTGATTCACTATCACAATTAATACCAGATTGATCATGATTGCCACATTTCAAACAAACATTTTCTATTTTACAGTCTTTAGCACTATGACCAAAACCTGAGCAGTTATAGCACCTATAGATACCAAAATATTCATAGACAGAACATGCTCCAAACCGAATATATAAAGCTCCATTTTCAATGTGGAAACTGATATCATTAGGATATTATGTACTTATATGTTTGAAAAGTATTCATTTTAGATTTATTTAGTTTGTAATCGTTTTACATATAACATCAGAAGTAGGTAGATATATTAAATAAATTCAATTAATCCTTTGAATGGAGGGTAACTCTATTTCTTCAAAAGTACCTACCTATATAATAGTTAAATCAATAATTTTCTTACTTCTTGTGGAGTAACATACCTACATTACTATTTAAGTAATCGAAGATGACCCAACCCCCTTTTGGTTGTGATTTATTATTTGGAAAAGTTTCCCAGTAAAGAGAGTACCTAAATAGAACCAGTATGTAGGAGGGTATTCCTCTTTATAATGCAATTCGATAGCTACTCTGTACTTTGATAGTATTTTTAGTAGATGATGGTGATTATTCTTTATTTAGTGATATAGTTTATCCACAATGGGAACTCTTTTGATATGTTTATTAAATTTTCAAATGTAAAAGAAAAAACCTAAATAAAACCACCTATTTGTGAATGAACAAATACTTGAAATCAGACAATGATATATTATGCAAGTCTGTAACTATACCATTCTCTTTTCTGAAGTAAGATACAGTTACCACTTAAGTAATCGAAGGACAATACCTAAAACCCCAACACCCCTTAGGGTCTGATATATTATTTGGAAATCTTTCCTCAGTTGAAGTTAAAATGTTATTCGATAACTTTCAAATATAAATAAAAAAAAAATCAACCTTATCCAGTAAAAGAACTGCTCAATTACAGAGAATCTGTCAACTCTGATGCCTTTTGCTTGTCGAAAGGTCCTTTGTACTTTAATAGTATTTTTAGTGGATAATGGTGATTATTTCTTATTTAGTGATATAGTTTATCCACAATGTGAACTCTTTTATTATTTATTAAATTCTCAAATGTAAAAGAAAAAACCTAAATAAAACCAACTATTTGTGAATCAACAAATACTTGAAATCAGACAATGATATATTATGCAAGTCTGTAACTATACCATTCTCTTTTCTGAAGTAAGATACAGTTACTACTTAAGTAATCGAAGGAGAATACCTCCCACCTCTACCCCGTTAGGTCTGACATATTATTTGGAAATCTTTCCTCAGTTGAAGTTGAAATGTTATTCGATAACTTTCAATCAGATAATGTTGTTTGCAACTACTTTTGTATGTAAATCTCTCAAGCTGCTTTTTCAATTATTTTTAATGCTATTTGCATTATCTGTGAAGTTACTTTATGCTAGCTAGTTACAGTACAGAGAAATCAGAGGAAGGTATGTTATAATAAAAAAATTATTACCCGTTTTTCTCTTTTCAGCCCGAATCTATCTGATATATGTCAGGAATAACTGAATGAATGGAAGTATGTCATCATTAAACTTTACTCTAACCTGGGTTCTTTTCAAATATATATTTACAAAGCTCAATTTGAAGTATTGAAACTGTACAATCTATCATTTGTAAACTTTCCCGTCATCTCTCTTAATGTTGTATAACATCCATATAGTGATGTATACTTTGTCGAAAGTATACCTTGTGGCAGCAACTTCATTGTTGAAGACTTTTATAATCATTTTCATGCATGTACGTTTCCATACAATTTTGATAACGATTTGGTGAAATTTTTCCACCAACTGACATATGTATGAAATGATAGGTACATGTAAATTGAACATTGAATGCTTTCCTTTCCAAGAACATATGAAATACTCTTGTATACATCTTTCCTTATTCCATATAATTTATCCATATTTGGCATTGAATTCTTGAAAGATGTTATTATATGTATGTATCATAACGTTGTATCTACGTTCCAATGATCGTGCTGCTACTGGAAGATGCTACGCTTACTGTAGAATATGACACATATCTTGTTATGTACCTTAGTAAATCAGTTGTACTAATATCGTAGATGATGTACATACCTTTCTTAATCGTTTTGTTATTCTTTCATCCCTATGTACTTTAGTTTGTTGCAAGAATATGTATGTAGGCACCATAATTGATATTCTCAATTTATCTATTTCTAAAATAAAATATGGAAAGTCTTATTGTTACACATTGTTCAGACATACCTCTAGAACGTTTTTTAATAGATGGGGCCCCACGTTCATATCTTATTTATGTAGTTTTATTGACTTTTAGTTAGAGACATGTTGTTTACTACATATAACTCCCAGACTATGAATAAGGTTAGATTTTGGTGAAATAAGACCATAGATTTGTTGCATAGCTTATTGAAAAGATTCTACAGTCGATATATATGCTATTTCGTGCCCCAAAGCTTCCAAGGATGTAGAAATGTACTTGTACCCCTAGGAAGTATACCTTCGTCCATGGACCATTTAGGAAGTTTCTGAGCAGTATATAGTTATTTAAGATCTCTTGGTATTATTTCTACATCGTTCCATTATACATACACCTCCAAAATCAGTTCTCTTCGTGAGTTATCACTTAATCCTTACATAGGTTACCGTCAAAACACGTCAAATCTTTATGATTTATTTTAAGCTACTTAGCGGCATTTTTGGGTTACGTCTTGGAATTAGTTTGGTGCCATATTAACATTATCGATGACGATCTTTCGAATGGTGAATTTTAATTGAACGTAGAGGCCCTAGTTTTTGATTTTGGAAAATTCCCGAGAAAATCTTGCAATATGGATGACAAAAATTGGTATTATATCGATTTGAATAAAAATATCCCCAACTCTTGTGTCAGATTAATTAATTTGACGTTTCTAAGAATGCCAAATTTCGCAATTTTATACGAAAGTTTAAACACTCAGATATCTTTAGCGCTTGAGGCTCCGGGATTTTCACTTGGCCTATCGAAATTAGAAGGTTCAAATTGTATAAAAACACAATTGCATGAAGGCCAAACCTCCTATGTAATAAGCTACGAACGAAATCATTTTGAAGTTTCCCTCGAGGAGCCCGCTCCGCGTAAGTTAGAGTTTATACATTTTACCTCGATCTTGTTAATTTGGGGCCGTTTCGTGGCCCGTACGGCCGGCGCCAGCTGTAATAAAGTCTTTTTTGCTATGGGCCGCTAGCATTTATCCGCTTCGGGTATATTTTAGTAGCTAGAAAATTCCCTTCGGTGCTTCGCACGTCAGACGTGCATAGCTGAGACCTGAGAGTACCTGTTTCTATTTGGATTAAATTTTCGTATTTAAAAGACATTTTGGGGCCCGAGACTATGCTATTAAGTTGACCCGGTTCATAATCTAACGACATGGATCGAAAACCGCACTCCAAATGTCCCCTTAAAGTCGTAGGAGGGAGCACTATTTTTGCACTTTTCTAACTCGCGTGCTACGCGCTTCTCGCGTGAACGTCATTCGATTTACGGAAAATTAACTATTTCAAAACAGTTTTCGACCCGGTTTGGGGCTTATGCGACCTTCTAAAAGGTTCAAAGTTAACGTTTCAATCATTTTTCGAGCTCGCTGCGCTCGCTTCGTTTAGCTTGTCGTGTTCAAAAATGTTCGTCGATTAGGTCGAAAATCGCATATTCCTAGTTTGATTTTTAGTAACTTGACTACCAACCTAATAAGCCGCTTATTCTAATACCGACTAGTTGATTTTACGGGCTACGCCCCGCTAAGATGCAGTTTTTTATGTGCAACGCCTTTGTAAGGGTTTAGTCGGACAGTGCGTGGTAACCTTTATGTGAGGCGTACGGGCACCTTTAGGTTGTCACTTGGACAAACGTCAACTTGACAGTTGTAGGTTACATAGATATAATGCAAGGAACAACTGAGTAAATGGGAGTATTTCATTATTGAATTTTAATCCTACTATACCTCTTTCTTTTATGGAGTAACAACATTACTATTCAAGTAATCGAAGGAGATGACCCCACCCCCTTTTGGAAAAGTTTCCCAGTAAAAAAAGTACCTAAATAGAACCAGTATGTAGGAGGGTATTCCTTCTTATAATGTTAATTAATAAATATTGTGCCAATTTGAAATTATGTATTTTCTCAACATGCTACCTACAATTGACTTCTATTTGTTCATAGCTCAAACAGCTATTCACACTATTTTCAATCCAAATTACATTCTCTGAGGAATGAGAAGAAGCTATTTTATAAAAAAATCTATAAGCCGTTGAAGAAACCTGAGCGTTTTGTCTATCTGAAGCAGAATGACATTCTCTTTTGAAGTACCTTAAGGATACACCTTCTTAGTATACCATTCGAAAAGATTTCTCAAACATATCGGTAGTAGAACCATTGTAAAAACCAATTCCCAGTCTTAAAACTGTTCGATTTACCCTTTTTGTTATAAATACAAAGATACAGAATTTATTCCTATTAGTAACTTGCAAAATGCAATTGTGTTTCGTTTGTACCTACAGGTCTCAAGCAAGTTTGTACATATCTATTTTTATTGCTAGATAGTCTCAGAGAAAGTTATGTTATAAAAAATCTACTACCCGTTGAGGAAGGATTTTTTCTCTTTTCAGCTCCGAATCTGATGTACTTATGCCAGGAATAATGAAGAAGAAGGGTGCATTTCATTATTAAGTTTTCCTCCTACCTTTATTCTTTTTATATATACATTTGCAAAGCTCAATTTGAAGTATTGAAACTGTACAATCTATCATTTGTAAACTTTCCCGTCATCTCTCTTAATGTTGTATAACATCCATAAAGTGATGTATACTTTGTTGAAACTATACCTTGTGGTAGCAGATTAATTGTTTAACACTTTTATAATCATTTTCATGCATGTAACATCAGTTTTGGTGAAATTTTTCCTCCAACTGACATATGTATAAAATGATACATCATGTAAATTGAACATTAAGAATGCTTTCCTTTCCAATAACATATGAAATACTCTTGTATACATCTTTTCCTTCCTTTATTTCATATGATTTAGGCCTAATTAGCATCCGATTCCTAAAAGATGCTATTATATCATAACCTTGGATCTACGTTGAAAATGTGAAATGTCAATTTAGATCCTGAAACATAATAAACCATACACATATATGAAAATGTCTTTATTGTAACTAAAATAACATTATTTGAATACTTTGAAAGGCTTGTACTATGAATTTGAACTAATTATGAGTGAATCCAATGTTCGTGGTGCTACATAACTCTGGACGATGCCACGTGTATAGTAGAATATGACAGATATCTTGTTATTTTCCTCGAAAATTTATTGTACCCTTCTCGTAGATGATGTAGATACCTTTCCAAATCGTTTTTGTGTTTCTTTCAATCCTTATGAACTTTAATTTGTTCAAGAATATGTGTGTAGGTTAAACGTTGATAAATGATTTGTATCTTCATATCTAAAATCAAATATGTTAGCGCTATTGTTAAACATTGCTTAGACTTACCTTTAGAGAGTTTTTTGATAGATGAGGACCCCGATTTATATCATATTCAAGTACTTTTGAACGGAAACATGATGTTTACGATATACATCTGACAGTTGGTTAATATGTTGAGACATCGAAGTGTGAGACCATAGAGGTCTGTTCGTGCTCATTTTAATGGAATTCACGTCCGTAGATCTGATTTCAGTGGGCCCCAGTAGTCTATAGATGTAGAAATGTACTTGTAGCGCTAGGAAGGATATCTTCGTCCATGGACCATTTTGGACACTTATACGCCGTATACAGCTTTTATTATTGCTTATACTTCATTTCATCATACAAACACCCCCGAAATTGATCATTTTCGTAAATTATCATCTAGATTGTCGTCAAACGACGTCGAATCTTTACGATTTATTTTAAGGTACTTAGCGGCATTTTTAGGGGTGCCAAAAACAACCACCAAAGTTCACCCGGAGTAAATCGATGACGATCTTTCCGATGGTGAATTTTAATTGAACGTAGAGGCTTTACTTTTCGATAAAAAAATTCCTCCAAGATAATTTTAAATATGGCCGACAAAAATTGGTACCGAATGGATTTGAATAAAAATATCCCCAAATTTTGCGTCAAATTAATTAATTTGAAGTTTCTGAAAGTACGAAATTTCGCAATTTTATACGAACGTTGAAACACACACAAGTCTTTGGCGCGTGAAGCTCCGGGATTTTCACGTGGCCTATCGAAATTAGGAGGTTCGAATTGTATAAAACCACAATTGCATGAAGGCCAGATGTCCTGTGTAATTTGTTACGAACGGAAACATTTTGACAAATGCCTCGAGGAGCTCGCTACGTTTCAGTTAGAGTTTATACATTTTACCTCGGTCTTGTTAATTCGGGGCCGTTTCTTGTCCCGTGCGTGCGGCGCCAGTTGTAATAAAGTCTTTTCTGCTATGGGCCGCTAGCTTTTACCCGCTTTGCGTATATTTTAGTAGCTAGAAAATTCCATTCGGTGCTTCGCACGTCAGACGTGCATAGCTGAGATCTGAGAGTACCTGTTTCTATTTGAATTGAATTTTCGTATTTAAAAGACATTTTGGGGCCCGAGACTATGCTATTAAGTTGACCCGGTTCATAATCTAACGACATGGTTCGAAAACCGCACTCCAAATGTCCCCTTAAAGTCGTAGGAGGGAGCACTATTTTTGCACTTTTCTAACTCGCCAGCTACGCGCTCCTCACGTGAACGTCATTCGATTTACGGAAAATTAACTATTTCAAAAGAGTTTTCGACCCGGTTCGGGGCTATCACGACCTTTTAAAAGGTTCAAAGTTTACATTTCGATCATATTACAGGCTCGCTCTGCTCGCCTCATTTAGCTTGTCCGGTCCAAAGTTGACGGTGAAAATCGCATATTCCTAGTTTGATTTTTAGTAACTTGACTACCAACCTAATAAGCCGCTTATTCTAATACCGACTAGTTGATTTTACGGGCTACGCCCCGCTGTGCTACGCCCCGCTAAGTTACGCCCCGCTGACGTACAGTTGTTTTCATGTGCAACGCCTTTTTGAGGGTTTAGTCGGATGGTGCGTGGTAACCTTTATGTGAGGCGTATGGGCACCTTTAGGTTGTCACTGTGACAGACGTCACTCTGGCAGTTGTAGGTTATATAGAGATGGGTACGCGTTTATAGAAACTTTTACTATTAGCACATGTCACAAGTTATTCTATGGTATAAATCGTATGTCACTTTGACATATATAGGTTATATAGAGTTGTAGGTATTCATAGAAGAGTATAAAATTAGAATGGAGTCAAATCTTAGTCGAAGGAGTAGTTCTAGAGTACTCTCCTGAATTTGTGACGTACGTCACTTTGCCAATGGTAGGTTATATAATTCAATCATTGAAACTTCAAGTATTGCAAAAGAAAATGCTCATAAAATATAGTCGCTCTACAACTACATGGCTCCTCAAATACTATACAACAAATTAAAATATTGCAACTCCACTTTTTCAAAATTAAAATGTCTTTGAATCATTGATATTGTAAAATACAAATTTAATTGATTCATTGCCGGAAGTACATTCTGATATTAACTTGTTTAAAAATCTTTGGCACTTTAAGAAAGAATCTACATATAGTTACTATAACAGTTACTTACTTATACGGATATTAATCAAGTATCATTTTCATTACTTATTTGAATGAAAAGCAACTCTATTTTTCCAAAAGTACCTACCTATTTTAACCAAACAGAGGAAGGTACCTTATAGAAAACCGTTTATTTATCCAAAATTAACCATTTCAAAACAGTTTTCGAGCCGGTTTGTGGCTATCACCACCTTCTAAAAGGTTCAAAGTTAACATTTCGACCATTGGCAAATTTATATCCTAATCCAGGAAACCCTCAAGTTCCAGTGAATACGATATTGTTCCAGCAGGATGGAGCACCACCACATTACCAATTTAATGTCCGGCAGTACGATTGAATGGCCAGCGCGATCACCTGATCTTACATTATTAGATTTCTATCTATGGGGATATGTGAAGACCATTGTGTACAAAACTAAACCTTTTGATTTAAATGACTTGAAAGAACGAATAACGCTTGTGATGAGGTCAATCACGCCTGATATGTTCAATAATGTTAGAAGACAGTTTTATTTAAGATTAGGAACATCTACTTTATTAAAATACATAGTTCTTTTTAGTGTTTTACATTTTATCACGTTTTGAATTACATTTTAGTTTTTGATTGTATTGTAGCGAATTTCGGTAACCACATGATTTTATTTTATTCTATGTTAATTGTTGCAATAAACTTGAAAGCGATAACATTTTTGAATGGAGAGACCTTTCAAACGATATATCACAAGCCTATACTTCCTATTTCAAAAATAGGGGGTTGTACCTGACATTCAGAGGGGGTTGAAGATAGGGGTCGCATTTTCACGTAGAAGGACGTCAATTTATAATTTAAATTTGACATGTTTCGGGATTTTTTTTAAATATGTATAGTAATCGAAATAATGAATTTATTCCGTTTGGCGTTTACACACTGTATAGACAACACCCATAAGCACTTTGAAAACTGTCACATTATCCTAATAATTCAATAAACTCAGCATTATACATATTTAAATTTAGTTCGATATAAATTGGAGGCATCGATAAAAGACTTGTTGAGAATTCTGACCACTGTTTATTCAGAGCAGAGGGTAGAGGTTCGTTCCAATGTTATTTTTTGAGCCATAGCCATAACCAATATAGGCCCCACTAATTCAAGAGGATCATAAAATTTGCAAACGAAACTTAAAATTTGTCTTTTGGTAAAATGACTATTCAAACATTGGGGTGGACAAACCATTTTGAATTTATCTAAGTTTACATCATAAAATAAACCTAAAGTTTCAAAAACCATATTAGCAGTATTCATATCAATGTCATCAAAATGCTGATTTTCAATTGATATGTCCTTAAGAAGTTTCTTCCTATTGGAACACCATTTATGTAGCTTGAATGTACCCAATTTTAAAAGTTCGATCAATTCATTTTATAATTAAGTATGATTTAATAAGATTTATACTATTGTTATCAAAGTTGTATTCTTGGAGCTTTTGCATCAACAGATCATGGGACACACAGTCAAAAGCCTTGGTAACGTCGAAAAAGGAGGCTTGCATGAACTTCTTTTCCTCAAAACATTCTCGAACATAGCTAGTAAGTTTGTTTATAGCAGCTGTAGTAGAAACATTGCTACGAAATCCAAATTGACATTTATTAAACCAATTATTTGCCTCAAAATAGTATGTTATTTGCCGTTTCAGCACAGTCTCAAAAATTTTGCCAAAGATGGGTGTAATTGATATTGGCCTATAGTTATCAACATCATCGCATAAGCCTTTTTTGTAAATCGGAACTACTTTAGATATTTTGAGGGAATCTGGAAAAATGTTAGAGGTGATACGTTGGTTTATAATTTTACATAGAGGAAAAACGATAAAATTTAGAATAGTTTTAAGTATTTTAACATTTATATTATAAGTGTCCTTGCTGGGACTATTATTTAAATTTGAAATTATATCTCTCATTTCATTGAAAGTAACTTCTATGAATTTAAATTCTGAATGGAAGACTGAATTAATTTTTTTTGTATAATCAATAGGATTATTTTGTAAAGGTGGAAGATTCTTGACAAGGGATTCTGCTATATTTGTAAAAAAAATATTTAAATCAGTGGCACAATGCCTTTTGCATATTTTTTGAATTGTTAATGTATTTATCGTTAGCTTCTTTTTTACTTTTATTAATGTCCTCACGATACCTTTTTTAAATTTATTAAGTGATTCATTGGAAACAATTTGTGGATTAGTTTTATTTAAACTGTTTGATAACTGCAATTTTTCTCTACTTTGTTTTAAGTTGTCATTGAACCAATGTATTTTAGGTATGTTAGGTTCGTTTTGTTTTATAAATTTTGTTTTCATTGGGAAGCTAGAATCACAGACATCTATTATCAGATTTAAAAAATGATCAAATTTGTTATTTACATTTATTTGAGAATTGTTTACAAATGACCAATGTACTTTATCTACATAATTATAAAGTTTAAAGAAGCCTTGTTCTGTTATTGGTCTGTAGGTTATTCTGATTTTATTATTTAATGATGTTTTGTTTTCCACTTCAAAATTAAATGATATAGCAAGATGATCAGATAAATTGAGATCTGTTACTGTTGCAACATAACAATTGCTGTTAAAATTGGTAAATATGTTATCAAGAGTTGCTCCGTTTCTAGTATAGTTATGAACAGTTTTATGTAGTCTGTAGGATTCAAACATATTACATAGTAACTGAGATTCTTTACTATCTGAATGGAAATGTACGTTAAAGTTCCCAGTTATTATAGTACCTTTGTGTAATGATAGCTTATTAAATGTTGCATCTAATCTATTTAAAAATATGTCAAAATCCCCAAGAGGTGAGCGATAGATTGTCAGTACCTGTATATTGTTGTACATTATACCTGCTATTTCAAAATGTATTTCATCAGATATTTCTTGAGTATCAAAGGCTAACGGAATTGCTTCTATGATATTACTTATAAAAATACCCACTCCCCCATGTTTATGCGTTGTTCTGCAAAAAGCTGAGAGATTTACAAAACCACTTATGTTCAGAGTGTTTATAATTCGTCAGATCCCAACCAATGTTCATTTATACAAAGTATATCATAACTTTTACCTATTAGAAAAGCTTCTAGTTCTGAAGTTTTGTCTCTTAGACATTGAATGTTATAACGTAAAATTTTAGAGAAGTTTGACATTTTAGAGGTATCGAGTTTGTTATTAGGTAATTGCTATTGATTTGTTTCCATTTCTAATTTTCGTTAATTATTTGAACTAACACTGGACAGTTATAATCGAATGGGGAATGATTCGAATTCAATTTTAAAGAGAATTTGTCATTTGCTTCTACACGGTTGGGACATCTGTTTGATTCACTATCACAATTAATACCAGATTGATCATGATTGCCACATTTCAAACAAACATTTTCTATTTTACAGTCTTTAGCACTATGACCAAAACCTGAGCAGTTATAGCACCTATAGATACCAAAATATTCATAGACAGAACATGCTCCAAACCGAATATATAAAGCTCCATTTTCAATGTGGAAACTGATATCATTAGGATATTATGTACTTATATGTTTGAAAAGTATTCATTTTAGATTTATTTAGTTTGTAATCGTTTTACATATAACATCAGAAGTAGGTAGATATATTAAATAAATTCAATTAATCCTTTGAATGGAGGGTAACTCTATTTCTTCAAAAGTACCTACCTATATAATAGTTAAATCAATAATTTTCTTACTTCTTGTGGAGTAACATACCTACATTACTATTTAAGTAATCGAAGATGACCCAACCCCCTTTTGGTTGTGATTTATTATTTGGAAAAGTTTCCCAGTAAAGAGAGTACCTAAATAGAACCAGTATGTAGGAGGGTATTCCTCTTTATAATGCAATTCGATAGCTACTCTGTACTTTGATAGTATTTTTAGTAGATGATGGTGATTATTCTTTATTTAGTGATATAGTTTATCCACAATGGGAACTCTTTTGATATGTTTATTAAATTTTCAAATGTAAAAGAAAAAACCTAAATAAAACCACCTATTTGTGAATGAACAAATACTTGAAATCAGACAATGATATATTATGCAAGTCTGTAACTATACCATTCTCTTTTCTGAAGTAAGATACAGTTACCACTTAAGTAATCGAAGGACAATACCTAAAACCCCAACACCCCTTAGGGTCTGATATATTATTTGGAAATCTTTCCTCAGTTGAAGTTAAAATGTTATTCGATAACTTTCAAATATAAATAAAAAAAAAATCAACCTTATCCAGTAAAAGAACTGCTCAATTACAGAGAATCTGTCAACTCTGATGCCTTTTGCTTGTCGAAAGGTCCTTTGTACTTTAATAGTATTTTTAGTGGATAATGGTGATTATTTCTTATTTAGTGATATAGTTTATCCACAATGTGAACTCTTTTATTATTTATTAAATTCTCAAATGTAAAAGAAAAAACCTAAATAAAACCAACTATTTGTGAATCAACAAATACTTGAAATCAGACAATGATATATTATGCAAGTCTGTAACTATACCATTCTCTTTTCTGAAGTAAGATACAGTTACTACTTAAGTAATCGAAGGAGAATACCTCCCACCTCTACCCCGTTAGGTCTGACATATTATTTGGAAATCTTTCCTCAGTTGAAGTTGAAATGTTATTCGATAACTTTCAATCAGATAATGTTGTTTGCAACTACTTTTGTATGTAAATCTCTCAAGCTGCTTTTTCAATTATTTTTAATGCTATTTGCATTATCTGTCAAGTTACTTTATGCTAGCTAGTTACAGTACAGAGAAATCAGAGGAAGGTATGTTATAATAAAAAAATTATTACCCGTTTTTCTCTTTTCAGCCCGAATCTATCTGATATATGTCAGGAATAACTGAATGAATGGAAGTATGTCATCATTAAACTTTACTCTAACCTGGGTTCTTTTCAAATATATATTTACAAAGCTCAATTTGAAGTATTGAAACTGTACAATCTATCATTTGTAAACTTTCCCGTCATCTCTCTTAATGTTGTATAACATCCATATAGTGATGTATACTTTGTCGAAAGTATACCTTGTGGCAGCAACTTCATTGTTGAAGACTTTTATAATCATTTTCATGCATGTACGTTTCCATACAATTTTGATAACGATTT
The DNA here is from genome assembly GCA_958510875.1 of Endomychus coccineus. Taxonomy (NCBI): domain Eukaryota; kingdom Metazoa; phylum Arthropoda; class Insecta; order Coleoptera; family Endomychidae; genus Endomychus; species Endomychus coccineus. The sequence continues at coordinate 62,274,155 of OY294069.1, forward strand.
GGTGAAATTTTTCCACCAACTGACATATGTATGAAATGATAGGTACATGTAAATTGAACATTGAATGCTTTCCTTTCCAAGAACATATGAAATACTCTTGTATACATCTTTCCTTATTCCATATAATTTATCCATATTTGGCATTGAATTCTTGAAAGATGTTATTATATGTATGTATCATAACGTTGTATCTACGTTCGAAATGTGAAATGACAATTTAGATCCTAATACATAATACACCATACACATGTATATGAAAATATCTTTATTGTATCTATAGTGACATTACTCGAGTACTTTGAAAGGCTTGTACTGTGAATTTGAAGTAATTCTGAGTGAATCCAATGATCGTGCTGCTACTGGAAGATGCTACGCTTACTGTAGAATATGACACATATCTTGTTATGTACCTTAGTAAATCAGTTGTACTAATATCGTAGATGATGTACATACCTTTCTTAATCGTTTTGTTATTCTTTCATCCCTATGTACTTTAGTTTGTTGCAAGAATATGTATGTAGGCACCATAATTGATATTCTCAATTTATCTATTTCTAAAATAAAATATGGAAAGTCTTATTGTTACACATTGTTCAGACATACCTCTAGAACGTTTTTTAATAGATGGGGCCCCACGTTCATATCTTATTTATGTAGTTTTATTGACTTTTAGTTAGAGACATGTTGTTTACTACATATAACTCCCAGACTATGAATAAGGTTAGATTTTGGTGAAATAAGACCATAGATTTGTTGCATAGCTTATTGAAAAGATTCTACAGTCGATATATATGCTATTTCGTGCCCCAAAGCTTCCAAGGATGTAGAAATGTACTTGTACCCCTAGGAAGTATACCTTCGTCCATGGACCATTTAGGAAGTTTCTGAGCAGTATATAGCTATTTAAGATCTCTTGGTATTATTTCTACATCGTTCCATTATACATACACCTCCAAAATCAGTTCTCTTCGTGAGTTATCACTTAATCCTTACATAGGTTACCGTCAAAACACGTCAAATCTTTATGATTTATTTTAAGCTACTTAGCGGCATTTTTGGGTTACGTCTTGGAATTAGTTTGGTGTCATATTAACATTATCGATGACGATCTTTCGAATGGTGAATTTTAATTGAACGTAGAGGCCCTAGTTTTTGATTTTGGAAAATTCCCGAGAAAATCTTGCAATATGGATGACAAAAATTGGTATTATATCGATTTGAATAAAAATATCCCCAACTCTTGTGTCAGATTAATTAATTTGACGTTTCTAAGAATGCCAAATTTCGCAATTTTATACGAAAGTTTAAACACTCAGATATCTTTAGCGCTTGAGGCTCCGGGATTTTCACTTGGCCTATCGAAATTAGAAGGTTCAAATTGTATAAAAACACAATTGCATGAAGGCCAAACCTCCTATGTAATAAGCTACGAACGAAATCATTTTGAAGTTTCCCTCGAGGAGCCCGCTCCGCGTAAGTTAGAGTTTATACATTTTACCTCGATCTTGTTAATTTGGGGCCGTTTCGTGGCCCGTGCGGCCGGCGCCAGCTGTAATAAAGTCTTTTTTGCTATGGGCCGCTAGCATTTATCCGCTTCGGGTATATTTTAGTAGCTGGAAAATTCCCTTTGGTACGTTGCACGTTAGACGTGCATAGGTGAGACCTGAGAGTACCTGTTTCTATTTTAATTAAATTTTCGTATTTAAAAGACATTTTGGGGCTCAAAAATGTGCCTATCCTATGACCCCGCTCATAATCTAACGACATGGAGCGAAAACGGCACGCCAAAAGTCCTCGTAAAGACGTTCTATGTACCGTAAATTTGCACTTTTCTAACTCGCGAGCTACGGGCTTCTAACGTGAACGTCATTCGATTTACGGAAAATTAACTATTTCAAAACAGTTTTCGACCCGGTTTGGGGCTATCACCACCTTTTAAAAGGTTCAAAGTTAACGTTTCAATCATTTTTCGAGCTCGCTGCGCTCGCTTCGTTTAGCTTGTCGTGTTCAAAAATGTTCGTCGATTAGGTCGAAAATCGCATATTCCTAGTTTGATTTTTAGTAACTTGACTACCAACTTAAACTGCCGCTTATTCTAATACCGACTAGTTGATTTTACGGGCTACGCCCCGCTAAGATGCAGTTTTTTATGTGCAACGCCTTTGTAAGGGTTTAGTCGGATGGTGCGTGGTAACCTTTATGTGAGGCGTACGGGCACCTTTAGGTTGTCACTGTGACAGACGTCGCTCTGGCAGTTGTAGGTTATATAGAGATGGGTACGCGTTTATAGAAACTTTTACTATTAGCACGTGTCACAAGTTATTCTATGGTTTGGATCGTATGTCACTTTGACATTTATTGGTTAGATAGATTGAGAGTGGTAGATATTCATAGAAGAGTATAAAATTGGAATGGAGTCAAATCTTAGTCGAAGGTATAGTTGTAGAGTACGTCACTTGGCCAATTCAAGGTTATATAATTCAATCATTGAAACTTCAAGTATTGCAAAAGAAAATGCTCATAAAATATAGTCGCTCTACAACTACATGGCTCCTCAAATACTATACAACAAATTAAAATATTGCAACTCCACTTTTTCAAAATTAAAATGTCTTTGAATCATTGATATTGTAAAATACAAATTTAATTAATTCATTGACGGAAGTACATTCTGATATTAACTTGTTTAAAAATCTTTGGCACATTATGAAAGAATCTACATATAGTTACTATAACAGTTACTTACTTATACGGATGTATCATTTTCATTACTTATTTGAATGAAAAGCAACTCTATTTTTCCAAAAGTACCTAACTATTTTAACTAAACAGAGGAAGGTACCTTATAGAAAACCGTTTATTTATCCAAAATTAACCATTTCAAAACAGTTTTCGAGCAGATTTGTGGCTATCACCACCTTCTAAAAGGTTCAAAGTTAACATTTCGACCATTGGCAAATTTATATCCTAATCCAGGAAACCCTCAAGTTCCAGTGAATACGATATGATTCCAGCAGGATGGAGCACCACCACATTACCAATTTAATGTCCGGCAGTACGATTGAATGGTCAGCGCGATCACCTGATCTTACATTATTAGATTTCTTTCTATGGGGATATGTGAAGACCATTGTGTACAAAACTAAACCTTTTGATTTAAATGACTTGAAAGAACGAATAACGCTTGTGATGAGGTCAATCACGCCTGATATGTTCAATAATGTTAGAAGACAGTTTTATTTAAGATTAGGAACATCTACTTTATTAAAATACATAGTTCTTTTTAGTGTTTTACATTTTATCACGTTTTGAATTACATTTTAGTTTTTGATTGTATTGTAGCGAATTTCGGTAACCACATGATTTTATTTTATTCTATGTTAATTGTTGCAATAAACTTGAAAGCGATAACATTTTTGAATGGAGAGACCTTTCAAACGATATATCACAAGCCTATACTTCCTATTTCAAAAATAGGGTGTTGTACCTGACATTCAGAGGGGGTTGAAGATAGGGGTCGCATTTTCACGTAGAAGGACGTCAATTTATAATTTAAATTTGACATGTTTCGGGATTTTTTTTAAATATGTATAGTAATCGAAATAATGAATTTATTCCGTTTGGCGTTTACACACTGTATAGACAACACCCATAAGCACTTTGAAAACTGTCACATTATCCTAATAATTCAATAAACTCAGCATTATACATATTTAAATTTAGTTCGATATAAATTGGAGGCATCGATAAAAGACTTGTTGAGAATTCTGACCACTGTTTATTCAAAGCAGAGGGTAGAGGTTCGTTCCAATGTTATTTTTTGAGCCATAGCCATAACCAATATAGGCCCCACCAATTCAAGAGGATCATAAAATTTGCAAACGAAACTTAAAATTTGTCTTTTGGTAAAATGACTATTCAAACATTGGGGTGGACAAACCATTTTGAATTTATCTAAGTTTACATCATAAAATAAACCTAAAGTTTCAAAAACCATATTAGCAGTATTCATATCAATGTCATCAAAATGCTGATTTTCAATTGATATGTCCTTAAGAAGTTTCTTCCTATTGGAACACCATTTATGTAGCTTGAATGTACCCAATTTTAAAAGTTCGATCAATTCATTTTATAATTAAGTATGATTTAATAAGATTTATACTATTGTTATCAAAGTTGTATTCTTGGAGCTTTTGCATCAACAGATCATGGGACACACAGTCAAAAGCCTTGGTAACGTCGAAAAAGGAGGCTTGCATGAACTTCTTTTCCTCAAAACATTCTCGAACATAGCTAGTAAGTTTGTTTATAGCAGCTGTAGTAGAAACATTGCTACGAAATCCAAATTGACATTTATTAAACCAATTATTTGCCTCAAAATAGTATGTTATTTGCCGTTTCAGCACAGTCTCAAAAATTTTGCCAAAGATGGGTGTAATTGATATTGGCCTATAGTTATCAACATCATCGCATAAGCCTTTTTTGTAAATCGGAACTACTTTAGATATTTTGAGGGAATCTGGAAAAATGTTAGAGGTGATACGTTGGTTTATAATTTTACATAGAGGAAAAACGATAAAATTTAGAATAGTTTTAAGTATTTTAACATTTATATTATAAGTGTCCTTGCTGGGACTATTATTTAAATTTGAAATTATATCTCTCATTTCATTGAAAGTAACTTCTATGAATTTAAATTCTGAATGGAAGACTGAATTAATTTTTTTTGTATAATCAATAGGATTATTTTGTAAAGGTGGAAGATTCTTGACAAGGGATTCTGCTATATTTGTAAAAAAAATATTTAAATCAGTGGCACAATGCCTTTTGCATATTTTTTGAATTGTTAATGTATTTATCGTTAGCTTCTTTTTTACTTTTATTAATGTCCTCACGATACCTTTTTTAAATTTATTAAGTGATTCATTGGAAACAATTTGTGGATTAGTTTTATTTAAACTGTTTGATAACTGCAATTTTTCTCTACTTTGTTTTAAGTTGTCATTGAACCAATGTATTTTAGGTATGTTAGGTTCGTTTTGTTTTATAAATTTTGTTTTCATTGGGAAGCTAGAATCACAGACATCTATTATCAGATTTAAAAAATGATCAAATTTGTTATTTACATTTATTTGAGAATTGTTTACAAATGACCAATGTACTTTATCTACATAATTATAAAGTTTAAAGAAGCCTTGTTCTGTTATTGGTCTGTAGGTTATTCTGATTTTATTATTTAATGATGTTTTGTTTTCCACTTCAAAATTAAATGATATAGCAAGATGATCAGATAAATTGAGATCTGTTACTGTTGCAACATAACAATTGCTGTTAAAATTGGTAAATATGTTATCAAGAGTTGCTCCGTTTCTAGTATAGTTATGAACAGTTTTATGTAGTCTGTAGGATTCAAACATATTACATAGTAACTGAGATTCTTTACTATCTGAATGGAAATGTACGTTAAAGTTCCCAGTTATTATAGTACCTTTGTGTAATGATAGCTTATTAAATGTTGCATCTAATCTATTTAAAAATATGTCAAAATCCCCAAGAGGTGAGCGATAGATTGTCAGTACCTGTATATTGTTGTACATTATACCTGCTATTTCAAAATGTATTTCATCAGATATTTCTTGAGTATCAAAGGCTAACGGAATTGCTTCTATGATATTACTTATAAAAATACCCACTCCCCCATGTTTATGCGTTGTTCTGCAAAAAGCTGAGAGATTTACAAAACCACTTATGTTCAGAGTGTTTATAATTCGTCAGATCCCAACCAATGTTCATTTATACAAAGTATATCATAACTTTTACCTATTAGAAAAGCTTCTAGTTCTGAAGTTTTGTCTCTTAGACATTGAATGTTATAACGTAAAATTTTAGAGAAGTTTGACATTTTAGAGGTATCGAGTTTGTTATTAGGTAATTGCTATTGATTTGTTTCCATTTCTAATTTTCGTTAATTATTTGAACTAACACTGGACAGTTATAATCGAATGGGGAATGATTCGAATTCAATTTTAAAGAGAATTTGTCATTTGCTTCTACACGGTTGGGACATCTGTTTGATTCACTATCACAATTAATACCAGATTGATCATGATTGCCACATTTCAAACAAACATTTTCTATTTTACAGTCTTTAGCACTATGACCAAAACCTGAGCAGTTATAGCACCTATAGATACCAAAATATTCATAGACAGAACATGCTCCAAACCGAATATATAAAGCTCCATTTTCAATGTGGAAACTGATATCATTAGGATATTATGTACTTATATGTTTGAAAAGTATTCATTTTAGATTTATTTAGTTTGTAATCGTTTTACATATAACATCAGAAGTAGGTAGATATATTAAATAAATTCAATTAATCCTTTGAATGGAGGGTAACTCTATTTCTTCAAAAGTACCTACCTATATAATAGTTAAATCAATAATTTTCTTACTTCTTGTGGAGTAACATACCTACATTACTATTTAAGTAATCGAAGATGACCCAACCCCCTTTTGGTTGTGATTTATTATTTGGAAAAGTTTCCCAGTAAAGAGAGTACCTAAATAGAACCAGTATGTAGGAGGGTATTCCTCTTTATAATGCAATTCGATAGCTACTCTGTACTTTGATAGTATTTTTAGTAGATGATGGTGATTATTCTTTATTTAGTGATATAGTTTATCCACAATGGGAACTCTTTTGATATGTTTATTAAATTTTCAAATGTAAAAGAAAAAACCTAAATAAAACCACCTATTTGTGAATGAACAAATACTTGAAATCAGACAATGATATATTATGCAAGTCTGTAACTATACCATTCTCTTTTCTGAAGTAAGATACAGTTACCACTTAAGTAATCGAAGGACAATACCTAAAACCCCAACACCCCTTAGGGTCTGATATATTATTTGGAAATCTTTCCTCAGTTGAAGTTAAAATGTTATTCGATAACTTTCAAATATAAATAAAAAAAAAATCAACCTTATCCAGTAAAAGAACTGCTCAATTACAGAGAATCTGTCAACTCTGATGCCTTTTGCTTGTCGAAAGGTCCTTTGTACTTTAATAGTATTTTTAGTGGATAATGGTGATTATTTCTTATTTAGTGATATAGTTTATCCACAATGTGAACTCTTTTATTATTTATTAAATTCTCAAATGTAAAAGAAAAAACCTAAATAAAACCAACTATTTGTGAATCAACAAATACTTGAAATCAGACAATGATATATTATGCAAGTCTGTAACTATACCATTCTCTTTTCTGAAGTAAGATACAGTTACTACTTAAGTAATCGAAGGAGAATACCTCCCACCTCTACCCCGTTAGGTCTGACATATTATTTGGAAATCTTTCCTCAGTTGAAGTTGAAATGTTATTCGATAACTTTCAATCAGATAATGTTGTTTGCAACTACTTTTGTATGTAAATCTCTCAAGCTGCTTTTTCAATTATTTTTAATGCTATTTGCATTATCTGTGAAGTTACTTTATGCTAGCTAGTTACAGTACAGAGAAATCAGAGGAAGGTATGTTATAATAAAAAAATTATTACCCGTTTTTCTCTTTTCAGCCCGAATCTATCTGATATATGTCAGGAATAACTGAATGAATGGAAGTATGTCATCATTAAACTTTACTCTAACCTGGGTTCTTTTCAAATATATATTTACAAAGCTCAATTTGAAGTATTGAAACTGTACAATCTATCATTTGTAAACTTTCCCGTCATCTCTCTTAATGTTGTATAACATCCATATAGTGATGTATACTTTGTCGAAAGTATACCTTGTGGCAGCAACTTCATTGTTGAAGACTTTTATAATCATTTTCATGCATGTACGTTTCCATACAATTTTGATAACGATTTGGTGAAATTTTTCCACCAACTGACATATGTATGAAATGATAGGTACATGTAAATTGAACATTGAATGCTTTCCTTTCCAAGAACATATGAAATACTCTTGTATACATCTTTCCTTATTCCATATAATTTATCCATATTTGGCATTGAATTCTTGAAAGATGTTATTATATGTATGTATCATAACGTTGTATCTACGTTCGAAATGTGAAATGACAATTTAGATCCTAATACATAATACACCATACACATGTATATGAAAATATCTTTATTGTATCTATAGTGACATTACTCGAGTACTTTGAAAGGCTTGTACTGTGAATTTGAAGTAATTCTGAGTGAATCCAATGATCGTGCTGCTACTGGAAGATGCTACGCTTACTGTAGAATATGACACATATCTTGTTATGTACCTTAGTAAATCAGTTGTACTAATATCGTAGATGATGTACATACCTTTCTTAATCGTTTTGTTATTCTTTCATCCCTATGTACTTTAGTTTGTTGCAAGAATATGTATGTAGGCACCATAATTGATATTCTCAATTTATCTATTTCTAAAATAAAATATGGAAAGTCTTATTGTTACACATTGTTCAGACATACCTCTAGAACGTTTTTTAATAGATGGGGCCCCACGTTCATATCTTATTTATGTAGTTTTATTGACTTTTAGTTAGAGACATGTTGTTTACTACATATAACTCCCAGACTATGAATAAGGTTAGATTTTGGTGAAATAAGACCATAGATTTGTTGCATAGCTTATTGAAAAGATTCTACAGTCGATATATATGCTATTTCGTGCCCCAAAGCTTCCAAGGATGTAGAAATGTACTTGTACCCCTAGGAAGTATACCTTCGTCCATGGACCATTTAGGAAGTTTCTGAGCAGTATATAGCTATTTAAGATCTCTTGGTATTATTTCTACATCGTTCCATTATACATACACCTCCAAAATCAGTTCTCTTCGTGAGTTATCACTTAATCCTTACATAGGTTACCGTCAAAACACGTCAAATCTTTATGATTTATTTTAAGCTACTTAGCGGCATTTTTGGGTTACGTCTTGGAATTAGTTTGGTGTCATATTAACATTATCGATGACGATCTTTCGAATGGTGAATTTTAATTGAACGTAGAGGCCCTAGTTTTTGATTTTGGAAAATTCCCGAGAAAATCTTGCAATATGGATGACAAAAATTGGTATTATATCGATTTGAATAAAAATATCCCCAACTCTTGTGTCAGATTAATTAATTTGACGTTTCTAAGAATGCCAAATTTCGCAATTTTATACGAAAGTTTAAACACTCAGATATCTTTAGCGCTTGAGGCTCCGGGATTTTCACTTGGCCTATCGAAATTAGAAGGTTCAAATTGTATAAAAACACAATTGCATGAAGGCCAAACCTCCTATGTAATAAGCTACGAACGAAATCATTTTGAAGTTTCCCTCGAGGAGCCCGCTCCGCGTAAGTTAGAGTTTATACATTTTACCTCGATCTTGTTAATTTGGGGCCGTTTCGTGGCCCGTGCGGCCGGCGCCAGCTGTAATAATTGTTTAACACTTTTATAATCATTTTCATGCATGTAACATCAGTTTTGGTGAAATTTTTCCTCCAACTGACATATGTATAAAATGATACATCATGTAAATTGAACATTAAGAATGCTTTCCTTTCCAATAACATATGAAATACTCTTGTATACATCTTTTCCTTCCTTTATTTCATATGATTTAGGCCTAATTAGCATCCGATTCCTAAAAGATGCTATTATATCATAACCTTGGATCTACGTTGAAAATGTGAAATGTCAATTTAGATCCTGAAACATAATAAACCATACACATATATGAAAATGTCTTTATTGTAACTAAAATAACATTATTTGAATACTTTGAAAGGCTTGTACTATGAATTTGAACTAATTATGAGTGAATCCAATGTTCGTGGTGCTACATAACTCTGGACGATGCCACGTGTATAGTAGAATATGACAGATATCTTGTTATTTTCCTCGAAAATTTATTGTACCCTTCTCGTAGATGATGTAGATACCTTTCCAAATCGTTTTTGTGTTTCTTTCAATCCTTATGAACTTTAATTTGTTCAAGAATATGTGTGTAGGTTAAACGTTGATAAATGATTTGTATCTTCATATCTAAAATCAAATATGTTAGCGCTATTGTTAAACATTGCTTAGACTTACCTTTAGAGAGTTTTTTGATAGATGAGGACCCCGATTTATATCATATTCAAGTACTTTTGAACGGAAACATGATGTTTACGATATACATCTGACAGTTGGTTAATATGTTGAGACATCGAAGTGTGAGACCATAGAGGTCTGTTCGTGCTCATTTTAATGGAATTCACGTCCGTAGATCTGATTTCAGTGGGCCCCAGTAGTCTATAGATGTAGAAATGTACTTGTAGCGCTAGGAAGGATATCTTCGTCCATGGACCATTTTGGACACTTATACGCCGTATACAGCTTTTATTATTGCTTATACTTCATTTCATCATACAAACACCCCCGAAATTGATCATTTTCGTAAATTATCATCTAGATTGTCGCCAAACGACGTCGAATCTTTACGATTTATTTTAAGGTACTTAGCGGCATTTTTAGGGGTGCCAAAAACAACCACCAAAGTTCACCCGGAGTAAATCGATGACGATCTTTCCGATGGTGAATTTTAATTGAACGTAGAGGCTTTACTTTTCGATAAAAAAATTCCTCCAAGATAATTTTAAATATGGCCGACAAAAATTGGTACCGAATGGATTTGAATAAAAATATCCCCAAATCTTGTGTCAAATTAATTAATTTGAAGTTTCTGAAATTGCGAAATTTCGCAATTTTATACGAACGTGGAAACACACACAACTCTTTAGCGCGTGAGGCTCCGGGATTTTCACTTGGTCTATCGAAATTAGAAGGTTCGAATTGTATAAAAACACAATTGCATGAAGGCCAGATGTCCTACGTAATTAGTTACGAACGGAAACATTTTGACAAATGCCTCGAGGAGCTCGCTACGTTTCAGTTAGAGTTTATACATTTTACCTCGGTCTTGTTAATTCGGGGCCGTTTCTTGTCCCGTGCGTGCGGCGCCAGTTGTAATAAAGTCTTTTCTGCTATGGGCCGCTAGCTTTTACCCGCTTCGCGTATATTTTAGTAGCTAGAAAATTCCCTTCGGTGCTTCGCACGTCAGACGTGCATAGCTGAGATCTGAGAGTACCTGTTTCTATTTGAATTGAATTTTCGTATTTAAAAGACATTTTGGGGCCCGAGACTATGCTATTAAGTTGACCCGGTTCATAATCTAACGACATGGATCGAAAACCGCACTCCAAATGTCCCCTTAAAGTCGTAGGAGGGAGCACTATTTTTGCACTTTTCTAACTCGCGTGCTACGCGCTTCTCGCGTGAACGTCATTCGATTTACGGAAAATTAACTATTTCAAAAGAGTTTTCGACCCGGTTCGGGGCTATCGCGACCTTTTAAAAGGTTCAAAGTTAACGTTTCAATCATTTTTCGAGCTCGCTGCGCTCGCTTCATTTAGCTTGTCGTGTTCAAAAATGTTCGTCGATTAGGTCGAAAATCGCATATTCCTAGTTACATTTTTAGTAACTTTGACACCAACCTAATAAGCCGCTTATTCTAATACCGACTAGTTGATTTTACGGGCTACGCCCCGCTGACCAAGGCCCGCTGACGTACAGTTGTTTTCATGTGCAACGCCTTTTCGAGGGTTTAGTCGGATAGTGCGTGGTAACCTTTATGTGAGGCGTACGGGCACCTTTAGGTTGTCACTTGGACAAACGTCAACTTGACAGTTGTAGGTTACATAGATATAATGCAAGGAACAACTGAGTAAATGGGAGTATTTCATTATTGAATTTTAATCCTACTATACCTCTTTCTTTTATGGAGTAACAACATTACTATTCAAGTAATCGAAGGAGATGACCCCACCCCCTTTTGGATGTGACTTATCATTTGGAAAAGTTTCCCAGTAAAAAAAGTACCTAAATAGAACCAGTATGTAGGAGGGTATTCCTTCTTATAATGTTAATTAATAAATATTGTGCCAATTTGAAATTATGTATTTTCTCAACATGCTACCTACAATTGACTTCTATTTGTTCATAGCTCAAACAGCTATTCACACTATTTTCAATCCAAATTACATTCTCTGAGGAATGAGAAGAAGCTATTTTATAAAAAAATCTATAAGCCGTTGAAGAAACCTGAGCATTTTGTCTGTCTGAAGCAGAATGACATTCTCTTTTGAGCTACCTCAAGGATACACCTTCTTAGTATACCATTCGGAAAGATTTCTCAAACATATCGGTAGTAGAACCATTGTAAAAACCAATTCCCAGTCTTAAAACTGTTCGATTTACCCTTTCTGTTATAAATACAAAGATACAGAATTTATTCCTATTAGTAACTTGCAAAATGCAATTGTGTTTCGTTTGTACCTACAGGTCTCAAGCAAGTTTGTACATATCTACTTTTATTGCTAGATAGTCTCAGAGAAAGTTATGTTATAAAAAATCTACTACCCGTTGAAGCATTTTTTCTCTTTCCAGCTTCGAATCTGATATACTTATGCCAGGAATAATGAAGAAAAAGGGTGCATTTCATTATTAAGTTTTCCTCCTACCTTTATTCTTTTCATATATACATTTGCAAAGCTTAATTTAAAGTATCGAAACTGTACAATCTATCATTTGTGAACTTTCCCGTCATCTCTCTTAATGTTGTATAACATCCATAAAGTGATGTATACTTTGTTGAAACTATACCTTGTGGTAGCAGATTAATTGTTTAACACTTTTATAATCATTTTCATGCATGTAACATCAGTTTTGGTGAAATTTTTCCTCCAACTGACATATGTATAAAATGATACATCATGTAAATTGAACATTAAGAATGCTCTCCTTTCCAATAACATATGAAATACTCTTGTATACATCTTTTCCTTCCTTTATTTCATATGATTTAGGCCTAATTAGCATCCGATTCCTAAAAGATGCTATTATATCATAACCTTGGATCTACGTTGAAAATGTGAAATGTCAATTTAGATCCTGAAACATAATAAACCATACACATATATGAAAATGTCTTTATTGTAACTAAAATAACATTATTTGAATACTTTGAAAGGCTTGTACTATGAATTTGAACTAATTATGAGTGAATCCAATGTTCGTGGTGCTACATAACTCTGGACGATGCCACGTGTATAGTAGAATATGACAGATATCTTGTTATTTTCCTCGAAAATTTATTGTACCCTTCTCGTAGATGATGTAGATACCTTTCCAAATCGTTTTTGTGTTTCTTTCAATCCTTATGAACTTTAATTTGTTCAAGAATATGTGTGTAGGTTAAACGTTGATAAATGATTTGTATCTTCATATCTAAAATCAAATATGTTAGCGCTATTGTTAAACATTGCTTAGACTTACCTTTAGAGAGTTTTTTGATAGATGAGGACCCCGATTTATATCATATTCAAGTACTTTTGAACGGAAACATGATGTTTACGATATACATCTGACAGTTGGTTAATATGTTGAGACATCGAAGTGTGAGACCATAGAGGTCTGTTCGTGCTCATTTTAATGGAATTCACGTCCGTAGATCTGATTTCAGTGGGCCCCAGTAGTCTATAGATGTAGAAATGTACTTGTAGCGCTAGGAAGGATATCTTCGTCCATGGACCATTTTGGACACTTATACGCCGTATACAGCTTTTATTATTGCTTATACTTCATTTCATCATACAAACACCCCCGAAATTGATCATTTTCGTAAAATATCATCTAGATTGTCGTCAAACGACGTCGAATCTTTACGATTTATTTTAAGGTACTTAGCGGCATTTTTAGGGGTGCCAAAAACAACCACCAAAGTTCACCCGGAGTAAATCGATGACGATCTTTCCGATGGTGAATTTTAATTGAACGTAGAGGGTTTACTTTTCGATAAAAAAATTCCTCCAAGATAATTTTAAATATGGCCGACAAAAATTGGTACCGAATGGATTTGAATAAAAATATCCCCAAATCTTGCGTCAAATTAATTAATTTGAAGTTTCTGAAATTGCGAAATTTCGCAATTTTATACGAACGTTGAAACACACACAAGTCTTTGGCGCGTGAAGCTCCGGGATTTTCACGTGGCCTATCGAAATTAGGAGGTTCGAATTGTATAAAACCACAATTGCATGAAGGCCAGATGTCCTGTGTAATTTGTTACGAACGGAAACATTTTGACAAATGCCTCGAGGAGCTCGCTACGTTTCAGTTAGAGTTTATACATTTTACCTCGGTCTTGTTAATTCGGGGCCGTTTCTTGTCCCGTGCGTGCGGCGCCAGTTGTAATAAAGTCTTTTCTGCTATGGGCCGCTAGCTTTTACCCGCTTCGCGTATATTTTAATAGCTAGAAAATTCCCTTCGGTGCTTCGCACGTCAGACGTGCATAGCTGAGATCTGAGAGTACCTGTTTCTATTTGAATTGAATTTTCGTATTTAAAAGACATTTTGGGGCCCGAGACTATGCTATTAAGTTGACCCGGTTCATAATCTAACGACATGGATCGAAAACCGCACTCCAAATGTCCCCTTAAAGTCGTAGGAGGGAGCACTATTTTCGCACTTTTCTAACTCGCCAGCTACGCGCTCCTCACGTGAACGTCATTCGATTTACGGAAAATTAACTATTTCAAAAGAGTTTTCGACCCGGTTCGGGGCTATCACGACCTTTTAAAAGGTTCAAAGTTTAAATTTCGATCATATTACAGGCTCGCTCTGCTCGCCTCATTTAGCTTGTCCGGTCCAAAGTTGACGGTGAAAATCGCATATTCCTAGTTAGATTTTTAGTAACTTTGACACCAACCTAATAAGCCGCTTATTCTAATACCGACTAGTTGATTTTACGGGCTACGCCCCGCTAAGATGCAGTTTTTTTACGTGCAACGCCTTTGTAAGGGTTTAGTCGAATGGTGCGTGGTAACCTTTATGTGAGGCGTACGGGCACCTTTAGGTTGTCACTTGGACAAACGTCAACTTGACAGTTGTAGGTTACATAGATATAATGCAAGGAACAACTGAGTAAATGGGAGTATTTCGTTATTGAATTTTAATCCTACTATACCTCTTTCTTTTATGGAGTAACAACATTACTATTCAAGTAATCGAAGGAGATGACCCCACCCCCTTTTGGATGTGACTTATCATTTGGAAAAGTTTCCCAGTAAAAAAAGTACCTAAATAGAACCAGTATGTAGGAGGGTATTCCTTCTTATAATGTTAATTAATAAATATTGTGCCAATTTGAAATTATGTATTTTCTCAACATGCTACCTACAATTGACTTCTATTTGTTCATAGCTCAAACAGCTATTCACACTATTTTCAATCCAAATTACATTCTCTGAGGAATGAGAAGAAGCTATTTTATAAAAAAATCTATAAGCCGTTGAAGAAACCTGAGCGTTTTGTCTATCTGAAGCAGAATGACATTCTCTTTTGAAGTACCTTAAGGATACACCTTCTTAGTATACCATTCGAAAAGATTTCTCAAACATATCGGTAGTAGAACCATTGTAAAAACCAATTCCCAGTCTTAAAACTGTTCGATTTACCCTTTTTGTTATAAATACAAAGATACAGAATTTATTCCTATTAGTAACTTGCAAAATGCAATTGTGTTTCGTTTGTACCTACAGGTCTCAAGCAAGTTTGTACATATCTATTTTTATTGCTAGATAGTCTCAGAGAAAGTTATGTTATAAAAAATCTACTACCCGTTGAGGAAGGATTTTTTCTCTTTTCAGCTCCGAATCTGATGTACTTATGCCAGGAATAATGAAGAAGAAGGGTGCATTTCATTATTAAGTTTTCCTCCTACCTTTATTCTTTTTATATATACATTTGCAAAGCTCAATTTGAAGTATTGAAACTGTACAATCTATCATTTGTAAACTTTCCCGTCATCTCTCTTAATGTTGTATAACATCCATAAAGTGATGTATACTTTGTTGAAACTATACCTTGTGGTAGCAGATTAATTGTTTAACACTTTTATAATCATTTTCATGCATGTAACATCAGTTTTGGTGAAATTTTTCCTCCAACTGACATATGTATAAAATGATACATCATGTAAATTGAACATTAAGAATGCTTTCCTTTCCAATAACATATGAAATACTCTTGTATACATCTTTTCCTTCCTTTATTTCATATGATTTAGGCCTAATTAGCATCCGATTCCTAAAAGATGCTATTATATCATAACCTTGGATCTACGTTGAAAATGTGAAATGTCAATTTAGATCCTGAAACATAATAAACCATACACATATATGAAAATGTCTTTATTGTAACTAAAATAACATTATTTGAATACTTTGAAAGGCTTGTACTATGAATTTGAACTAATTATGAGTGAATCCAATGTTCGTGGTGCTACATAACTCTGGACGATGCCACGTGCATAGTAGAATATGACAGATATCTTGTTATTTTCCTCGAAAATTTATTGTACCCTTCTCGTAGATGATGTAGATACCTTTCCAAATCGTTTTTGTGTTTCTTTCAATCCTTATGAACTTTAATTTGTTCAAGAATATGTGTGTAGGTTAAACGTTGATAAATGATTTGTATCTTCATATCTAAAATCAAATATGTTAGCGCTATTGTTAAACATTGCTTAGACTTACCTTTAGAGAGTTTTTTGATAGATGAGGACCCCGATTTATATCATATTCAAGTACTTTTGAACGGAAACATGATGTTTACGATATACATCTGACAGTTGGTTAATATGTTGAGACATCGAAGTGTGAGACCATAGAGGTCTGTTCGTGCTCATTTTAATGGAATTCACGTCCGTAGATCTGATTTCAGTGGGCCCCAGTAGTCTATAGATGTAGAAATGTACTTGTAGCGCTAGGAAGGATATCTTCGTCCATGGACCATTTTGGACACTTATACGCCGTATACAGCTTTTATTATTGCTTATACTTCATTTCATCATACAAACACCCCCGAAATTGATCATTTTCGTAAATTATCATCTAGATTGTCGTCAAACGACGTCGAATCTTTACGATTTATTTTAAGGTACTTAGCGGCATTTTTAGGGGTGCCAAAAACAACCACCAAAGTTCACCCGGAGTAAATCGATGACGATCTTTCCGATGGTGAATTTTAATTGAACGTAGAGGCTTTACTTTTCGATAAAAAAATTCCTCCAAGATAATTTTAAATATGGCCGACAAAAATTGGTACCGAATGGATTTGAATAAAAATATCCCCAAATTTTGCGTCAAATTAATTAATTTGAAGTTTCTGAAAGTACGAAATTTCGCAATTTTATACGAACGTTGAAACACACACAAGTCTTTGGCGCGTGAAGCTCCGGGATTTTCACGTGGCCTATCGAAATTAGGAGGTTCGAATTGTATAAAACCACAATTGCATGAAGGCCAGATGTCCTGTGTAATTTGTTACGAACGGAAACATTTTGACAAATGCCTCGAGGAGCTCGCTACGTTTCAGTTAGAGTTTATACATTTTACCTCGGTCTTGTTAATTCGGGGCCGTTTCTTGTCCCGTGCGTGCGGCGCCAGTTGTAATAAAGTCTTTTCTGCTATGGGCCGCTAGCTTTTACCCGCTTCGCGTATATTTTAGTAGCTAGAAAATTCCATTCGGTGCTTCGCACGTCAGACGTGCATAGCTGAGATCTGAGAGTACCTGTTTCTATTTGAATTGAATTTTCGTATTTAAAAGACATTTTGGGGCCCGAGACTATGCTATTAAGTTGACCCGGTTCATAATCTAACGACATGGTTCGAAAACCGCACTCCAAATGTCCCCTTAAAGTCGTAGGAGGGAGCACTATTTTTGCACTTTTCTAACTCGCCAGCTACGCGCTCCTCACGTGAACGTCATTCGATTTACGGAAAATTAACTATTTCAAAAGAGTTTTCGACCCGGTTCGGGGCTATCACGACCTTTTAAAAGGTTCAAAGTTTACATTTCGATCATATTACAGGCTCGCTCTGCTCGCCTCATTTAGCTTGTCCGGTCCAAAGTTGACGGTGAAAATCGCATATTCCTAGTTTGATTTTTAGTAACTTGACTACCAACCTAATAAGCCGCTTATTCTAATACCGACTAGTTGATTTTACGGGCTACGCCCCGCTGACCAAGGCCCGCTGACGTACAGTTGTTTTCATGTGCAACGCCTTTTCGAGGGTTTAGTCGGATAGTGCGTGGTAACCTTTATGTGAGGCGTATGGGCACCTTTAGGTTGTCACTTGGACAAACGTCAACTTGACAGTTGTAGGTTACATAGATAAAATGCAAGGAACAACTGAGTAAATGGGAGTATTTCGTTATTGAATTTTAATCCTACTATACCTCTTTCTTTTATGGAGTAACAACATTACTATTCAAGTAATCGAAGGAGATGACCCCACCCCCTTTTGGATGTGACTTATTATTTGGAAAAGTTTCCCAGTAAAAAAAGTACCTAAATAGAACCAGTATGTAGGAGGGTATTCCTTCTTATAATGTTAATTAATAAATATTGTGCCAATTTGAAATTATGTATTTTCTCAACATGCTACCTACAATTGACTTCTATTTTTTCATAGCTCAAACAGCTATTCATACTATTTTCAATCCAAATTACATTCTCTGAGGAATGAGAAGAAGCTATTTTATAAAAAAATCTATAAGCCGTTGAAGAAACCTGAGCGTTTTGTCTATCTGAAGCAGAATGACATTCTCTTTTGAAGTACCTTAAGAATACACCTTCTTAGTATACCATTCGAAAAGATTTCTCAAACATATCGGTAGTAGAACCATTGTAAAAACCAATTCCCAGTCTTAAAACTGTTCGATTTACCCTTTTTGTTATAAATACAAAGATACAGAATTTATTCCTATTAGTAACTTGCAAAATGCAATTGTGTTTCGTTTGTACCTACAGGTCTCAAGCAAGTTTGTACATATCTATTTTTATTGCTAGATAGTCTCAGAGAAAGTTATGTTATAAAAAATCTACTACCCATTGGAAGCATTTTTTCTATTTTCAGCTTTGAATCTGATATACTTATGCCAGGAATAATGAAGAAAAAGGGTGCATTTCATTATTAAGTTTTCCTCCTACCTTTATTCTTTTCATATATACATTTGCAAAGCTCAATTTAAAGTATCGAAACTGTACCATCTATCCTTTGAATGTATTTCCGTCATATCTCTCAATATTGTATAACATCCATAAAGTGATGTATACTTTGTTGAAACTATACCTTGTGGTAGCAGATTAATTGTTTAACACTTTTATAATCATTTTCATGCATGTAACATCAGTTTTGGTGAAATTTTTCCTCCAACTGACATATGTATAAAATGATACATCATGTAAATTGAACATTAAGAATGCTTTCCTTTCCAATAACATATGAAATACTCTTGTATACATCTTTTCCTTCCTTTATTTCATATGATTTAGGCCTAATTAGCATCCGATTCCTAAAAGATGCTATTATATCATAACCTTGGATCTACGTTGAAAATGTGAAATGTCAATTTAGATCCTGAAACATAATAAACCATACACATATATGAAAATGTCTTTATTGTAACTAAAATAACATTATTTGAATACTTTGAAAGGCTTGTACTATGAATTTGAACTAATTATGAGTGAATCCAATGTTCGTGGTGCTACATAACTCTGGACGATGCCACGTGTATAGTAGAATATGACAGATATCTTGTTATTTTCCTCGAAAATTTATTGTACCCTTCTCGTAGATGATGTAGATACCTTTCCAAATCGTTTTTGTGTTTCTTTCAATCCTTATGAACTTTAATTTGTTCAAGAATATGTGTGTAGGTTAAACGTTGATAAATGATTTGTATCTTCATATCTAAAATCAAATATGTTAGCGCTATTGTTAAACATTGCTTAGACTTACCTTTAGAGAGTTTTTTGATAGATGAGGACCCCGATTTATATCATATTCAAGTACTTTTGAACGGAAACATGATGTTTACGATATACATCTGACAGTTGGTTAATATGTTGAGACATCGAAGTGTGAGACCATAGAGGTCTGTTCGTGCTCATTTTAATGGAATTCACGTCCGTAGATCTGATTTCAGTGGGCCCCAGTAGTCTATAGATGTAGAAATGTACTTGTAGCGCTAGGAAGGATATCTTCGTCCATGGACCATTTTGGACACTTATACGCCGTATACAGCTTTTATTATTGCTTATACTTCATTTCATCATACAAACACCCCCGAAATTGATCATTTTCGTAAATTATCATCTAGATTGTCGCCAAACGACGTCGAATCTTTACGATTTATTTTAAGGTACTTAGCGGCATTTTTAGGGGTGCCAAAAACAACCACCAAAGTTCACCCGGAGTAAATCGATGACGATCTTTCCGATGGTGAATTTTAATTGAACGTAGAGGCTTTACTTTTCGATAAAAAAATTCCTCCAAGATAATTTTAAATATGGCCGACAAAAATTGGTACCGAATGGATTTGAATAAAAATATCCCCAAATCTTGTGTCAAATTAATTAATTTGAAGTTTCTGAAATTGCGAAATTTCGCAATTTTATACGAACGTGGAAACACACACAACTCTTTAGCGCGTGAGGCTCCGGGATTTTCACTTGGTCTATCGAAATTAGAAGGTTCGAATTGTATAAAAACACAATTGCATGAAGGCCAGATGTCCTACGTAATTAGTTACGAACGGAAACATTTTGACAAATGCCTCGAGGAGCTCGCTACGTTTCAGTTAGAGTTTATACATTTTACCTCGGTCTTGTTAATTCGGGGCCGTTTCTTGTCCCGTGCGTGCGGCGCCAGTTGTAATAAAGTCTTTTCTGCTATGGGCCGCTAGCTTTTACCCGCTTCGCGTATATTTTAGTAGCTAGAAAATTCCCTTCGGTGCTTCGCACGTCAGACGTGCATAGCTGAGATCTGAGAGTACCTGTTTCTATTTGAATTGAATTTTCGTATTTAAAAGACATTTTGGGGCCCGAGACTATGCTATTAAGTTGACCCGGTTCATAATCTAACGACATGGATCGAAAACCGCACTCCAAATGTCCCCTTAAAGTCGTAGGAGGGAGCACTATTTTTGCACTTTTCTAACTCGCGTGCTACGCGCTTCTCGCGTGAACGTCATTCGATTTACGGAAAATTAACTATTTCAAAAGAGTTTTCGACCCGGTTCGGGGCTATCGCGACCTTTTAAAAGGTTCAAAGTTAACGTTTCAATCATTTTTCGAGCTCGCTGCGCTCGCTTCATTTAGCTTGTCGTGTTCAAAAATGTTCGTCGATTAGGTCGAAAATCGCATATTCCTAGTTACATTTTTAGTAACTTTGACACCAACCTAATAAGCCGCTTATTCTAATACCGACTAGTTGATTTTACGGGCTACGCCCCGCTAAGATGCAGTTTTTTTACGTGCAACGCCTTTTTGATAGTTTAGTCGTGGAGAGTGAGTGATAACCTTCATGTGAGGCGTATGGGCACCTTTAGGTTGTCACTGTGACAGACGTCGCTCTGGCAGTTGTAGGTTATATGGAGATGGGTACGCGTTTATAGAAACTTTTACTATTAGCACGTGTCACAAGTTATTCTATGGTTTGGATCGTATGTCACTTTGACATTTATTGGTTAGATAGATTGAGAGTGGTAGATATTCATAGAAGAGTATAAAATTGGAATGGAGTCAAATCTTAGTCGAAGGTATAGTTCAAGAGTACTTTCTTGAATTTGTGACGTACGTCACTTGGCCAATTCTAGGTTATATAATTCAATCATTGAAACTTCAAGTATTGCAAAAGAAAATGTTCATAAAATATAGTAAAAACTGGTCTCTCATCTTCACAATACGATGAATCTGTCGTATACCTGAGACAGATATGTACCCCTCACATTTATTATAGTATTATATAATTATTATACACGTGCATTTACATGAAGCTATGTGTGTTTTGTTGTTATTATTATTATAAGATGGATATTGGGCGTGTTCAAGTACATTATATAGACCATTCTGTGATTTTTTAACGTACGCGTGATAAGGCACGCGCGCGCACATACATACACACACACTTACATACACGTACACTCACTTACATACACACACATACAAACACATTAACACGTATTTACACATGCATATTTGCATTCACAGGCACATTTTATGATTTTTTTATGTTTAAAAAAATATCTGTATCACCTAACATAGTATCATATTGCTAATAAAGTATAACAACGATGATTACCGTGTAAAAATATATGCAAATACCTACATTTTGTCGCCAAGCAGATGTCAATAGGATGAAAAGGACATGAGATATGTCAATTTGAAAATTAGCTAAAAAATTGAATTAAATTCGAATTTTTCAAAAACTATTCAATATTTTAACTTGAAATTTGGAGGGCAGTTTTAAAGCCATAAAACCTATCTTCAGTCCAAATTTCAGCTAAATCGATTGGAAACTGCCCGAGTTAGCCGTCACGCAAGTTCCCATGCATTTGTGTATACATATATATCTATTGCGAGGAAGGGGGAGGTCGGATTAAATTAAAATTTGAACTGGGAGTTCCTCAAACATTTATAATAAAATGGTTCCAGTTTGGTATCTTAATTCTTAATACAACTGGAGATAGCAATTTTTTTTTGACGAACTTCCCCTAAAAATGTCCAAAATACCCCAAAAAGGTTAAAAAAAAGGGGTTGCGGTCAATTTAGGAGGTAGAAATTTTAGACTTTAGTTTTATACACCAACACAAACATTTTGCGTGGGATCGCGTTAAACCATACAAAATTTTAGATCAAAATGTTTCACATCCTCTACTATATAGCTGTAAGACAAAGTGTTACTTGCTAAATTTCATTCCCTTCCACGTTACAACATCATGCCTATACATCTACATACATCAACAATAATAATATCAACATTACGGATTTTCTTGTGAAATGAGTACATCAATTTGTTTCTACTCAATGTTGAACATTTAAAGAGTATGAGACAATCGAGACGGATTGACACGTTTCAATATCAACATTATATGTAATATAAGTAAGTGATAGAACTTACGGTCCTTATATGTGTATTATATTTTTGAAAGCTGAAATCTTGGTTCAAACTTGTCAATACAGCTTTCAACAAAAAAACAATTACATTTTTGTAGCATCTTATTAAAATCAAACAATTTGACAATTTGATAAATCACAACACCCGTGTTACTGCTTTATGTGTGTGACACAGAATTGTTTGGATATTTAACAAATTCAAGTAAAATTATTGTGAAATTTTGAAATTCAATTTATTCTATGATGGAAAGATAAGCATTTACGTTTTATTCTACGATTTGCTACTTTACTAATGAAAATATAGGGCGCGAAATATATATATATATATATATATATATATATATATATATACACATATATATATATATATATATATATATATATATATATATATATATATATATGTATAAGTTTGAAATATAAATAATAACATTGTATTATAATTTGTACGTGTGGTATTTATTCAAATACATTTACGATCATTGAAGGAATCATCTATGGATGATTGACAACCAAATGTTGATATGTAAAGTTTCGCTTTTGTTATTTGACGCCATTTCATTATTTCAAAATGGATCACGCAAAGAGGATCACAATCCACAATGCAGGTGGAACAATTAATATCCAGCACTATTATGTGAGTATATTTCATGTTTATTTTAATATTGAAGGCGAAACTTTGTTTAAAAGTGAAATTTTGAATCATGATATACCTAAAGACCTATATTATATTTCGTTGTAACTTTTTGGTTGTGCAAATTTAATTTTGACTATTAATTAAATACATAATGTATTTGGATATAAATAAAACCGTTTAATAGAAATTTTTTGTTGTTGTAGGAAAAATATATCGATACGAAAAGGGGAGGTGGGCGAGGAGCAAGAGGTCGTAAGGGAAGAAGGGGACATGAAAGGAAGTGGAATGTGGGAAAGGGTCCGGAAGTAACACTTCCGGCGCCGGAATTAGTAAATCCGGCTCCGGAATTGAAACTTCCGGCACCGCCAATGGAGGGTAGGTTTTTTCACTATTGATAAGTACGTTTATATGTTTTTATATCTTTGTACAAAGAAATAAAAGAAGTTTATGAAATCTCACAATCCAAATTTTAGATCTTTACTAAATGTTTCGAGGACAGTCACTTACACCTCATTTTCATCAAGTATCATAAGAAATGCTGAAAAAAAAGTATATTATAAATTTTTTTTGATAATATATACTTATAACAATATACTTTTCTTTCAGCCTTTCTTATAATACTTGAAAATGAGGTTTAAACATATAGCAAAGATCTAAAATTTGGATTGTGAGATTTCATAAACTTCTTTTAAAAATGTATAACATGAACTCACACTTGGGTAATACCAATTTATGTTTTTATATCTTTCAAATTTATTCTATAAATTGTTTATATATATTTTTTTACAGGAATTGATGAGGAAAGATTGTTGGAGGAGGAGGGGTGATTTTTGTTTTGTTTTTGTTTTTATTTTATGTTTGTTTTTGTTTTATGATTAATAAATTAGTTGTGAAGTTATTTATGATTTTCATTAGTAGATGTAGTTGATAAATTGAATGTTAATAGAAAGTTCAGATATGTACTTATCATATTTGAAAAACCTTCATTTTAGTTTTATTGAGTTTTAATTCAAGTTACATAATAATATCAGAAATAGGTATAGTAGATATCATTGTTGAATTTTCATCATTTGGAAAAAATAGTCACATACCTATAGGAATGAATTCAACTTTGTAAGTTAATTCACTTTTGATTGAAAATAACTCAAACAGATTCATACACTATTTTAAATGATAATCACAGTTTCATGGAAAGGTATGTTATAAAAAAATTATTAATCGTTGAGGAAATGTGAGTAGCCTTAAATATATACTATCTTTGTATGCAATTCGATAACATTTCCCCAAACCTATCGGTACCAGAACCATTGGTTATCTGTCACATTAAAGAAAATTCCTCACACATACCTATAAGCTAGGTTATCAGCGTCCAATCGGATATAATGCAAGGAACAACTGAGCAAATGCAAGTATTTCATTATTAAACTTTACTCTCACCTTGATTCTTGTTGTATATGTATCTGCGAAGTCCAATTGGTAGTATTATAACTGTACCATCTATATACTTTAAATGCCATTTCGTTATTTGTGCTAACGTTATATAACATCCTTGAAATGATATACTTTGTGATATCCATACATATTAACATCCATGTAATTAGTCTTGATCGATGAAATACTCTTGTATAATACATCTTCTTCATACTTTATGTGTTACAATACACCCATAATCATTATTGTGTGATGCTTTCGGCTACCTACATTGAAAATGTCAAATGACAATTATTCAAAAAACGCAATACAACATGCACATGTATATGAAGATATATCTTTATTGTAATAACTACAATAACATTATACTACTACTACTTTATTAAATGTCTTATACTATGAATCTGAAATGATTCTGAGTGAATCCAATGTATGTACTGCTACATAACTCTACTGTAGAATATGACAGATATCTTGATATATTCCTTTAATATCTATAGTACTATTCCCGTACATGATGTACATACATTTCCAAATCGTTTTTGTGTTTCTTTCAATCCTTATATACTTTGATTCGTTTAAGAATATGTGTGTAGGTTAAACGTTGATAAATGATTCGTATCTTCATATCTAAAATCAAATATTTTAGCGCTATTGTTAGACAATTGCTCAGACTTACTTTTAGATAGATGAGGACCCCGATTTATATCATATTCAAGTACTTTTAGACGGAAACATCATGTTTACGATATACATCTGGCAGATGGTTAATATGTTTAAATGACAATGTGTGAGACCATATAGGTGTGCTCGGGCTCATTTTAATGTAATTCACGTCCGTAAATATGATGCCAGTGGCTCCCAATACTCTATAGATGTAGAAATGTACTTGTACCCCTAGGAAGGGTATCTTCGTCCATGGCTCATTTTGGACACTGATAGAACGTATAGAGTTTTTATAACGCTTTTCGCATTGTTTCTATTTCATTTCATTATAAATACACCTCCGGAATCAATCGCTTTCGTAAATTATCAGTAAATTCTTACATAGGTTACCTTCAAACTACGTCAAAGACACCTTTAGGTTGTCACTCTGACATACGTTAACTTGACAGTTGTAGGTTATATAGATATACTTTAGGTTGTCACTTGGACAAACGTCAACTTGACAGTTGTAGGTTACATAGAAATAATGCAAGGAACAACTGAGTAAATGGATGTATTTCATTATTAAACTTTAATCCTACCTTTATTCTTGTTATATATATATTCTGCAAAGCCCAATTGTTAGTATTGAAACTGTACAATCTATACTTTGAATGCCATTTCGTTATTTGTGCTAACGTTATATAACATCCTTGAAATGATATACTTTGTGATGTCAAATTCATTTTTGACCACTTTCATAATCATTTCGATACAGATTAACATCCATATAATTAGTCTTGATTGATGAAATACTCTTGTATACATCTTCTTCATAGTTTATGTGTTATACTATATAAATATGCTTTCGGCTACCTACATTGAAAATGTCAAATGACATTTTATATTTCTGAAACACAATACACCATGCACATGTATATAAAGAAAGATATCTTTATTGTAAATACAATGAAATTATTCTAATACTACTTTAAAAGGCTTATACTATGAATCTGATGTGATTCTGAGTGAATCCATTGTACGTAGTGCTAAGTATCTCTGGAAGATGCTACGTATACTGTAGAATATGACAGATATCTTGATATCTTCCTTTAATATCTATAGTACCCTTCTCGTAAATGATGTACCTACATACCTTTCCAAATCGTTTTTGTGTTTCTTTCATCCCTATGAACTTTAATTTGTTCAAGAATATGTGTGTAGGTTAAACGTTGATAAATGATTTGTATCTTCATATCTAAAATCAAATATGTTAGCGCTATTGTTAAACATTGGTTAGACTTACTTTTAGAGAGTTTTTTGATAGATGAGGACCCCGATTTATATCATATTCAAGTACTTTTGGACGGAAACATGATGTTTACGATATACATCTGACAGATAGTTAATACGGGTAGTCACCAACGTGTGAGACCATAGAGGTCTGTTCGTGCTCATTTTAATGGAATTCACGTCCGTAGATCTGATTTCAGTGGGCCCCAATAGTCTATAGATGTAGAAATGTACTTGTACCGCTAGGAAGGATATCTTCGTCCATGGACCATTTTGGACACTTATACGCCGTATACAGCTTTTATTATTGCTTATACTTCATTTCATCATACAAACACCCCCGAAATTGATCATTTTCGTAAATTATCATCTAGATTGTCGTCAAACGACGTCGAATCTTTACGATTTATTTTAAGGTACTTAGCGGCATTTTTAGGGGTGCCAAAAACAACCATCAAAGTTCACCCGGAGTAAATCGATGACGATCTTTCCGATGGTGAATTTTAATTGAACGTAGAGCCTTTACTTTTCGATAAAAAAATTCCTCCAAGATAATTTTAAATATGGCCGACAAAAATTGGTACCGAATGGATTTGAATAAAAATATCCCCAAATTTTGCGTCAAATTAATTAATTTGAAGTTTTTGAAATTGCGAAATTTCGCAATTTTATACGAACGTTGAAACACACACAACTCTTTAGCGCCTGAGGCTCCGGGATTTTCACTTGGCCTATCGAAATTAGAAGGTTCGAATTGTATAAAAACACAATTGCATGAAGGCCAGATGTCCTACGTAATTAGTTACGAACGGAAACATTTTGACAAATGCCTCGAGGAGATCGCTACGCTTCAGTTAGAGTTTATACATTTTACCTTGGTCTTGTTAATTTGGGGCCGTTTCTTGCCCCGTGCGAGCGGCGCCAGTTGTAATAAAGTCTTTTTTGCTATGGGCCGCTAGCTTTTACCCGCTTCGCGTATATTTTAGTAGCTAGAAAATTCCCTTTGGTTCTTCGCACGTCAGACGTGCATAGCTGAGACTTGACACTACCCGTTTCTATTTTAATTAAATTTTCCTATTCAAACGACATTTTGGGGCCCGAAAATGTGCCTAAGCAACGGCCCCGATGGAAATCTAACGACATGGAGCGAAAACGGCACGCGAAAAGTGGTCGTACAGCCGTATTAGGTACAGAAAGTTTTCACATTTCCAACTCGCCAGCTACGCGCTCCTCACGTGAACGTCATTCGATTTACGGAAAATTAACTATTTCAAAAGAGTTTTCGACCCGGTTCGGGGCTATCGCGACCTTTTAAAAGGTTCAAAGTTTACATTTCGACCATTTTCCGGGCTCGAACCCGTCGCCAATTTTAGCTTGTCGGGTTCAAAAATGTACGTCGATTTGGTCGAAAATCGCATATTTTTAGTGAGTTTTCTAGGAACTTGCGTACCAACTCAATAAGGCCAGTATTATTGTTGACTAGTTGATTTTACGGGCTACGCCCCGCTGTTGACAGTTTCTTATGTGCAACGCCTTTTCGAGGGTTAAGTCGGATAGTGCGTGGTAACCTTTATGTGAGGCGTACGGTTACCTTTAGGTTGTCACTTGGACAAACGTCAACTTGACAGTTGTAGGTTACATAGATATAATGCAAGGAACAACTGAGTAAATGGGAGTATTTCATTATTGAATTTTAATCCTACTATACCTCTTTCTTTTATGGAGTAACAACATTACTATTCATGTAATCGAAGGAGATGACCCCACCCCCTTTTGGATGTGACTTATCATTTGGAAAAGTTTCCCAGTAAAAAAGTACCTAAATAGAACCAGTATGTAGGAGGGTATTCCTTCTTATAATGTTAATTAATAAATATTGTGCCAATTTGAAATTATGTATTTTCTCAACATGCTACCTACAATTGACTTCTATTTGTTCATAGCTCAAACAGCTATTCACACTATTTTCAATCCAAATTACATTCTCTGAGGAATGAGAAGAAGCTATTTTATAAAAAAATCTATAAGCCGTTGAAGAAACCTGAGCATTTTGTCTGTCTGAAGCAGAATGACATTCTCTTTTGAGCTACCTCAAGGATACACCTTCTTAGTATACCATTCGAAAAGATTGCTCAAACATATCGGTAGTAGAACCATTGTAAAAACCAATTCCCAGTCTTAAAACTGTTCGATTTACCCTTTTTGTTATAAATACAAAGATACAGAATTTATTCCTATTAGTAACTTGCAAAATGCAATTGTGTTTCGTTTGTACCTGCAGGTCTCAAGCAAGTTTGTACATATCTATTTTTATTGGTAGATAGTCTCAGAGAAAGTTATGTTATAAAAAATCTACTACCCGTTGAGTAAGCATTTTTTCTCTTTCCAGCTCGAATCTGATATACTTATGCCAGGAATAATGAAGAAAAAGGGTGCATTTCATTATTAAGTTTTCCTCCTACCTTTATTCTTTTCATATATACATTTGCAAAGCTCAATTTAATGTATCGAAACTGTACAATCTATCATTTGTAAACTTTCCCGTCATCTCTCTTAATGTTGTATAACATCCATAAAGTGATGTATACTTTGTTGAAACTATACCTTGTGGTAGCAGATTAATTGTTTAACACTTTTATAATCATTTTCATGCATGTAACATCAGTTTTGGTGAAATTTTTCCACCAACTGACATATGTATAAAATGATACATCATGTAAATTGAACATTAAGAATGCTTTCCTTTCCAATAACATATGAAATACTCTTGTATACATCTTTTCCTTCCTTTATTTCATATGATTTAGGCCTAATTAGCATCCGATTCCTAAAAGATGCTATTATATCATAACCTTGGATCTACGTTGGAAATGTGAAATGACAATTTAGATCCTGAAACATAATAAACCATACACATATATGAAAATGTCTTTATTGTAACTAAAATAACATTATTTGAATAATTTGAAAGGCTTGTACTATGAATTTGAACTAATTATGAGTGAATCCAATGTTCGTGGTGCTACATAACTCTGGACGATGCCACGTGTATAGTAGAATATGACAGATATCTTGTTATTTTCCTCGAAAATTTATTGTACCCTTCTCGTAGATGATGTAGATACCTTTCCAAATCGTTTTTGTGTTTGTTTCAATCTCTATAAACTTTAATTTGTTCAAGAATATGTGTGTAGGTTAAACGTTGATAAATGATTCATATCTTCATATCTAAAATCAAATATGTTAGCGCTATTGTTAAACATTGGTTAGACTTACCTTTAGAGAGTTTTTTGATAGATGAGGACCCCGATTTATATCATATTCAAGTACTTTTGAACGGAAACATGATGTTTACGATATACATCTGACAGTTGGTTAATATGTTGAGACATCGAAGTGTGAGACCATAGAGGTCTGTTCGGGCTCATTTTAATGGAATTCACGTCCGTAGATCTGATTTCAGTGGGCCCCAATAGTCTATAGATGTAGAAATGTACTTGTAGCCCTAGGAAGGATATCTTCGTCCATGGACCATTTTGGACACTTATACGCCGTATACAGCTTTTATTATTGCTTATACTTCATTTCATCATACAAACACCCCCGAAATTGATCATTTTCGTAAATTATCATCTAGATTGTCGTCAAACGACGTCGAATCTTTACGATTTATTTTAAGGTACTTAGCGGCATTTTTAGGGGTGCCAAAAACAACCACCAAAGTTCACCCGGAGTAAATCGATGACGATCTTTCCGATGGTGAATTTTAATTGAACGTAGAGGCTTTACTTTTCGATAAAAAAATTCCTCCAAGATAATTTTAAATATGGCCGACAAAAATTGGTACCGAATGGATTTGAATAAAAATATCCCCAAATCTTGTGTCAAATTAATTAATTTGAAGTTTCTGAAATTGCGAAATTTCGCAATTTTATACGAACGTGGAAACACACACAAGTCTTAAGCGCGTGAGGCTCCGGGATTTTCACTTGGTCTATCGAAATTAGAAGGTTCGAATTGTATAAAAACACAATTGCATGAAGGCCAGATGTCCTACGTAATTAGTTACGAACGGAAACATTTTGACAAATGCCTCGAGGAGATCGCTACGTTTCAGTTAGAGTTTATACATTTTACCTCGGTCTTGTTAATTTGGGGCCGTTTCTTGCCCCGTGCGAGCGGCGCCAGTTGTAATAAAGTCTTTTTTGCTATGGGCCGCTAGCTTTTACCCGCTTCGCGTATATTTTAGTAGCTAGAAAATTCCCTTTGGTGCTTCGCACGTCAGACGTGCATAGCTGAGACCTGAGAGTACCTGTTTCTATTTGAATTAAATTTTCTTATTTAAAAGACATGTTGGGGCCCGAAAATGTGCCTAAGCAACGGCCCCGATGAAAATCTAACGACATGGAGTGAAAACGGCACGCGGAAAGCCCCCGGAAAGACGTTCTATGTTCCGAAAGTTTTCACATTTCCAACTCGCCAGCTACGCGCTCCTCACGTGAACGTCATTCGATTTACGGAAAATTAACTATTTCAAAACAGTTTTCGACCCGGTTCGGGGCTATCACGACCTTTTAAAAGGTTCAAAGTTTACGTTTCGATCATATTCCAGGCTCGCTCTGCTCGCCTCATTTAGCTTGTCGGGTCCAAAGTTGACGGTGAAAATCGCATATTCCTAGTTACATTTTTAGTAACTTTGACACCAACCTAATAAGCCGCTTATTCTAATACCGACTAGTTGATTTTACGGGCTACGCCCCGCTGTGCTACGCCCCGCTAAGTTACGCCCCGCTGACGTACAGTTGTTTTCATGTGCAACGCCTTTTTGAGGGTTTAGTCGGATAGTGCGTGGTAACCTTTATGTGAGGTGTATGGGCACCTTTAGGTTGTCACTTGGACAAACGTCAACTTGACAGTTGTAGGTTACATAGATAAAATGCAAGGAACAACTGAGTAAATGGGAGTATTTCGTTATTGAATTTTAATCCTACTATACCTCTTTCTTTTATGGAGTAACAACATTACTATTCAAGTAATCGAAGGAGATGACCCCACCCCCTTTTGGATGTGACTTATCATTCGGAAAAGTTTCCCAGTAAAAAAAGTACCTAAATAGAACCAGTATGTAGGAGGGTATTCCTTCTTATAATGTTAATTAATAAATATTGTGCCAATTTGAAATTATGTATTTTCTCAACATGCTACCTACAATTGACTTCTATTTGTACATAGCTAAAACGCTATTCACACTATTTTGAATTCAAATTAGTCTCTGAGGAATGAGAAGAAGCTATTTTATAAAAAAATCTATAAGCCGTTGAAGAAACCTGAGCATTTTGTCTATCTGAAGCAGAATGACATTCTCTTTTGAGCTACCTCAAGGATACACCTTCTTAGTAGTATGCCATTCGAAAAGATTTCTCAAACATATCGGTAGTAGAACCATTGCAAAAACCAATTCCCAGTCTTAAAACTGTACGATTTACCCTTTTTGTTATAAATACAAAGATACAGAATTTATTCCTATTAGTAACTTGCAAAATGCAATTGTGTTTAGTTTGTACCTACAGGTCTCAAGCAAGTTTGTACATATCTATTTTTATTGCTAGATAGTCTCAGAGAAAGTTATGTTATAAAAAATCTACTACCCGTTGAGGAAGGATTTTTTCTCTTTTCAGCTCCGAATCTGATGTACTTATGCCAGGAATAATGAAGAAGAAGGGTGCATTTCATTATTAAGTTTTCCTCCTACCTTTATTCTTTTTATATATACATTTGCAAAGCTCAATTTGAAGTATTGAAACTGTACAATCTATCATTTGTAAACTTTCCCGTCATCTCTCTTAATGTTGTATAACATCCATAAAGTGATGTATACTTTGTTGAAACTATACCTTGTGGTAGCAGATTAATTGTTTAACACTTTTATAATCATTTTCATGCATGTAACATCAGTTTTGGTGAAATTTTTCCTCCAACTGACATATGTATAAAATGATACATCATGTAAATTGAACATTAAGAATGCTTTCCTTTCCAATAACATATGAAATACTCTTGTATACATCTTTTCCTTCCTTTATTTCATATGATTTAGGCCTAATTAGCATCCGATTCCTAAAAGATGCTATTATATCATAACCTTGGATCTACGTTGAAAATGTGAAATGTCAATTTAGATCCTGAAACATAATAAACCATACACATATATGAAAATGTCTTTATTGTAACTAAAATAACATTATTTGAATACTTTGAAAGGCTTGTACTATGAATTTGAACTAATTATAAGTGAATCCAATGTTCGTGGTGCTACATAACTCTGGACGATGCCACGTGTATAGTAGAATATGACAGATATCTTGTTATTTTCCTCGAAAATTTATTGTACCCTTCTCGTAGATGATGTAGATACCTTTCCAAATCGTTTTTGTGTTTCTTTCAATCCTTATGAACTTTAATTTGTTCAAGAATATGTGTGTAGGTTAAACGTTGATAAATGATTTGTATCTTCATATCTAAAATCAAATATGTTAGCGCTATTGTTAAACATTGCTTAGACTTACCTTTAGAGAGTTTTTTGATAGATGAGGACCCCGATTTATATCATATTCAAGTACTTTTGAACGGAAACATGATGTTTACGATATACATCTGACAGTTGGTTAATATGTTGAGACATCGAAGTGTGAGACCATAGAGGTCTGTTCGTGCTCATTTTAATGGAATTCACGTCCGTAGATCTGATTTCAGTGGGCCCCAATAGTCTATAGATGTAGAAATGTACTTGTAGCCCTAGGAAGGATATCTTCGTCCATGGACCATTTTGGACACTTATACGCCGTATACAGCTTTTATTATTGCTTATACTTCATTTCATCATACAAACACCCCCGAAATTGATCATTTTCGTAAATTATCATCTAGATTGTCGTCAAACGACGTCGAATCTTTACGATTTATTTTAAGGTACTTAGCGGCATTTTTAGGGGTGCCAAAAACAACCACCAAAGTTCACCCGGAGTAAATCGATGACGATCTTTCCGATGGTGAATTTTAATTGAACGTAGAGTCTTTACTTTTCGATAAAAAAATTCCTCCAAGATAATTTTAAATATGGCCGACAAAAATTGGTACCGAATGGATTTGAATAAAAATATCCCCAAATTTTGCGTCAAATTAATTAATTTGAAGTTTCTGAAAGTACGAAATTTCGCAATTTTATACGAACGTGGAAACACACACAAGTCTTTAGCGCGTGAGGCTCCGGGATTTTCACTTGGTCTATCGAAATTAGAAGGTTCGAATTGTATAAAAACACAATTGCATGAAGGCCAGATGTCCTACGTAATTAGTTACGAACGGAAACATTTTGACAAATGCCTCGAGGAGCTCGCTACGCTTCAGTTAGAGTTCATACATTTTACCTCGGTCTTGTTAATTTGGGGCCGTTTCTTGCCCCGTGCGAGCGGCGCCAGTTGTAATAAAGTCTTTTTTGCTATGGGCCGCTAGCTTTTACCCGCTTCGCGTATATTTTAGTAGCTAGAAAATTCCCTTTGGTGCTTCGCACGTCAGACGTGCATAGCTGAGACCTGAGAGTACCTGTTATTATTTTAATTAAATTTTCGTATTTGAAAGACATTTTGGGGCCCGAAAATGTGCCTAAGCAACGGCCCCGATGAAAATCTAACGACATGGAGCGAAAAGGGCACGCGAAAAGTGGTCGTAAAACCGTATTAGGTACCGAAAGTTTTCACTTTTCTAACTGGCCAGCTACGGGCTCCTCACGTGAACGTCTTTCGATTTACGGAAAATTAACTATTTCAAAACAGTTTTCGACCCGGTTCGGGGCTATCACGACCTTTTAAAAGGTTCAAAGTTTACATTTCGATCATATTACAGGCTCGCTCTGCTCGCCTCGTTTAGCTTGTCGGGTCCAAAGTTGACGGTGAAAATCGCATATTCCTAGTTTGATTTTTAGTAACTTTGACACCAACCTAATAAGCCGCTTATTCTAATACCGACTAGTTGATTTTACGGGCTACGCCCCGCTAAGATGCAGTTTTTTATACGCAACGCCTTTGTGAGGGTTTAGTCGGATGGTGCGTGGTAACCTTCATGTGAGGCGTATGGGCACCTTTAGGTTGTCACTGTGACAGACGTCGCTCTGGCAGTTGTAGGTTATATAGAGATGGGTACGCGTTTATAGAAACTTTTACTATTAGCACATGTCACAAGTTATTCTATGGTATAAATCGTATGTCACTTTGACATATATAGGTTATATAGAGTTGTAGGTATTCATAGAAGAGTATAAAATTAGAATGGAGTCAAATCTTAGTCGAAGGAGTAGTTCTAGAGTACTCTCCTGAATTTGTGACGTACGTCACTTTGCCAATGGTAGGTTATATAATTCAATCATTGAAACTTCAAGTATTGCAAAAGAAAATGCTCATAAAATATAGTCGCTCTACAACTACATGGCTCCTCAAATACTATACAACAAATTAAAATATTGCAACTCCACTTTTTCAAAATTAAAATGTCTTTGAATCATTGATATTGTAAAATACAAATTTAATTGATTCATTGCCGGAAGTACATTCTGATATTAACTTGTTTAAAAATCTTTGGCACTTTAAGAAAGAATCTACATATAGTTACTATAACAGTTACTTACTTATACGGATATTAATCAAGTATCATTTTCATTACTTATTTGAATGAAAAGCAACTCTATTTTTCCAAAAGTACCTACCTATTTTAACCAAACAGAGGAAGGTACCTTATAGAAAACCGTTTATTTATCCAAAATTAACCATTTCAAAACAGTTTTCGAGCCGGTTTGTGGCTATCACCACCTTCTAAAAGGTTCAAAGTTAACATTTCGACCATTGGCAAATTTATATCCTAATCCAGGAAACCCTCAAGTTCCAGTGAATACGATATTGTTCCAGCAGGATGGAGCACCACCACATTACCAATTTAATGTCCGGCAGTACGATTGAATGGCCAGCGCGATCACCTGATCTTACATTATTAGATTTCTATCTATGGGGATATGTGAAGACCATTGTGTACAAAACTAAACCTTTTGATTTAAATGACTTGAAAGAACGAATAACGCTTGTGATGAGGTCAATCACGCCTGATATGTTCAATAATGTTAGAAGACAGTTTTATTTAAGATTAGGAACATCTACTTTATTAAAATACATAGTTCTTTTTAGTGTTTTACATTTTATCACGTTTTGAATTACATTTTAGTTTTTGATTGTATTGTAGCGAATTTCGGTAACCACATGATTTTATTTTATTCTATGTTAATTGTTGCAATAAACTTGAAAGCGATAACATTTTTGAATGGAGAGACCTTTCAAACGATATATCACAAGCCTATACTTCCTATTTCAAAAATAGGGGGTTGTACCTGACATTCAGAGGGGGTTGAAGATAGGGGTCGCATTTTCACGTAGAAGGACGTCAATTTATAATTTAAATTTGACATGTTTCGGGATTTTTTTTAAATATGTATAGTAATCGAAATAATGAATTTATTCCGTTTGGCGTTTACACACTGTATAGACAACACCCATAAGCACTTTGAAAACTGTCACATTATCCTAATAATTCAATAAACTCAGCATTATACATATTTAAATTTAGTTCGATATAAATTGGAGGCATCGATAAAAGACTTGTTGAGAATTCTGACCACTGTTTATTCAGAGCAGAGGGTAGAGGTTCGTTCCAATGTTATTTTTTGAGCCATAGCCATAACCAATATAGGCCCCACTAATTCAAGAGGATCATAAAATTTGCAAACGAAACTTAAAATTTGTCTTTTGGTAAAATGACTATTCAAACATTGGGGTGGACAAACCATTTTGAATTTATCTAAGTTTACATCATAAAATAAACCTAAAGTTTCAAAAACCATATTAGCAGTATTCATATCAATGTCATCAAAATGCTGATTTTCAATTGATATGTCCTTAAGAAGTTTCTTCCTATTGGAACACCATTTATGTAGCTTGAATGTACCCAATTTTAAAAGTTCGATCAATTCATTTTATAATTAAGTATGATTTAATAAGATTTATACTATTGTTATCAAAGTTGTATTCTTGGAGCTTTTGCATCAACAGATCATGGGACACACAGTCAAAAGCCTTGGTAACGTCAAAAAAGGAGGCTTGCATGAACTTCTTCTCCTCAAAACATTCTCGAACATAGCTAGTAAGTTTGTTTATAGCAGCTGTAGTAGAAACATTGCTACGAAATCCAAATTGACATTTATTAAACAAATTATTTGCCTCAAAATAGTATGTTATTTGCCGTTTCAGCACAGTCTCAAAAAGTTTGCCTAAGATGGGTGTAATTGATATTGGCCTATAGTTATTAACATCATCGCATAAGCCTTTTTTGTAAATCGGAACTACTTTAGATATTTTGAGGGAATCTGGAAAAATGTTAGAGGTGATACATTGGTTTATAATTTTACATAGAGGAAAAACGATCAAATTTAGAATAGTTTTAACTATTTTAACATTTATATTATAAGTGTCCTTGCTGGGACTATTATTTAAATTTGAAATTATATCTCTCATTTCATTGAAAGTAACTTCTATGAATTTAAATTCTGAATGGAAGACTAAATTAATTTTTTTTGTATAATCAATA